>JAZHYW010011355.1:0-323877 GCA_037355805.1 Ixodes ricinus | reverse complement strand
TTTTGTATGGAGGTGGGACAATTTCATTGTCCCCAATACCATCGTGCAGCCATGTCTCCGTAATAACAACAATGTGAGGGTCATGAAACAACAAGATCATTTCCAGTGTGTCTACTTTATTTAATATACTTCTAGCATTGAAGCTCAATATCTTAAACAATTTCAGCGGGTGCTTACTAACTGGTTTGTGGCGTCACTTATTGTTAGGGTGAGCTTGCTGTTTGTTTGCTTTACACATCTGCCCATTGATGTCGTCCCACAAAAAAATATTGTCACCAATCTTTATCTTGTCATGAATTAGGAAAACGTTTTCTCCGTTATCACGGTGCCGCTTGCTGCATTCCCACAACTTCTTGCGCCTTTGAAGTGTCATCCAGGAATAGTCGTGTTCCATTGTTATCTTACTCCCTTTCAGTATCTGCGTTTCTTTAGAAGATGATCTTTTTCTGCGGAATCCAAGAATTTAACAATGACAGGTCGATTGCTGTTCGTTTTTCGCCCTACGCGATGCAAGCGTTCGACAGTGTTGACACGAATTCCAAGCGTTTCTTTGAAAACACCATCTAGTACTTTTGATTTTAACGTATCTGCCGTTTCATTGTTGTCTTCCGGAATCCCCAAAACCATAAGGTTATTGCGGCGGCTATAATCTTCTAGACTGCGAAGCTTCCTCTGATCACTCAAAAAGGTCTTCTTGCGTTGACGTGATGCTTTGTTGAAGACCTACGACTTGATCTTTAACCTCGTTTGTGTCTTGAACTATTACTTCAATCTGTTCAACCCTTTTAGCTAAGCTGTCGAATTTGCTTTCAAACTGTTGCTGGCTAGTTTTTATTACTCCGAGATCATTTATAATCACGTTTTGTGTAACCAGAATAGCTTTCACCATTTCTTCCATCGTAAGTGGGGTATCAGTGCCCCCTCATCAGGTCCCGGATTCGATTCAATGTCCCCGCATGACAATAGGTCAAAAGTGACATCAATACACTCCTGCAACAACAACACACACGTCCGAGGGCATGGCAGCGAAAAAAGGCAAATGTTGCTTGTACGTTTACAATACAAGGAGCGATCATTACTCACCTGCATGAAAAACATTAGAGGGTTATCCATCGCTCCCGGTGAAGTGCCACCATGCCCTCTGACGCTGAGCAGCCAACGCGGTCCTTTTGTAGTTTTGTATACTCCGTTTCACCTTATGTTGTACCGCAGCGAAGGCTAGAAGCGCGAGCTCATAGCGTTGGCAGCTGCCCTTGGTGCACGAGAGCTTGTGCCGCCGATATGTGCCCTAGAGCAAGGAGCTCGCGCTTGTAGCCTTTCCTGCGGTGCAACACAAGGTGAAACAGAGTATAGGTGGGGGCGGGACGTGTTGTCGATGTCGCTCCGGGATCTGTGATGTCGCTGAGCACCAGTGGCTTGAACATGTTGCCAGGTTCTTTGCTGACATGTGAAGGGGCTTCGCTGCTTCCGTGAGACTGTGACCACAATCGTGACGAGGCGTGTTGGTGATCCGTAAGATTCATCTGCGCTGTCGGCGTTGCGCTGACCAAGCGCTCCGTTGAGTCGAGCTGCCGCATCATGGTTCCGCTGGCCGAGCATTCCGTTGATTCGAGCTGCAGCATCAGCGAGCCCCTAAGTCCAGCCAGGGATATCAGACACTGCATGAAAAACATTAGAGGGTTATCCATCGCTCCCGGTGAAGTGCCACCATGCCCTCTCTGGAAAATTGAAAAATTAAGCGTCCTCGCTTAACGAATCTCAGCAAGAATTGTGCGCGGTACGACATATATCGAACAATGGATCCGCACGATCCATTGTTAGTACATGGCCATGACGGGTTTCATGTACGACAGATATCATGTACAATAAATAATACAAAAACAAGTAAAACCTTATGTTGCAGTACAGGGTGTTTCAAAATAACGTTTTTACTGTAAAATCGCCTGCGAAAACCAGGGACCCGACCTATGAGTAGAAACTTACTTCAAATATGTATTTTACTAGTCGAATTTACGCATTAAAATTTTAAGTCCCGATTTCAAACACAAAAAAGCCTACTATGCTTTTAAATGGGTATTTGTTTATTTTATTGTACTTGAAGTAGAGACTTAAAATTTTAATTTAAAAGTAAACATTTGACAGAGATCTGTCGGGTTGGGAGTAATTAATTATTGAAAAATTCGAACACCAACCAAGCCCTTCTATAGGGACCCCTACGTTTCAAGACCAATTCGGCCTCTTCTTCAGGGGTGACTACGGCTATGGCCGTTGAGGAGCAGTGTCTTTTTTCTTCTTCTTCTACGGCGGGTGTCTGGTTTTCTGCTTTTACGGCTGTGCCTTTTCAATAAAGTGACGAAGCCCGTTCACATAGGCGGATGGTAAAGCTCCGAGAGTCCTATTAATGTTCTGTGGCGTTGTTTGAATATGCCATGATTCGAGGAACAGTCTTTTCCGAGGATTTGTCTCAACGTCAAGTATGCATGCGTTGTCAAAGTCGATAGGATGGTCCATGACGTCGCAGTGCTCGGCGACCGCGCTACGCTCGTGATCAAACTTGCGCACGTCGTTTTTATGCTGACGGATTCTCTCTTTATAGTTCTTTGTTTCGCCGATGTATGTGGCCGCGCAAACCCCGCAAGGAATCTTGTATATAACGCCTTGGGCTCTTTCTTTACCAGGGCAATCTTTTGGGCGTGGCATGAGTCGTCCAAGGGTAGACACAGGTGTGTGCGCTAGTTGTACACCCTCTTTAGCAAGCACACATGCCAGTGCCTCGCTTGTTCCGTTGATGTAGGGAACGCTGATGCGCGAGGTGGGGTGGGAATTCGCACTTGACTGTTGCTGCACGTGTCGTTGGTTTCGGCGTACACGGCGAGCAACGCGATGAATGAAGCTGCTCGTGTAGCCGTTTTTTTAAGGTCGGCAATAACAGTTTGTTCCTCCTTTCTTTTGTCCTCTTCTGATGAGCAGATGGTCTTTGCCCTGGTTAACAGTGTCCTGACCACCGACGCCTTGTGGTTGGCTGGGTGGCTGGATTCAAACTGGAGGTAGCGTCCAGTGTGCGTCGGTTTTCTGTATACAGAGAATTTTAGCTCTTCCTTTTGCCGTTTTACTAGCACGTCCAGGAAAGGTAAGGTACCGTCCTTTTCGCGCTCCACAGTGAACTGGATGGCCGGCTCGTATGGTGTTGAGATGCGCCAGGAATTTGTCCACTTCAGACTTTTTAAGGACACAGAAGCAGTCATCTACGTACCGCAAGAAAATCATGGGTGGTGTCGATAATGACTGCAGGGCCTTCTGTTCAATAGCTTCCATGCAGAAGTTTGCCGTGGTGACGGAGATGGAAGCACCCATCGCGGTTCCACTGGTCTGCTTGAAGAACTCCCCTTGAAGCTGAAATATGTACTGTCGAGGCAGAGCTCAAGGAGGCGGCACAGTTCGTCCACGCTGAGGTTCGTTCTGTCGCTGAATACGTATTTTAAATGGGACATTTAAAATACGTATTCGAGGAAAACTTCAACGTGATACGTGGAGCCGCTTATTTTTGAGTGTCTCAAAATAAAGTTACAGGCTATAATTAATGGCCTGTCAAAAATCAGCGACTGAGCTTATCAAGCTGGAACTTGCTTTCAATACGTCCTCGACCAGTGTATTCGAGGTAATATTCTACTTGATACGTTGAGTCCCTTCTTTTTATGTGCGATTTTAGAGTGGAAACATTATTTTAGAACACCCTGTAGTCGCAGAGGAGCAGGTGTGTAGTGAAACAGAAGTTGCAAGCGCGTGTATTGTGCTTTGCATAAGGCATGCGCTGCACAGGTGCTGCTAGGCCTGTACGTGCTACAGACAGCTTAAAGAGTGAGGTCGTACGGCTTCGTGCGAACCTAACAGATAATTGAGGGACGACAACGAAGTGTTCTAACCAAAAGACGGCAAATCTTCCACTCCTGGTAATTTTTCGTATTTTTTACCTTCTATTGCGAAAATCTCGATCAAATATTAACGGGCAGTATTACTAAACTCAGTGTGCCTGACAAAGCAATCAAGCAGACCCCAAGTTCTCTTTTAGAGAAAACTGCAGCCTTTGCCGCTGCTATCGTTCCATGTGAACGAACATGGAAGCGGCCCAAGCGGGCGTCCCTGACGCTGCTAATACAGCACTGGGCATAACTCCTGAGCAACGTCCAAGGACCGAAGCACCCGTAACGTCGCAACCAGATGATGGGCACTCTATTTGTTCCGATGGTTCCATTGCATCGTCGACTACAGACATCAACCATATGGAACAAGACGACGGTACCGGAGGTCCGTATCAAGAAGTAAGATCACGAAAGAGAACTCGGCGCAACAACTCCAACTCCAGCTCGGAGACAATAATCCAGTCAAAAGCCATCGAAGAAGGGCTCACTGTTGTGTTCGTCCCTGCGGATACTGAGACGATAATAACATCTCTCAGTAGCGTGAAGCTCTCAAGAGCTCTAGAAAACTCCTGTCCTGAAGGCATTCACGAGGTTCGTTTTAACAGCAGATTGAATGTCATCGCAGTTGACACCAGAAATGGTGAAGCTACAAAAACATTGCTCAACTTGAAGGCTCTCTGTGGAATTCCGGTGATGTCATACTCTCCACTGGCTGGAACAACGGTGAACGGAATAATTCAGGACGTCGACAAAGAGCTTTCTAATGAGGAGATCACCTCGCATCTCAGGTCCAATATTGAGGTTGGTGCCGTCCGACGCCTAGGGAAGTCTAGCACAGTCAAAGTCACCTTCCGGGGCAAGATTCTGCCAACCCATGTTCTTTTGGGTCATGTACGCCATCCCGTCCATCCTTTTCAAGAAAGGCCCATCCAGTGCCTTAACTGCTTTGGATTCGGACACAAGCGAGTGGCCTGCAAGCGCCCCAAAAGTGTGAGCATTGTGGAAAACTACATGAATCAACGGACATCACATGTCAATCAATGCCTGCGAAATGTGTCAACTGCGGCCAAGAACACGAAGCTACAGCACGCTTCTGCTCGAAGCGAAAGAAACTAGGGGAGATCCAGGCGTACTCAAAATCCAACTCAGTGGGCTTTCATGTCGCCAAATCAGCCATGGAGTACAATAAGCACTTCCCAGAGATGGAATCTACTCGAGCAGGCAACAATGCCGCGAAATACCCGACTGTCACTGAACTCAAGGATTTAGGGGAGCAAGACATGGAAGAAACTTCAGAAGATGTGACTACATCATCGCTATACACGACGGTCGTCAAGCAAACCAAACCTAAAAGTCACGCAACTCAAAAAGATTGCCAGGGTTCAAGTACACACGACAAACAAAAAAGCAATATGCCGGCTCCATCAACACTTCAGGCATCCCAGACCTTTTCTGCACCCACCGCTCGGCCGCAACCCTGCCATTCGAAGGACACAAATGCGCAACCAACAACTTCCTTTGGAGACAGTTCACCTGAATGGATGTTTTTTGTCAAGGCCGCAGTCAAGATCGCTCTAAGCCTACTTAGAAGCAACGAATCAACCTGGGCAAAGACACTTACTACCATAATCCAAGCAGTGCTCCCTCTCCTTGAGGGATGCTAGCGACATCTTCCGCTCCAACTAAGGGTTTTACCACCAGAACAACCTCGGTGGTGTCCGCAAGAGCTACCATACCCGACACGCCCAGTCGGGCAGACACCCTCAGTAGAAATGGCAGAGCCCGCTTATGGCAGAGCAACGCCGGGCGGCCATAACTAGAGTCTGGCAGTGGAACTGCCGAGGATACCGCAACAAACGTGGGGCCCTAGCGCAGTACATTGCCGGACTCGACAAACCTCCCGACATAATAGCACTCCAGGAAACTGGAACGGAGACACCCTCACTTTCGGGCTACAAGGCGCTGGTCCCTCGCATATGCCAGCGCGTGGCAGTCCTAGCAGCAAAACACGTAAATGCACGCATGCACGAACTCAGCGACGAGAGCATAGACCACGTGCTTATAGAAATCCTCCCCGAGAAGCGCCATTGGCCCTCGTTTTTTATTCTCAACGTATACAGTCCGCCACGCAACAGGTACGAGGATTTTAGCAAACTGTTTGCGCGCGCGCTTAAACTTGCACAGAACCAACTCCTCATAGTAGGCGACTTTAACGCGCCGCACTCGGCCTGGGGGTACACTAGCTCCCTGGCCAAGGGCACCCGACTTTACCACTCCATCTGCCAACAACGCCTCTCCATCCTGACCGACCCGGAGCAGCCCACGAGAACGGGCAATAGTGTTACCTGCGACACGTGCCCGGACCTCACGCTGACGAGATGCGGACGGTGGTCGGAATGGTCAAACCTCGAGGTGAACCTGGGAAGCGACCACGCCATAGCCCAAGTGGACATCGCCGTCTCGCCAGGAAAAAATTCCTCCGGAAACAAGCCCTGACAGACTGGGACAGGTTTCGCGCAGCACGCACGGCCACTCACGGCGAGCGAGAGCAAGAGGATGCTTCCCTTGCCAGCTGGACCGAGCGCCTGGTGTGCGACAAGAACACCTATACAGAAACTATCAACCTGACAACAGAGACCCCCGAGGTGGACAGGCACCTGCTCCACTTGTGGGAGGCGAGGCACGGTCTGATCAAGCGCTGGAAGCGCCAAAAGCTAAACCGCAAGCTCAAGAAACGGATCGCGGCAATCATGGCGGAAGCGCTCGAGTACGCAACCCAACTGGCGCGTTCCAACTGGAACAAGAAGTGCACCGATCTCCAAGGAAAACTGGGGACCAAGGACGCGTGGCAGTTCTTGCGACACCTCTTGGACCCTAGCAAAAGTAAACGCAATACCAGCCAGAGCCTCCGGAAAATTGTGCGCGACTTCCCCGGCACCAACCAGGACCTCCTTGAACAGCTCAAACTACGGTACATCGGCTCGTCCCCGGACGAGGAGTATCATGACTACGAAGGCGAGCCGAACCCCGAACTCGACGTCCCCTTCAGCTTCGAAGAGGTATGGAGCGCGCTCCAAGACCTGGGTCGTAATACGGTACCTGGCGAGGACCGCGTCCAAAACACGCTGCTCCGTAACCTAGACGCGGGCTCGGTTCAGACCCTCTTGAAACACATCAACCAGGTATGGGAGAACGGCGAGCTCCCCAGGGAGTGGAAGCACTCGGAAATCATCCTCATCCCCAAAGCTGGGAAGGAGCTCTGCCTCGACAACCAGCGACCAATCGCCCTCACGTCCTGCGTGGGAAAGCTGATGGAACGGGTCGTCCTCAAACGGCTGCAGCCTCACATGGAGGAAATGGTCGTGTTCTCGCACACCATGTTTGGTTTTAGAGAGCACTTGTCGACCCAGGACGTCATGCTGCGGCTTAAAGAGGACATTCTCGGCCCCATCTCCAGGACGACGACCCAAGCGGTGCTCGCCCTGGACGTCAAGGGAGCCTTTGATAATGTGAGCCACCAGCTAATCCTCCGAAACCTGACTGTCACCAATTGCGGTTCCAAAATGTACAACTACGTGCGGGACTTTCTAAGGAACAGGACAGCCACCATTGGTGCAGGTGACCTCCGCACGGACGTCATCAACACCCCCAATAGGGGCACGCCGCAAGGGGCGGTGCTCTCGCCAACCTTGTTCAACCTGGCAATGAGCGGGCTGCCCCCGATTCTGGAGCGAATCCCCCACATTACGCACTCTCTGTACGCGGACGATCTCACAATCTGGACCGTGTCCGGGTCTGACGGAGAGAAGCAGGACGCGCTTCAGGCTGCAGTCGACGATGTTCAACGGTACCTACGCCAGGGTCACCTACACATATCGGCAGCCAAATCAGAACTGATCCTAGTCTGCAAGACCCCAAGGTCCCGCCGCAAGTCGGAGCCCAGAGACGAGATACAAGTCTTCCTGGACGACGGCTCCCAAATTCCCGTGGTGCCGCGTGCCAGAATTCTGGGACTCCACCTCCAGGAGGACGGAAAGGCGACCCATACCCTCACACTACTCCAGAACCAAGTCACCCAGATTCTACGCATCATGCCCCGGGTCGCCAGCCGGCGGCACGGCCTCAGGGAAGACGACAGGATAAAACTTGTTAACGCCCTGGTGGTGTCGCGCATCATCTACGCCACACCCTATCTGAATCTCACCAAGGGAGACGAGAACAAACTAGATGTCTGTTGTGTATTGTGTGAATTATTGACCACTGTCTAGTTTCGGTTTCAGATGCTCGGTTGGCAACATGGGTCCTGTGTGTGTGTATAAAGTATGGCGTCCTGAATAAACACGTTCTTTTCTGTTTGGCATTCTGTCGGCTGCTGGGCTCGTCATTACATGGCGACGAGGATGTCATCCCCTTCTTCGAACTGTAGCGCGTAAACGGCGACGTCCCTGACGAGCCTCGCCATGGCCTTCGCCGGTCTCGCCCCTCCGGAACCGTTCCTGCCGACACCGGGACGCCCGTCTGTGCCCTGGCCGCAGTGGCATGGCATGTTCAACGTCTGCCTGCTTGCGTCTGGTGCTGCCGAATTTCCCCCGGAGCCACGCAAGGCCCTTCTGCTGCACTGTCTGGGAGCCGAGGGCCAGCGAATTTTCACCACACTACCAGACACTAAGCTTCCAAGCACCGCCCAGGACACCGGCAAGGATGCAGCGAGCAAGCCGGACGAGTACGACATCGCCGTCGCTTCCTTGGCCCAACACTTCGCTCCAACCAGCAACCTGGTCATCGAGCGACACCGCTTCCACCGGCGTTTCCAATCTCCAGGCGAGTCTGTTCATGACTTTGTTGCCGCGCGACGTGGGCTCGCAACGCCGTGTTGCTTCGCGTCACAAGAGGCACTACGAGACCAATTCGTGACCGGCGTGTCTTCTAACCGCGTTCGTGAACGCCTGTTGCTGGAAGGTTCGTCGCTGCCGTTTTCTACCGCAGTCCAGATAGCCCTTCAACAAGAACAAGCGGCCGAACAAATGAAAGAATTTTCCGCATCCGTACAACCAGTGTCGGCGCGTCCTAGCAAGTATTCCGAGCCGTCTTCACGTTTACGGCACGCTACGCGAAGTCACCAGCAGCATGTTCCCCGAAGCGCTACCACGTCACGCGCTGCTCAAGGGAACCGCCCCTCATCTCATGACCGCCGCGACCGCCGTCGCTCGCCTTCCGCACCACGCGCACATTCGCCGCACTGTTTCCGTTGCGGCTCTCGTCGGCACCGCGCGTCCTGGAATCGTTGTCCAGCACAGGGACAACGCTGTTTATTTTGTGGTCGCATTGGACATTTCAAAAAAGTATGCAACCAGAAACGCTCACAGTCGACCGTTCACGAGGTAGTGGTCGACAACTCGTCAGAAGATGACGCCGTTCAGGTCCTCGTTCTTCAGCGTTCTACAACCTGCGGAATTCATATCGATGTTCAAGTCGGGCAGGTTAAGTTGCAACTTCTAGTCGACTCTGGGTCATCAGTGTCCATTTTGTCGAAACGAGTATTCGACGAACACTTTCCGGGTCTAGCTCTTCTGCCTGTTCCGCGCGTTACCCTGCTAGACTTCTCGAAAAGGCCCATTTCAGTTCGAGGTTGCTTCTTCTCCGAAGTTTCCTTTCAAGGACGCAAGGCGCAACTTCTCTTCTACGTTGTGGAGCATGGAATTTCGCTCATTGGTATTGATGGTATCAAGGCTCTGAACTTGCGCATCGAAGGGTCCACTATGCAGTGCCTTCAAGCTTCCTCCGTCCCTGAGGAACAGACCTCCAATGCTGTCGGCCTTCCGCCCCTGCCTTCGGCCCTTGTTCACTTCAAGCCTCTTTTCACTTCAGACTTGGGCCTCGCCGAAGGCTTTGTTCACAAAGTCAAGACGCGGTCTGCGGTCCAGCCCGTAGCATCAAAGCTTCGTCGCTTGCCTTTATTTTTGCGACTTCGGGTGTCAGCTGAGCTTCAGCGCCTGGAAAGCCTTGACATCATTGAACGCATTGAAGCGTCAGAGTGGGTTTCTCCCATTGTTGTCATTCAGAAGAGAGATGGGAGCATTAGACTTTGTGTGGACCTTCGCGAACCCAACAAGGCCATCGTTCCCGACATGTTCCCCCTGCCACACATGGAAGAGCTGCTTCACGCACTGGTGGGAGCCACCCACTTTTCAAAACTTGACCTAGCGTCAGCCTACCACCAGGTCCCCCTGCACAAAGACAGTAGAGACTTAACAGCCTTCATCACCCACGACGGCTTGTTCCGTTTCAAAAGAGTTTGTTTTGGGTTGGCCTCAGCGCCAGCATCGTTCCAACGCCTGATGTCGCAGATTCTCCATGGCTGTCCTGGCGTCCTCTTTTATATTGACGACGTTATTGTCTTCGGCAAGTCGTCGGAGGAACATTTGCAGAACCTGGCCAAAGTCCTGCAACGCATCAAGGATGCAGGCCTTAAACTGAATCACAAATGCGTTTTCAATGTCACAGAGTTGACATTTCTAGGTCACAAGGTGACTGCCCAAGGCATTTCGCCCCTCTCAGAAAAGGTAGATTCAATCGTGAACACGCCTGTTCCAACCAAGGCTGCAGAGCTCCGCTCCTTTCTAGGTCTCGTGGACTATTATTCGAAGTTTGTTCCTCACCTAGCTGAAGTCGTGGAGCCCATGAGAGCTCTTCTTCGCAAGGACCAACCGTTTGTGTGGTCCTCACCAATTGATGTCAGCTTTTGCAAGGTCAAGCTCCTGCTTTCTTCTGACCTGGTGCTTCATATGTTTGACCCTGCTCTTCCAATTGTAGTCTCGACAGATGCATCTGAATGCGGACTAGGAGCCGTTCTCCAGCAGCGACAGGGCCAGACACTTCGCACCGTCGCTTTTGCTTCGCGCACCCTTTCACCTGCTGAAAGAAAGTATGCTGTTGGCGAAAAAGAAGCACTGGCTTGCATTTGGGCGTGTGAACACTGGCATGTGTTCCTCTGGGGACGCCCATTTACTCTGCGAACAGACCACCAAGCCCTGGTTTCGCTTCTGTCTTCACGTGGTTTGGGACGACGTCCGCTTAGGGTCGCACGCTGGTGTGCAAGACTGCTCTGCTACAATTTCACAGTCGAGTATCAGAAAGGTGCGCAGAACAGTGTAGCGGACGCTCTGTCTCGTCTTCCCGCCCCAACCAAAGACTCCGAGCTGGTTTTTGAGGAAGAAGCTGTCTGCCTTGTTGAGCCTACGTGTGTCACCATGGAACAATTCCAACAAGCAGTTCTGAGTGACGCTGTTCTGACTCAAGTGAAGTCCTACGTCACCGGTTCTTGGCCTCCGCACCGAAGCCTTCCTGAAAATCTGTTGCCATTTTTCCGAATTCGAGAAGAACTGTCAGTGGTAGATGAAGTCCTGCTAAAAGCAGAGAGGCTGGTTGTTCCCTCGTCTCTGTCGGCCCAGCTCGTTGCTACGGCGCATGAAAGCCACCCAGGAATCGTTCGGACCAAGGCAAGGCTTCGAGAACAATTCTGGTGGCCTGGAATGGATAACCAAGTAGAGACGGCAATCAAGAGCTGCAGTACTTGCCAGGAAGCCGACAAGTCGGCCAAGACATCAACTGCTCCAATGCAACCGGTTGAGTTCCCCGAACGACCATGGCAGAAGGTTGCAATAGACATAGTTGGTCCCCTAGAGAGAGCCCCTCAGAACTGCCGGTTCGTGATTACGCTGATCGACAGGGCCGGCCTTAGAGCAGCAAGCGCCCTGGGCAAACTGCAGCCGTGGCGCCCCCCCCCCGCCCCACTATTTTTGCACCCAACATCACGTTGTTAGCAAACACGTCACAGTGATCCAGCGCGAATGGTCGCCATTTTGTCGGTGTCAGTCGAAAACCACATCCTAAAAACAAACGACGTTCGCGAGCATTGAGAGTTTTGTCGGCACCGTGTTCAAAGGTTCAAGAATCATTTATTTCTTAGATTAACCAAACTTCGGCTGTGAGTCTCCCATAGCAAGCTAACGTCTGATGGACAGAGAAAACAAAAGCACAAGTTAGCCATGTCAAATAACCTAGAAGGCAACCTTCCGAGCCTTCAACATCGCAAATTAGGCTACGTCTTGCGACATATCCAGGCTATACGCTATCCTGTTTTCAATGGACAGAATTGCCACTGACGATATCCTGTCATCTGCCATGGTTGACCTTAGGTATGTCTTAATAAGCTTTAATTTTGAGAAACTCCTGTCAGCGGTGGCCACTGACACTGGCAAAGTGAGGAGGATCCTCAATGACACCCACGTATAAGGGAATTTGTCACATAGATGGTTGTCCAGAATGAACTGCTGGACGTCCTGGCGAGCACTGCATCCAGTGGGCAGCAGGCTGCATTGTTAGATCAGCTCCTCGCGGAGATCTGTACCGTCGATGTCTGCACTTTCTAGGTGTCTCAGACTCTCAGTGCATAGTCAAGGCCTTGGCAAAGTTTAAGAAGTTCGGCTTTGTCGGGAAGTCGGGTGAGGCTGTAAAGGAACCCCCAGGAGCTCACGTGCTGCTCCATCTGCGTGAAGCGTTCTTCAATACACATCTTACGGTGTCAGTCATCTCGTAGAAGAACTCTCGCTTGAATTTTGTCTCGACATCATCAACCTCGTCTTGGAACTCATAACAAAATTGGCGCTTTTTCCTCCGCAGTCGAGGGACCGGTTTCATCACACTGTCAACACCCATGCTCTCGGGAAGACCGTTCGCAGTTGCCAGTTGAAGTTTCGTACCCGACATCGCGATAATTGTCAATGTAATAGCTGCATGTTTTCATCAGCTTGGTGGTTTCTACGATGTCCTCCATTTTTCATTGCATGTTCTTGCTTAAAACATTAACCTGAAAAAAGAATGTTGTACCACACAACAATGTAAACGAGAAACTTAAGGTCCGTGAGCTGCCCTGTAAGAATTCGAGCTTCATGTCGGACGCCAGGGTCTGCCTGTCGTGAATCGGCCCTTCTTGCGCAAAATTATAAATTTAGCTATTTGAGCGGTTTTCTGGATTCTTGCGGCGGGTTTCTGAATTTGGAGTTGGCAACACTGATCGGCATTGCGAGTCCGGAATCGTCGCTGGTCGCTCACACACAAAGAAAGAAAGAGCTGCGGATCAAAAGTTCATTACACATATTATTTTCAGTCGGGTTGAAGTCAGGCTCACCGGATGCCGAGGGGGCATTGGTTCGTTTAGCTTACTGCTAGAGACTCCACAGCAAGCGTTGCCCAAAACGCAGCTTGAATGTCGGTAGGAATCGGGTTCATTTTACCCCCGTCAGACCTCCTGAGCGTAAGCATTATTCGGCTCAGAATAACTTGGCAAAGGGCGAAGCCTACATTTTCTGCGAGCCAATCAGAGATACTGAGCGAAGCACGTGATAACTAAGAGCAAAAATCCGTTCCAATGTCACGTGACTCGCTCTGACACACTGATTTGCTCGCCGATGAGTTTGGCGCCACCGTTTGGTAAGTTGCGCTAAGAATACGGCATGCTGGCTCCATCGCTTTTGGCGAGTCAGGTTTTGCTCCGCTCGTAATTTGAGAGCTGTGCGGAGATGATCGCTTGCCTAGTCGTTCATGATTCATTCCATGGCGCTTTGAATCTCACGGAGGAAAGGCTCTCGATAGTAAAACATCCGTAGGTGGCTGCGAGTTGATGGACGCCAGTTATAACAAGAACTTAGTCGTTGGTTTTGCGGCCGAAATGCCAAACGGCGAGCGCCACCACCTTTTTCTACATGTAGTGGGGGGGGGGGGGGCGCCCTTCGCGATGAGTTTGTTTTAGAGCGCAGCTCTTAGGCGCCCGTTTCCGGCTTGAGCGGCGTCGGCGTCGCCGTCGGCGTTGCCGTCGCCGTCGCCGTCGCCGTCGGCGTAACCGCGCGGTGCATGATGGGTAAATTTCCCGCTAAATTTAGCGGAAAATTTTTCCCGCTAAATCTAGCGGAAAATTTTCCCCGCTAAATATAGCGGAAAATTTTCCCCTCTAAATCTAGCGGAAAAGTTTCCCCGCTAAACCTAGCGGGAAATTTTCCCCGCTAAATCTTGCGGAAAATTTTCCCCGCTAAATCTAGCGAAAACTTTCCCCGCTAAATCTAGCGGGAAATTTTCCCCGCTAAATCTAGCGGAAAATTTTCCCCGCTAAATTTAGCGGAAAATTTTCCCGCTAAATCTAGCGGAAAATTTCCCCCGCTAAATCTAGCGGAAAATTTTCCCCGCTAAATCTAGCGGGAAATTTTTCCCGCTAACTTAGCGGGAAAATCGCCCCTCCTCCTCGAGGTCACGTGACCTTCAGGCCACGTGACCCCCCTCTCCGAGGTCACGTCACCCCCCCCCCATGCCTTCCCCTCCTCCTCAAGAGCTGCGCTCTAATTCGGCGTTACAGGGAGTTGTAAACGGCTTTCATTTTTTTGTTTTTGATTTTATCCCCTCGAGGTTTGAGCCCTGCATAACCTGGCGGCCCTTTCGGCGCCCCCCTTTGAATGGCGCCCTGTGCGGCTGCACAGGTCGCCCACCCCAAAGGCCGGCCCTGCTGATCGACTACCACTCTAAGTGGCCGGAAGTCCATTTCTGCTCGGAAGTAACACCATGGACTGTAACTGAGTTTTTGCTCAGCGTGTTTGCCAGAGAAGGCTAGCCCGATGAGGTAGTATGTGATAACGGACCACAATTCACGTCTAGGGAGTTTGTCCACTTTCTGCAAGAACGGTCCATTCGGCTCTTGCATTCATTAGTTTACTATCCCCAGGCCAATGGCCAAATAGAACGGTTCAATCGCACTTTCCAGGCATTCATTCAGCTGGCTGTTTTGGAACGTCGACTGCTGCGACTGGCTATCACCGAGTACCTCGGAATCTACAGATGCACTCCTCATGCTACTACAGGGATTACCCCTGCTGTTCTCCTTCATGGGAGATTACCAAGAACACAGCTGAACGTCGTAGGCTTTCCATCACCGTTGCTTGAGGAGGAACCAGCCAGAGAGCTGTCAAAGTTGAGACAGCGAGTGAAGCGTCACCAGCTTTACAGCAACCAGTACACTGACAGAAGGAGAGCAGCAAAGAACACAAAAGTTGCTGTAGGAGACCACGTCAGGGTTAAGAACAGACATGTACACGTTACCCAAAAAAAGTAACTAAATACCGTTACTCGTTACTCGCTCAAAAAGTAACTAAATACGTTACTCGTTACCGATTCTCAAAAGGAACGCCGGAGTTACCTCAAAAGTAACGAGTTACTTTTCACGTTACTTTGAAGACCAAATACACAACTGTTTTTATTTCATGGTTCATTGTTTTCTTTTGAGTAGTCATTGCCCTTAAGCAGCAGCTGCCTGTCGAAGTTTTCATCAGTTATGTTTCCCGCTTCCTTGAAAATACATTTCCGGTGACGCTGAAGCGTCGTTCTACTGACGCGCTCGAAGGAACGGCAGTGATGTGCTTCAGCAAGAGCTGGTGAATCTTCGGGAACTGCGCCTTCATTGAGGACAGCGGGTAAGGGGTTATGTGCCTTCCCGTGTTTGCAACCTCCGGGTTTACATTCGGTTCGTACCCGGATCTAGAAAGTTCAATTAACGAACCTGATTGTGCTCGCTGGGTGAAGGACATTCTCAGCTGTAGAGTTCAGTACAGCAACGTTTATCGCTGGACACGTCAGTCGAACTATTCGACTGACGTAATCAGCGATACATGTTGCTGTATTGTCATACCGAAAGATGTTTGTCATGTCCGTCCTCTTTGTCTGACTCTTTCGTATATTTTTGAGTTTATTTGGTTTTCGGGTTTTCCATCTGCCTTTGTCGCAATAGACACATACTAAGGCTAGAATAAGAACAAGGCCGTTAAAGCGGTGTTGTACACGTTACTCCTCAAAAGTAACGAGATACCGTTACTCGTTACTTGGCCTTAAAAGTAACTAAATACCGTTACTCGTTCCTTTTCTGAAAAAGTAACTAAATACGTTACTCGTTACCGAAAATAGTAACTAGATACAAGTAACTCGTTACTTGTAACGCGTTACGTACATGTCTGGTTAAGAAGCCATCCGTTTCCTTCAAGGGTGATTCTGTTTTCAGTCGTCCAAAAAAGGTCGTCAAGCAGCGTGGACCGTCGTCCTTCCTTCTCGACGACGGGCGTGCTTGGAACGCCTCCAAGTTGTGCAAGGTGCCTGCAGTTCCGGCTGACCATGACTGCATTCAGCCAAGTGACACCTGGGTGCCCCGCAGTGCTTCATCTCAGGTGCAAGTACAAACTATGCCGCCCGAGGAGAGTGTGCCTTCCCAGGAACCTGTGCCGCCCGAGGTGCCTGTGCCGCCCGAGGTGCCTGTGCCGCCCGAGGTGCCTGTGCCGCCCCAGGAACCGGTGCCGCCCGAGGAGCCTGTGCCGTATCAGCAAACTACGCCACAGGAAGAGCCTGTGCCGGGCCAGCAAACTACACCGCCTGAAGAATCTGGGCCGGAGCGTCGAGTCCAACCCTACAGGGACAGGCGTCCGCCTGCTAGGTTCCGGGACGATGTCTAATGTTGCCTTCCGTTTTTTATATACTATGTTTTCTGCTATAATTGTGAGCTGTAAGTACGTCAGTTCCAGTTCTGTAAAAATTGTATAAGGTTGTTTGTACAAATTGTACGATGTATATATGTATATAGATTGGTTGTATATATCTGATGGGCAAGTCGCTGTTAACAATGCACTAACCAAATAACCTACTAACCAATGCTCACCCAAACAAATTCAAGGAAGGGAATATGTTGTGTATTGTGTGAATTATTGAACACTGTCTAGTTTCGGTGTCAGATGCTCGGTTGGCAACATGGGTCCTGTGTGTGTATATAAAGTATGGCGTCCTGAATAAACACGTTCTTTTCTGTTTGGCATTCTGTCGGCTGCTGGGCTCGTCATTACAATGTCCTCATACGCAAAGCGTACAAGACGGCCCTCGGACTCCCCCGTACACCTCCACAGAGAAGCTACTCAAGCTCGGCGTCCACAACACTTCTAGGGAGCTGGTGGACAGCCACCTTGCCGCTCAACGAGACCGACTCGCCCAAACCCCCGTGGGCAGAAAGGTCCTTGAGTCGCTCAAGATTCCCTTCCACAGGGACAGAGAAGACACGACAGGACCCCTTCCGAGACACATCTGGAGCCAAATCAAGGTGCACGCGATCCCCCGCAACATGGATCCGACCCTCCACGCGCAACGCCGCAAGGCTCGGGCAAGGTTTTACCAAAAGGCGTATGGCGAACGGGCTGATGTCCTGTACACAGACGCGGCCACATATGCCTATCAACGGAATGCAGCGGCAGTATGCGTCGTGGATGGGACTGGGAGCACCCGAATCACGGCGTCGCTGCGTACCTCTAATCCGACCATTGCAGAGGAATTCGCCATCGCCATTGCCATTGGGCTCGGAGAAGGTCACGTAACCATCATGAGCGACTCACAAGCAGCACTGCGTCGCTTCCTAGCAGGCCGTGTCTCGCCGAAGGCACTCAAAGTCCTCACCCAGAGAGACCGACAGGGCTTCCCAACAGTGGAACTCATATGGATCCCAGGACACGACGAGGTGAAAGGCAATCGGTGTGCAGACACCGAGGCCCGAGCATGCACCCTCCGGGCCACTCCTGCCGCCGCGTCGCGACTAGAGCTGGATTCATACTTTATTCCGGTGCCAAACAGGTACTCCGAAATCAGGGCCTACCACCGTGGCCAGAGGCGCGAATACCCCCGCCACACGAAAATCTCAACAGAGAGGACGCGGTCGCTTGGCGCCACCTCCAGACAGGAGCGTTCCGCAACCTAGCGCTCTTGCACAAATTCTCCCCTGCAAGCTACAAAGCCGAATGTCCGCACTGCGGGCAATATGCATCCTTATCACACACCGTGTGGTTTTGCACAGCTTACCCTAACACCCCCCTCCCACCCTGATCCCACTCCCGAGAACTGGGAAGCCGCACTGCTCAGCTCGGTTGCTGCCGACCAACTAAAGTTGATCAGGCGGGCGAGGCTGACAGCCGACAGCATTGGGGCCCTGGACTAAGGAAACCACCCAGAGACCCATATACAGGCATAATAAAGTTTATTCCTCCTCCTCCTCCTAACAGATAATTTACACGCGCAAGTTGGAAGCACCGTGAGCTCCGCATGCTTGAAGCTACGCGCTCGCGAAGCTGCAGTCATGCACACAAGCTATCGGGCGTATTCTCTGGCAATATCTGTGTGCGCTAATGCTGAGCACGTGCTGATGGCGAGCTTCCACAGTTATTTTGCAACGTGCACCCCGCACCATCAAGATTGCCGGTCTTGGCAGCCTATTAATGCGAGCTCGTTCTGAGCATGCGCTCTAAACAGTGACCTCAAGCGGTCAGTGAATACCCCCTTTACCACGAGCAACATTACATTTGTATTTGACGCTTTGATTTATTCAAATGAGCTGATACTTGGAAACGCTACCTCTAAACTGTAGCGAGTGCACGTGCTCACGCGGCGTGACGCAGGACAACGAGACATGCGTCACTGAAGGCATCGCGTGCCAGGGGCGCGTGCGGGGACATTCGATAGGTTGTGTGGGTCGGCATTAGGCTGAGATAAAGGTCGCTGGTGTTTTGGGTCTCCCGGTGGTCGGCTGCTTCTTCCCACGTTACGCGCGGCTAGTTAGAGCTATGTGCAACACAAACGCTACGAAGTGAAATTAAAAACGCCGGGCTCAAACGCCCAAGCAGCGCTGGGCTCGTGTTCGGTTTTTGCACTTGAGCAGGCAAATGTCTGTGCGGCTACCCCATTGAATATCCCAACCCGACCGGCTCCCGTCCAAGGATAGCGAGTGCATTTACGACTGTTTACCTTAATGCCAGACTTGTCCAGATACCCACTCTGCTTACAGAGGAGTACGCAGCAGTACGTTGGCATCGTGGGCCGTGGAACTAACGCAGTCAGGCTAGCGTCTACGGTCATGCAGCGCATGCAACGGCGCACCACTACCCTGCAGCATGGCGGCTGGTTCTGGATGCCATTGCGTACAGCAGATGGCGCTTTTTTTCTCTGAGGGTTTTGTATACATCCACCTTACAAGTATACAGACAAGTTGGAGGAAGCGACTATATCATCTGGAAAAAAAATTGGTTTCTTCACACTGCCCGTGCGTGCCAATATATACACACAAAGTGGGAAACGGACGTACGGAAGGGAGTGCGCGAAGAGGAGGCCCCACAGTGGGCGGAGGAGGTCCAGAGCAAATCAACTCTGCGGGTGAACAACCTGAGCAAAAATACAGTGTCAGCAGAGGCTCAGCTATATGATAACCGCTTGGGCGGCCACTTGCTCTTTGAGGCACGTGCGCGAAGGCTAAGAACGCTAGTGTACCAGCAGAAATATAATCGTATGGTGGAAACAACAACGTTCCGGGCTTGTGGAGAAGAGGATAAAACCACCGAACACATCGTCCTCTTACCATCCGGTGCAGCGGTGTCACGCTTCTGAAAACGTGCAGACACCGGGCCAGGCCCTTCCACAAGCCCAATTGCTGGCGGAAGCACTTGGACTCAAGTCACCTGCCACGGGGTCAGTGCTGAGCGCGTGTAAAGACAGAGATGCTGCTGCTATCACTCAAAGTGAGGTTGAAACGCGCGCCGCAGCGTCCACGAAGCCGTTTGAACGGAGCCGGGAAGCAACCGAAGGAACGCAAAGGAGACTGGAGGATTGGTGGCCAAGGGCAAAAGCGAATTGAACGCGAAAAACAAAGAGAAAAAGAAAAATAAGTGCTTTTTTGTTTAATATTTTGTTTTAGCTAGGGTCGAACATGGTTCGGAACCGCCCGATCAAAAGGGAACAGCTACATCATCATCATCATCATACAACATCATCGGTCTATTGCGCGAACTAACTGGGTGTCGGTTGTTTCTATTTAACAACGCAGTGTTGACGACAAGGAGACAAAGTGAAAGCTTTCGAAACGCAAGTTTCCTAACCATTGGGGGACGCATGGCTTCGGAAAAAAATACATTTCGCTGAAAGCACGTGGTACGCTTTTATTTGCTGCTCCTCTCGCCTCGTACGATAGACGTAGCGTCCTCGTTAAGCCATATTGAGCTCGAATTCCTCGATTCGGGGCCGCCATAATCAGGTGCTGACGACAGAGGAACTTTGCTCCCCTGCTTTTGAGGGACGAAAGTTTTCTTTTTCTGAAGGAACATAGGTTAACAACTGCGTTCCCACCCTTTGGGGAGGACTACATAGAACCGTCTTTCTGAGAGTGTACTCTCCCATTGCAGTATCAGCTTAGGGGTGAACGGATGATGAAGCTTCTTTTTGCATATGGTCCATTGACTACGTTTGGTATTTGCTATGATTATGAAGTAAATTTGTAAAAGTACAACATACACGATGTTTCCTCTTCATGGTGATCATTTTAGCACTTGATTTTCTCTGAAAAATATAATGTAAATGCCATACGTAAAAAAAAATTGTTAGCAGTTCCCTCTGTGAAGGCGGTTGTACAGCGAAGTAGAGCACCACCACACATGATTCACCAAGAGACACAAAAGTACTTCACCAAATGTTTATTTACAGTATATATACATAATTTTGAAGCGGTAGGGAGGATTGCTTTGTGATTACTGTGATATACACTATTTGGTTCCATTACAACTTCGGTGAGATTTTTTGCTAAAGTTAAATCTATACATATAAAGCATTACATATATAAAAGCTGCTGCTTTTATAAATGTAAAGCAGTGACGTCACCCGACTAGAGCCGGAGAAGGCCCATTGTTCTAGGATGTATCTCCCTTATCACACGTTTCGACGTCTTTCCTTTTCACAATGCAATTCGAGGTGACGGGGCATATATGCATTTCCATACAATGAAGCGCTTTACATTCAATTTGGTTTCTGCACACGGATACCAAAATTGCATTAAACCCTAACCATATGCAGTTTCGCTGTAAAACAAAAAATATTACTGTTGTGTATAAACGGGTACGAGGGAACTTGTAAAGGCGAACCCTCTATTTTTTATAATCAAAGGCTCCCGGCTCATATAAACATCGCATAGATACCTTTGCCTCTGTACCCGGACTTTATTTGACACAAACTCTGACTGAAGATTGTACATGACTGGGCGAGCCGCCTACGACGCGGGCTTGAAGGCGTGCACCAGGAACACCTGGGAGTCGAAGGGTGAGCCGCCGGCTTCTTTCTGAGCCCACCACTCTTTCGCTTGCTCGGTGACATCTTCGAGCAGGAGAGACCTTTCTTCCTCCGTGACGACGGTTGTCAGGCGATTCATAACCATAAAATAATCTGAAAAACAAAAACAAAAAACAACAAACATTTAGACGGTTTTTTTTTATTTTTGGAGAACCCGCCTCTACAGGCTCAGAATTGTTTGGTTGGGAAAATGTGTATAACAAGGTTAAAGGTGGCGTATATAAATATAAGTGATAAGCTAAGTATATGCAAATATCCCCTAGTCAAACACAAAAAAAACCTTTGCTCAGTAATAAAAAAGAAAAAAAACAGACATTTCCAGTGTTTTGTGAAAGGAAATTTAATTCAGTGTGGTCATAGTTCATCACTTTTGTCTCAGTTAACGACTCTTCACCGTTACGGTGCTAGGGGCTTCACGAAACAAAAGACACTTATAAAGTAATCACCGCAACACAGTTTCACCTCGCTTTACCGACACTCTTGTTGGACAAATGACAGAACAAGAACACTGTCGTTCACACCTTGAAGGATAAAGATTGCTGTGCTGTGGTTTACGTTCTAGGGCTTTAGGAAATTAAACGATCGAGAAGTAGATGAATTGGACGTTCGAGGAATTCTAAGCTGGCATGAGTTCCGTCTATTGTCCGAATTTGGGGACACGTAGCTGTAGTTCTAAATCACCGCGACGAGGGACGTCCCTTGTGTAACCATAATTGCCCCTAGAAAAGTTGTTTACACTGTTCGATATGATATAGCTCATTTGCTCCATTCAGTTCAAAGCACCCAACCGAGATGGCCTACGTAGTATACATTTCGGCCTTCGCAGATACATTTATTCACTAATTTATATTCATTTTGAACATGTACTGCCGATCGTGAGGCTACAACAAATAGGCATGTTAAAAATAACATCCCCCTCAAGCGTTAAGGCCACGGTCCCACTGAATGTGGCAGTTTAGGTACTTTTTGGCAGGTCATTACTCATCTCCTTTTAAATACTGTTTTGTGGGATTGATGTCATTCGAAAGGCAATGCAATCCTCTTTCATTTGATATTATGTATGTATTGGTTTATACTGCTCATGCGCATTTGTAGCGTTGCGAATATGATGGCGCCGACCCTCACTTGCTCCGCTGGTTCATGTTTTATGAACGATTCATTAAAGATAACACGGTTCCAATAGAGCAGTTTTGTTAAGATGATGTCGGAGCAGAATGTAACGGTATACTTTTTTGGTATTTGCACTACTTTGTTTTTTTCAGCTCTCCGAATATTGCCCTAAAATTGACATTTTTCAGCACAAATATGTTTTTAATGACAAGCGCTAGGGCAATGAAATTAGCTACAGATGTAGTGCTTATAATTGGTAATATGCAGAAAAAAATGTCATCTTGTGTAAAATTTTTTTGTTTAGATATTCTATATCAAACGTAGCACTTTTTTGTGATTCGAGTCATGGTAATTCAAATGCCGCTGAGTAAATAACTAAACTATGGTAAAATCTTTTATAACATTTAGAACTACAATAGTTGCCCAAGAGGTGGACGGTGGCTTTTTTTATTTTCAAAGTCATAACGCTCCGGGAGCCCTTCAAACTTACCTGTTTTTGACGCACATCTTTTTTGGACATCAAACAGATTTATTGGCATCTAATAACATTTATTGTATGGAATAGATATACATTGCGATGTATTAGGTTTTCCCAATGATCTTTCTTTGGTTTCTTGATAGTTGTAGAGCTTAGCTAATTTTAAAAACAATTAAAAACTGTTTGGGTGTTTTGTTGCGCTACCTGGCGGATGGCAGACAAAACTGCTGATTTCTAAGTTCAAAAAATTTTCGAGGGCGGCGTTGGCGTCTGTATCATCATCAGTCTCCGTGTCGTTTTACCTTCACATTTAGAAAATATATTTGAAGATTTACTATCGATAAATGAACAGTTTAAGTATTGGGTCAGGTTAATAAATCTAAGACAAATAATTACACAAGCGCAGCGTGATATAAAGTGTTCATTATTCGATATAATTGAAATCAATAAACGATAAAGACGAAGACGGAAAGAATACACCCGAGTTCACTTCATGCCTAGAGTTACTAAATGAGCTGCGCTTAAAGTATCGGCACTCCGTTCCCCAAAATTGTTTTGGGCGCCGCCATTTTGGGTCTTGTGCAGAGCAAACAAAACTGCCGATCGTCATGATCCAAAAGTGCGACTTCCTCTCCATTAGATGCGGTGCTAGGAAGCTGATACAATATTGCTATGTTCTGTCGCAGGTTGTTTGAACATTCGTGGAGGACGGAAAAGCGTTTCCTGTGATTTTAGATAAAGCTTCAGATAACTGGCAACCATGATTTGAAGCCACAATATGGCCAAGTGTCGTTACTCTGAAGCGTAGCTAATTTACTGGCACTAGCGGGAACAATGAGGAAGAGGCAGGTGTCAAAAGGTAGTGGCTTGTGGAATCCACGGGGCTCACGTCATGGCCCCTCCAGGTATTACAAGCTTCTTGAACAAGGGCATCAATAGTGTCATTAAATAAGCTACGCTTCAGAGTAGCGACACTTGGCCATATTGTGGCTTAAAATCATGGTTGCCAGTTATTTGAAGCTGTATCTGAAATCACAAGAAACGCTTTTCCGTCCTCCACTTTAAACAGTTTGCGACAAAGCAAAGCAATATTACATGAGCTTCCTAACACCGAATCTAATACTGAGGAAGTCGCAATTTTGAATCATGACGATCGGCAGTTGCGCCTGCTCTGCACAAGCACCAAAATGGCGGCGCCCACAACACTGTCGGAGAAGAGAGTGCCGATACTCTAAGCGCAGCTCATTTATAGGCCATACTTCCCGCGAACCTCCTTTCCCCTGACTGAAACTGAAACTAAATATGAATAATACACCATTATTATAGCTTATTTAGTTTTAACCACCTACACATAATGAGAGGAAGAAGCGGCCGGGTAGGAGAAACGCGGGTTTTATGTGCGACTGTTCTAATCAACGTTAGTTCTAACCGTCTCAAAAGAGAGAAGCGCGAGCTTGCGCTGGTTAAAAAAAGACGGTCCAAAGAAAAGAGGCGGCACGCTGTGTTCTTTGTGATTGTGCGTCTAATTGCAAATTGTTGTGTGTATGTTTATACAGCCGGAAGTTAGTCTGCTTTAGTGGGCGTCTGGTGTCTCAGGATGTAGATGAGCAATTTAGCCAGTGCGGTACAACCGCAAACCTGGGGTCTTTAACGTGCACCACGCAGTAGTGATACACGACCGCACGCCGGTATGATGCTCTTCCACATCGAAACGGGCAGGGGCGGGGTGGGTTCTGCAGCGCGAGCTTTCGCTCCACGTGCTCCGAGCTGGTGTGCGCTAGACATGCACTCGGCCACCGATCGCCCCCCCCCCCTCCTCCTTATATAAGTATTTGAAGATCGACGATGGACGTCGATCGTGTCGAGGTAATGTAACGTAATAACATTATATAAATAATAAACATATTGAAGGATTGAACGACTAAATTTTTCAATTCTTGGATTGTAATATGGCGGTAGCCAATTGTACTTACTGTTGATGAAGAGCAATATGAGGTGACGGTAATGATTAAATTATGAGGCTCTATAAGGACGACGATATTAGTGGGTGTCGAACCACAACGTACAGTGCCAGACTTGTTTCAAGTATCGTGTACCCAAAGACCTTTCTTCACCCGCAACAGAATATGGTAGAATCAATAAGGCTGCTGCTTTACAACTGTACGTGGAACAAGAAAACTGCAATGTGCAGAAGTGCGGCTTATTCGTTAATATGAAGGACGGATTTCTAGCAGCATTCCCTGATTGACTACTTGGAACAAATGGCCTCATTGACGTAAAGTGTCCCCGTTCCAAAAGATTCTTGAAGCCTACAGAAACCGCAAAGGAGTATGAGGCGAAAAATAAGAAAAAGGAGCCTGGTGTGAAAGGTCCAAATCACCACCATAGCCTCTACTACCAAATACAAGGGCAGTTACACAATACACAACGAGAGTTTTGTGATTTCGTTATATTTACACTCAAGGGCATTGATATCCAACGTCTTCAGAGGGATGACACCTTCTTGTCAACCAACATAGAGCCTTTTCTACTCAAGTTTTACATGGAAGGCCCGACTTCCGCTGAAATTCCTCACGTAGACGAGTTGTCCGACCGAATAATCTGCCATTACTCCCGATCTGGGAATCTCTCGATCTTCATTCATGGCCATAGTATCATATGAGATCGAGGGGTGTGGCTCTTCGTCTGCCGAACATTGCTTCGGCGGGTGTTTTTACCGTGTAAGATGAGACCGTCGCGTGCTGCTGGAACAAGAACCTGGCGATTCTTCACTGAACTGCTTCTTCCGTAAGCTTCAAGAGGGCTTTCTTCGTTTCGCACACCATCTGTTCTGCTTGCCCGTTAGTTGCAGGATGGTATGGTGCACTAATGTAATGCCTGATGCCGTTTTTTTTTTTTTGGGTGGGGGGGGGGGGTTCTCAAAAACTTGTTTATTTTATTTGAAGCAAGATTTGGCGCGTTATCAGAGAAAAGTATTTTCGGTAGGGCAGAAGTAGGGAAAAGAGAGCGTAGAACGTCAATGACGCGTTTGTACGTCGTGGCAGGCATCGTATAAACTTCCAACCACTTAGAGTACGCATCGACCATGACTCCGCAGATGCGGATACGTTTCGCCACCCACCGACTGAATAGTGGAGCGTTTTCAGTTACAGTTCATGATGGCGCTGGACTCGAGGAAGCCTTCGAGTCTTTCCACAAAGTTAGCCCAGGTGCCAGCACTTTTGTCGAAAGCGGTAAGTGTTCGAAACGTTGACAACGTCGGTAGCCACGTGCTGTGCTTGACACTGGACGCTTACCATTCGCTGAGAAGAAACTTGCTTGTTCGTCTGCCACGAGTCGTCCGATATCTGGTCATCACCGCAACTCCATCTCCCGACAAAGCAGGTCGTCATTGTCCGCATGTCCATAGTTATCAATCACGTGAACTTATAAATTCTCAAACGCTCATAACTTGCCGTCGCTAAACGCCGTTCATTCATAGCGTCTTCATTGCAAATAAACGTCTTCCTATTTATTCTGATGGTTTTCATAATACTCCTCCTAATAAGCTGTACTTACAACATTATGTGTGTCGGTACTTCCGAAAATATTGAAACGGCGTCTGTTTTCTGGGAACTATAATGTAACAACCTTTACAACATCTTCGGGATTCCGTGAAACACAATATTTCGTTATGTCACTTTTCGGTCGTCATTATAATGGTGAGGTAAGTACCGTAAATCGCGAAGCAGTTTACTTGACGTCCGCTTCCACTGGTGTCTTGGAAGATTCAGTCTACTGAGCGTGCATTCCTGCAGAAGAAGTTTTCATTGAAAGAATATTGACACGTCAATCAACAATTGATTCCTTCTTGGTAAGATTTATTGCGAAAGCCCGTGACAACCGCCGAACCGCATCTCCCTATATCAGAGAACAATTTATACCCAGCCTGACATTCTCGCATACATGCGTTTGCTGGGCCACGCTACTGGAGCCAGCTGAGCACAGCTGGCAGCGGCGCGAGCAAGGCCACGAGGGGAACGTGATGGTGCTCGAGCCATCCCACCGTGAACCAATGTTTCGGCCACCCCACGGGTGCGTGTCGCCATCTATTGGTTGAACTAACGCCTTGTTCAAGATGGCTGCCGTGGGACCGCAGCCGCATTTCGCAAAACTCCACGCTAAAGTACACTGCGTGCGTGAGCCGCGCACGGCAGAGAACAACACAGTCCAATTAACCGGGTGTCACGTTGCAAGACATGCAAGACGAGCGCAGTCTTGACGGCGGACGCCATGGCGCGCGCGTTAGGAAGCCACCACGTTGACGTCTTTATCTCGTATATGTAACTCCTTCGGGTCAGCGCGCTCGGTACGCATGCTTGATGACACGACCCCAACGCAACGCGTTCACACGCCACCGGCCAGGTGCTCTAAATTAATCAAGTATTATTGTTGCGTGTAGGTTTAGACAACGCGAATCTAGTCGGTTCTAAGCAGCGCTCTGCACTGCTGATATATTATACGAAACTGAGCCTGCAGACAGGGTTTGAGGCTTCCACCGACTGCAGACATGTTCATGGATGGAGCAAACGTGCGCGAGGCCATGTACGCGAATAATGTCGTCTGCAACCAATTGTCTTTTTTATGACGCACGGGCAAGATCGGACTGCGCGGTCCCCAGAGCCCGCTTATTAGGAATGTAAATTCCGCTGTAAATGAGAAATTTAGCCAGCGTCCCCGCTAGCCCAGGGTCTTTGCGCAGGTAGCCAATTGCATACACCAGCACACGCCAGCACGATGATCATCCAGATCGAAACCAGCAACGGTGTGCACGTGCTCTCGCTGATCACGGCGAAACAACAAGACCACTTTCCGGTCTTTCGGCATTCCTGGGCCGAGTGTCGGTGCTGGCAGATGGACGCAATCCTTCCTCCTCCCAGCTGCTCTTTGGATCCCCGGCAACCTGGTTCCAAAGGGCCTCCGCAATACAACAACAACAACAACAGAAGATACATTTCTAGAAGCGGCGCGCAATTTTCTCCCGTTACCATTTCGAGGTGCTCCCGGAGAAGGCGCGATGAATGAGCGCGAAACGATGCTGCGGTCTCCTTTTCGATGCGGACGCCCGCACGGATGCGGATCTGGAGATGGGAGCAGAGAGCCCACGTTCCTCGGCAGGCATCCGCGTCGCCCTGCGATGACGTCAGCCGTCCCATCGGGACCGATCTCGTGGAGGGCTTTCGGCGTGCCGCCGCAGCCTTTGGAGGAGACGATAGGGCCGCCGCCGTCAAGGTCGGGGACGCCCGGATACCGGACGTCAGTCGATAGCAGACGCGAGCTCGACGCCGCCAGAGCGACTGCACGGGCAACGGCTGGGCGGGCAGCGTGGATACACTGTAACCGCTTCCGTCTCTCTCGACGGGGGCCGCTGGCCCTGGCTATCTCTGCCGCCTTACTACGTGGCTGACGATATGCGACGCGTATAACCTCTTTCTGCCTGATTCGAGAGCCAGGCCGTAATCCGCCTTTTTCTTTTCTTTTTTTGAAAAGTCGAGCCTCAAGCGCGAGACACATGCGCGTCCAAACTGTCCGATTCGGCGTGCGAACCGCCGGAACGACGTCCGAGGGCGAGGGTTTTCGACGCAGCGGAGCGTCGGACGGGGCCTCCGTCCGGCGCCGGCGTGCGTCCAACTTGCTAGATATCGCCGCACGGCTGTGCGATTTTCGGAGGGCCGCAGCCAATCAGCACGGATGGCGCGAAGGTCATGTTGTCACGTGGCTTTCGGACCGATCGGGCGAGGAGGCGCTTCGTGGTTCGGGCAGTTCGGGGAAGCGGATATCCCCCGTCGCCTACACGCACACATGTGGCGGTGCGCGGTGAAGGAGATGGACGCCATCGAGTTTTCTCGCGCGCGCAAAACAAGCTGCTGATCTCGCGCGCCATAGCAAGCCGACCTTCGGGGACCGATCGAGGCCGTCGAAACCCGAATGTACTCCGTTTCACCTTACGATGGAGAGCAGCGTACGCTACGAGCCATTCCTATGCCGTGTGAGTGTCACGTCAACTTCGGGAGAGACGCAGCAATGCGCGGTGTGCGTAGTCACGTGATTTGTACGCAGTGCTCGCTTAGCTGGGATGGCTCCTAAGGTCCGCTGCGGTCCATCGCGATTAAGTGATGTTGAGCAGAAAAGTAACCTCACGGAAAATCTCTACACACGCACACTTTAATAGAATGTAATAAAAATATTATGTTTGTTTGAAAGTCAGAAAAACCAAGAAGGGCGAGGGTAGTATTTTAGTTTTCTAGGCTAGGTGGCGCGAGCTACCGCCCGTTATAAATATAGCCATTAGCATTCATCCATCCATTCGGTAGAGGGATACCCAAAACTGGGCGGAGCTGAACGGAGCGACGCAACGACGCGTCGGAAGCCATGTGTCGCGAACCGTCCTGTGCGGCGATTCGGAGCAGCCATCTTCCCGACAGTTCGCACGCCGGACCGGACGGTTTGACGCGCATGTGTTTCGCGCTTGACATCGGCTTCAAAATGGACACTTTTAGAGGGTAAAATAAAGCCTCACCTTACCGGTTTTTATTTGTGTGGCGCTTGGAAGCCCGTTCGTTACTTGTGCGTCAGCATTAAACCGTAGGATTCGTTTTAACGGAAGCCACCAGTACGTGGGCTTCCATTCGTGCGTTTACCCTCCAAATTTAGCGAAGAAGTGATGTCCCGTGACAACGTAGTATCGCGCGACACCACGACTTGACACTGTGACGTCACGACACGTGGCCCGTCGAGTCAAGTCATGTCACGTGACACCGTGACCCCCGTCGCGTACGTCAGGTCACGTGGCGTGGGGTCGCATGAACTGACGTCACGGGGTCAAATTGTTCTTTCACGCGACACCACGACACCGCGTGACCTGAAGTCACGTGACGTCAACGTTCGCTCTAAATATAGCGAGGATATTAAAATAATGAGTTCTAAACAAATTTAGACGCTCGCCACTTAATTTCCACGCGCTTTAAGACTTTGGAGGAAAAGGTAGCTGGTATTTTATCACTTTTCAATTGAAATCCATTTGTTGATGATGCGCGTTTGCTTTACTAAATACCCTTTATGAAAACCAAGACGTACGCGAAAATCCTTCTGAAAGAAGAGTGGAGGGTCGTAACGACTTACCCTTAATTCAAATGCAAATGCACACAAAGAAAAGCATCAAGTGTGCGGATTCGAAGCGGAAAGGTAGGCTCCTGCTTCGATCACCAAACCGCTATTTCGCAATAAAAAGAATACGACACTTTTGTATTCAAATTGCTGGGTGAATTCACATACAAGTCACGTCTAGCGAGTAGCTTGAAGCAAACGTTGCTGGCAAAACCTAGTTCTCAATTTATATTCACTTAGTGCTATAGGTCCGCACCTTGCAATCATGCGTCTCATAAATCACATTGCGAGAGTTTGAAGTACCGTAGCTTCTTGTTCGAAAATGTTCTGGTGTTGCTGCACATTGCCAAGCAACGGACACTTTTCTCATACAGACGACAACAAGCGGCGAAGGCTCAATGGGCGAAGGGGAGTTGCGCTACTTCTCTGGCCTTTTCGTGCACCGCGTGGAACACCATATCCTGCGTTCTCCTTGATGCTTGGGTAATTTAGCAATAGGTCTATTTTCTGGATCGCGCGTCCCCGCTTGGTCGCTGCAGCGCGAGTGCGGCCACCGGACAGCCATCTTGCATGCGGCGAAATCGCGTTCTTGCGACCGTTCCAGAGGCTGGCGGCAGCGTGCTGAAGACACGTTTTCTTCTCGTTCGTCATCATTCGCCGAAGAAGTTACTTTAACCGCTGTGAGAAAGGTGAGGCTTGTCTTTGCGAATACGTGGAAAGTTTTACAAGGGCGCAGCGCCGCAGTAAATATTCACAAGTCGTGGAAAGCAAGTTTCACCGGACTCGCGGCGTGATCAAAGCTTCCTTGGCACGCCGAAGTGCTGCGTCTCTGTGCCCTCGCACGCTTGAATACCGTTCAAGAATCACGCCGTGTGGATGTGTTTTGCCAGTGCAATGTGTTTGAAGCCGTATTTGCCTCTGGAGCAGCGTTTCACTTTGCTGTATTTGTAACTTGCGGCACTCACGGTGCAGAAACGAGCTTGACCCAGTGTCCAGTGGAGACGGAAAAGGGGGGAGGGGGGGGGGCAGCGCGCTTTTTTTGTTTTGTTTACGAGATGCTTATGGTAATTATTTCAGTAGAACAAACCTCTTTATTTCTGTGCATCCTTTCCTACCAAAGCACTTCCGACGCCTCTAACTCCATTGCTTAAAAGTGGCGATGTGATTTGAACTTTTAGGGAATGGCGATTTCACAACAGATTGCCCACGATCATATGGGCCGCGTTTCAAATATTTTTGAATCTCGCCATCTTGTACTTTTGCCTTCGAAAATCTTTCTTGCTCCACAGCGTTGCTTTATTTGTGCTGCCATGTGATCCATTAGAGTAGATTTGAAATATAGCCATGGTTAATAGTGCATAAGAGCAACCGTACAGATTGTTTTCCCCTTTATTGACAAGAAATCGCCGGAATAGCTTGGACGATCCAGAACTCCGTGGTCGATATATGATTGAAAAACATCTACGCGCGACACACTTTAAAAACTGTGCCGCGGTGTCGATTCTTTATCGGTATCCAAGCGTGCGAATTCACAGGGACGCAGAACTTCAGAGTGCCAAGAAAGCTTTGAGCACGCCGCGAGACCGGCGAAACTTGATTCGACGAGTTGTGCCTTTTTTCTGCGGCGCTGCGCTTTCGTAAAAATATACACGTGTTCTCAAAGGAAAGTCTCACCGTTTTCTCAGTGGTTTAAGAAACTTTTTCAGCGAATGACGACGAATGAGTAGAAAACGTGTCTTCAGCAATCTGCCTCTGCAACGCTCGCAAAAACGCGATTTCGCGGCACGCAAGATGGCTTTCCGCTGGCCGCGCTCGCGGTGCGGTGAAGCGCGATCCAGCAATAAACCCTTTCGCAAATTTAGTGCCGTCTAGTGGCTTAAATATCAGTCCAAATTGCTGTATGCTAATGGCGGATAAAATCTGGTACCTAGTCACCAAGGTAGACGTACGAAAGTCAACGAAAATAATCCTGGAGAAGGGGAACAAAGGGGACAAAGGACAAACACAAATCTCAAACGGACCATTTCAGCTCACATTCTCACACTCCTTCACTTTCGCATTCTTTTCGAAGAACCTGATGACCTCTACGACGACATCCTCGACGTCGTCCTAGAGGTCGTCCTAGAGGTCGCCCTAGACGTCGTCATTGACGTCGTCCTTTAGGACGCGGTCCTCGACGTCGTCTTAGACGTTGACGTTGAGGTTGCTCTAGACGAATGGTATCGCAATTCATAGACAACGAATAAAAGTGGTTTCTGCTGCAATATTTTTCAATTCATTTACCCAAATGTTGGGGCTGAACAAGTGGATAATTCTTCTACATAGTCTCCTTTCTTCCCGATATACCTTGTCCACCGGTCCACGAGCTTGCGTATTCCTCCCAAAAAAAAGGTTTTCGGTTGGTCGCGAAACCATCTGACGTACAACATGCTTGTGCGTACACTTTTAAACTTCTCGATACACTCATGCACATTTCTACGCGGTAAAGAAGTGTCCCCGTATTGTGCTGTAGGCCCCGACGAATTTCAGCCACTGGCACACCTTCTGACTCAAGAAATCGGATCACTGCTTTTTGTTCCTCCTTGGTGCACACTGCTAGTGGAGCGGCCATGACACTGAAACAGCAGCATAAAAAATTACGCTATCAAGGCCAAACTTAGATAAAATGACCCCAGTAGTATTAACTCTAAGCATAATAATAACAATAATAATAATAATAATAATTATTTATTGCATGTAAAGTGCAGATACAAAAACAGACGTCCCAAAGTCTCATTGGGCTTGTCTGGCAGCGTCTGGCACGAAACACACACACACAAATAGAGTACATAAGTTAAAAACGAAACGAAATCAAAACCGAAATCAAGGTCAACTAGGGAGGGGGGGCTTATACATTAATGTTTCTCAACGCTTTCTTCAGTTTATACCTTGTTGCGGCATTAATAACACACGACAGTAGTTTTTTAAAGCATGCTGGGACATAGTACAATTGGGTTGTTTTACCATATCTTTTAAAACACCGAGGTGTCCAATAACGCTCTTTCGATCTGAGATTACGGGCAGGGACGTACGGAGTCCTAAAACTGCAAGCCCAAAAGTGTCTATGCACGACAGTTTCAATCAATAACGAGTTAAAATCAGGCATAGATAAAGTCGCGGACACATCCATGTTATTATCAAGGCCTAAGTCATAGGAAATGTTATTTAACATACAACGTAGAATTGTGTTAATTCTGGTTTTCCAACGTTGGGCACAATGACCGTACAAAGGTATGCCATAACGAAGTACACTGTAGCCCAGAGCATGTAGAATAACTTTTCGGACTGATAACGGCATATAGTATCGAATTTTGTACAGCAAACAAGACACTGAACGAATCTTCTTACAAATATAAGCAAGATGGGAGTTCCAGGACAGAGCATCGTCGAAAAAAAAAACCCAAGATACTTCACAGTTGATGTATATTTTACCGGTTCACTAGCACACGATAAACAATTGGACGCATGTAGCAGTAAAGGAAAGGTGCGCCTAACTTTTTTCAAGTGGTTATGAAAACAAATGAGCTGCGTTTTCGAAGCATTAACAATAATTAAATTAGCTGCAAACCAGTCCATGATTTTAATCGCAGCAGCTTGCAGAGAAGAGATTGCATCTAAATAATTGGTAGCTCTGGATAAAATAACCGTATCGTCAGCATATTGAAGCAACGAAATTGACACAGCGTTGTGGAGGTCTTTAACATAAATATTGAACAATAATGGGCTCAGAACTGATTCCTGCGGTACACCAGCTTTGATTGACAAAAATGTGCTCTGAAAATGCCCAATTGAAACACACTGTCGTCAATCACTTAGGAAGTTTTCAAGGAGTACTAAAAAGGAGCCACGAAATCCTAATTTCGAAAGTTTAATAAGCAAAAGTCGGTGGCATACGGTGTCATATGCTTTGTTGACGTCCAAGAACAGTGCGCAGGCAATAATCTGATTCCGTTCAAAAGTTGAATTCAGTATATCAGAAAACTCTCTAGAAGCGTCTGTGTCAGTCGACCTTGAATGAACCCATCAGGCACGTAGCCATGGGGGGGGGGGGGGGCATGGGGCCCGCGTTTTCCCCTCCCCCCCGAAATCTTCCATTTTGCTGGGGCCTCCTTTCCCCCTCCCCCTCATACAGCATTTTGTCATGGACGGGCCTCCCCCCCCCCGAAACAAAATCCTGGCTACGTGCCTGAAACCCATACTGATGAGATGAAGTGAAAGAATCGTGTGTTTGTCTAAAAAACTTGCCATAGTAATGTACAAATGCTTCTCTAACACCTTACTAATACAAGGCAAAATTAAAATAGGTCGATAATTTTCTATGTTATTACGCGCACCACCCTTAAAAAGCGGAGTAACTACCCCAGTTTTCATTTGTATCGCAATGATTCCTCTTAAGATAACATTATTCAAAAGCGAAAGGAGGACACGCCGAAGTACGTCAAAATGTCTGCGAGACTCATTCATTGAGATGCCATGACTGCCCGGATCCTTGTTAGGCTTAAGGCTAGACATATTTAACCTAAGGTCGTTTTGGGACAATAAGGGCAAGAACGCCGAGTCCAACACATTATTTTGTAAAGAGCAGGAGAGAGCAGGAGAGCAGGAGCAGGGGAAACTTAGAGATGTGTCATGGCAAAAGTGCGGATAAATTTTTGCCACGCGTCGTAAATCCAGCTGCTTGCGCTCTCGCTCCCTCTTGCTCGTGGCGCTGAGCAAAGATGTCGGACTACGGTTCGCAATGTCGGGGTTCAATGCCCGCTGTGTCGCTTGGAAAATCGCGCTAATTACGACAAATTGTGACTAAATTAAGCATATTTATTTAATCATGATTAACTAAGTGAAAGCAAGTAACACGGACGACTAAACCGGCTGACCCTCCCATGGTTGGGAGAACTTCCGGTTCCGGCTAAATGCCGAGTCACGACCCTCGTGATTTCTCGTTATGGTGTTCAGCTGAGGAGGAAAGCAAACTGGAGTTTTCAATATGTTTTGCTGTTAAAATTTACCGCCTGAAAAAAAAACAGAATTCTGTTCTGGTTTATATGAACACTCAGAATTAAACTTAGAAAAGGCTGGAAAACAATTTCTTGGTCCCTTTACGAATAATAAGTAATTCTGTTATCTGTACGTTTATACAGCCGGTAGCACTCTAAGAAAAGGCCGTGTGTCTACTTCCCCGCACAACACCCGGCGAGCCAATCAGCGCAACTTACGGAGGCAGCTCAGCGAATGACGATGCCGAAACATATGTTTAGACCAAAAAACGCAGTCTGAGTAGCGACATTAAGCGATGCAAGCGTGACGTTTTGCATTCTCTCCGAGTGCTGTGCGGGAAATGAGACGCACGGGCTTTTTTTTTTTCGAGTGTACTCAGCCACAGTGGGCAGCTCATGTCTTCACAAAGATGAGAAATTTAGCCAGTAAAGTGCGCCTGCTAGCCTGGATCATGCATGATGCAGTAGTGATACACGACCTCACGCCCGTACGATGACCATTCAGATCTAAATGAGCAAAGTTAATCTCCGCGGCGCCTTTTTTTAAATTTTGTATTTGTCTGTTTAGGTACTTGTTTGTTGTAGTTCTTTTTTAGGTATTTTAGGAGAATAGCTTCCTTTCCTAACCTCTCAAAAACCTATACCCTATGCCGAAATTCCGGCAGGTCCACGGTTTCGTCGGTTACAATAAATTAACAAAGAGGGTAGACACGTCTTTCTGTATGATGCTTCATGGAGACGGGTCATTGCTTCAAGGACGGCCTCATCTTGAAGCAGAATACGTCTCTTTCAGGACGAAGATACGTCCTTGAATGGACGTCTGCTTGTCACTGCATCCGATGATCAAAGGTTTAAAAAAAAACTGTCAGTGTTCCCGTTTTGCTGTCCTCCCCTTTGCTAGAAGAAAACTATTTCCTAGATGTGGAATTCCTAGTGCTAAGTAAGCTGCGTTCGATGAAATGGGTTCAAAGAAACTGCGTTCGATGAAATGGTGTTCGATGAAACGGCGTTTGATGAAATGTTCGGACCCAGGCAGGGAAGCAGATTAAACCCAGTATCTCTGGGCTCCGCAGCGCGTACTTTCGCTCCACGTGCTTTGAGCTGTGTCCTGTTAACAAACTGAACCACCAATCCCCCTTACAAATAAGGAAGAAGCCAATTTTCAGGAAGCATTCCACGGAAGTGGTACGTAAGGCTCTCAGCAACTTACTCTCCGGGTGAATTATTTACCCCCGAGTTTGTAGCCAGTTCCACTCTTCAATTTTATGAGGATCAAAATCTTCAATTCATAATTAATACTGAGATAAAGTTCAATTGTTTTGTCGTGAGTAATTCTTTTCGAGCTAGAAAAATAACGATTCAGGTTGTCACGTGTATGTTAATTTTGCCGTAATATAAGGAATAGCGAAGCAATTGAGGGTGGGGATCGGTCTCCCGTTAGTACTTTATGCTGTGGCATTCAGCTTGGAAAATAACACCATATTTCCAGGAATAATTATACAAACATTAACCTAGACGCTGTATCTGGACCGACGTCTAGGCAGTGAGGTACGCTAGAAACAAGATCCACACAATGCTGACGTGTTCTAATATCGGTTTGACGAGCGTGTTATACGCGGCAAGCCTACTTTCTCGAGTAGAGTTTCACAGCCTCCTCTACAGAAATCCTAGCTTTCGAGAGGCAGTACCACAAACATTTGAAGGCGTGTGTGTCCTACTTATCCGTAATCCTATATAACCCCCACGTATTTTATGTCGCTCCACTTGTTAATGACATTGCTTTTTTTGTATTGACCACTTGAGGTTTAGAGCATGTTTTATGGTTGCTAATGTTGACAGCGGTACTCGTCACTTCGTAGTTTCGTTTCCAATTCACATTCGTCACACCAACAACGCACACACGCGGATGCAAGCAGCACATCTGGCTACGGCCGTGTCACTTCTCGCGTAAACAGGCATGTGCGAGTCTCTCAAAGCTAACTTCATGCGCATCGGGTATGCGTGTTTGCGCGCGAGGGGAAAGCTGCGAGCGTTCCAACTTTCCCTTCGTGTTCCGGTGGTGAAAATAGAGAGTTTTAGTAGATCGTTCCGATACCGCCGATAACGATACCCGATAACAATACGATGCATGCACAAAGGTGGCGGCGGGATTATCGGGTATCGTTATCTGAGTCATCGGAACGATCTACTAAAACTCTCTAATAACGCAGTCAACCGTAAATGGATTCGTTTATACGGGCGGATCGGAATACTCCTTGTTTTCTCAGTTTATAAAAGTATAAGAAGAAAAAAAGCGACTCTTCGTGGCCCCTGACAGCGTGACAGGGTGCCGCTTGCTGATTTCACGCTTCTTGCTTCGTGATTGGCTGTACAGTGTATCATCGGAATGCCGCAGCCTCATTGGCTGCTTAGCGATAATAAGATGTTCGGGATTCGCCGTGCTCTGCGTTTCTTGTGTTCTCAGTGACTTTACGGCAAGCGTCAATCTCGCTTTGCTCGTGTAAAATGGCGGTGAATGGAAGAAGCGCGATGGACACTCGCCGACGCTATACGTTCGAGTACAATAAACGCTTACAACTGAAAATGAGCGTGTGGGTATTAGATACAAGACTCGAAAGTATAAAACAGCGAGGACGAGGACGGGAACAGGACATCTTTCATTTAGCAACAATATAGAATGGCACAACGATAAAACCGCCCCCAAAGGTTTCAACGTTCTCAAAGAGGGGAAAGGAGATAATTGTTATAAAGGAAAGGAAATTTACTGTAAATATAAAAGTTTAAAAAGCTCTGGCGTCACGACGAGGTATCACTAATCAAGTTATCTCTGATTACTTAGAATTCGACCTTTGTCATTGTCAATGATAAAGAAGGTGCAGAAATGTTATTTACAGTCACAAAGGGAAATGTGCTGTAAAGATAAAAGTTTAAAAGCTCTAGCGTCACGAGGAGCTGTCAGTAATCTAGTCATCTCCGGTGTTAGGAATTCGACCTCAGTCTTTGTCATGATAATGAAGGTGCAGAAAGGTTGTTGTTTACAGTCCCCATGGCAAATGATGCAATGATTTCTCTCTCAAATATGTTGTTGTGCCCGCCCAGTAATATAGTATCAGAGAAATGAGGAGTACAGCCATCGCACGTGCGGCTGTGAACGACAATTGGGTGATACGACTCATTAGAAGCTTTTAATGCTTCCAAGTTGTGTTCTCTGATTCGATGGTTGACGCATCTCCCAGTCTGTCCAATCCACTCAGCTGTGGGAGTCAGTACATTGGACAGACTGGGAGATGCGTCAACCATCGACTCAAAGAACACAACTTGGAAGCATCAAAGGCTTCAAATGAGTCGTATCTCCCAATTGTCGTTCACAGCATCACGTGCGATGACTCTACTCCTTATTTCTCTGATACTAGAGTACTGGGCGGGCACAACAACAGATTTGGGAGAAAAATCATTGAATCATTTGCCATGGGGACTGTAAACAACAACATTTCTGCACCTTCATTATCATTGACAAAGACAGAGGTCGAATTCCTAACACCAGAGATGACTAGATTACTGACGCCTCGTCGTGACGCTAGAGCATTTTAAACCTTTATCTTTATGCACATTTCCCTTTGGGAATGTAAAAAACATTTCTGCACCTTCTTTATCATTGACAATGACAAAGGTTGAGTTCTAAGTAATTATAGATAACTTGATTAGTGATGCCTCGTCGTAACGCCAGCGCTTTTTAAACTTTTATATTTACAGTAAATTTCCTTTCCTTTATAACAATTATCTCCTTTCCCTCTTTGTGAACGTTGAAACCTTTGGGGGCGGTTTTATCGTTGTGCCATTTTATGTTGTTGTTAAATGAAAGATGGCCTGTTCCCGTCCTCGCCCTCGCTGTTTTATACTTTCAAGTCTTGTATGTATTTGTACAATAAACGGTTCATATAGATAAAAGCCGCGCTCTCTCACCTTCGGGGGGCCCTTATCGCTGGCACGTACAATGGGAAAAAAAAAAGAGGAGGGAGTTCCGAGATTGTATAGGCCATGGTGCAGCATGTTCTACTGTTTGTGAAAACACAGAGCCCGCCGAGCGATGATCTCCACAGCCTGCAGAGCGCGGGCGCGGTCGTCGCGAAGACTGACAATGCTTGGATTTGGACTAGTTGGTTGGACATTACGAGGTATTAGCGCCGAGATGTTTCGGTGGCGCCCTCTTATGGTTTCCCTCCGTGACGTCACGACTGGGATTTGCCTCGCCGTGACGTCACCAGTTGTTATTCTGGCTACTTACCATCGGGTGCGATGACGAGTTCGATGGTGTGTTTAAAAAGCACAGTAGAAGCTAGGAGCCATCGCAATCCGAAACTAACACCGTCAAAGTTGACGATCTGAAAGTGCTCATATGCCATGGTTTGGCCAATCGTGGAAAGCTGACCACAGCGACGCTTTTGGCCGCGCACATCGCTAATACTGCACTGCGGGGTTACGCTGAGCATATAGACACGTAAATAGACCGATCTCACCAGCCAGTTTGACTACGCCACCACTGCCGCAATGCATCGAGGGAACTTAGTCGTTTTGCACGTGCGACAACCTCACTGGAGCACTGAGCGTGTAAAGCACGAGAAGGCACGAGCCCTCGCGTGTACGGCCGTCTGCCTCCTGAGAACTAAAGTTATGGCGGCGTCACGCATGCGCCGAACGCTTAGTGAGATCGGTCTATTAGGATACAATATGGTAGGCAGATGAGAACTTGACGCACTTATGAATACGCTGACAAACAACTGTTTTTTTTTCGTTTTTTCTTCTTCCTTTTTTATATCCTTGTTTTGAAGGATGAAGATTGCCCGATAATTCCCGGAGGTGAAAATTAATGTCATCGCGGGCAATTGTAGACACTGGTGTCTTAGGAAACGGAGAAATTCTGATTAGAAAATTTATTTACAACACTGTGGACAGGACTGTGCAAGAAACGCACAGGGCTTGGAATGACGCATATGTACCTGAGAAATTTCAGAAAGAACTGAGGCGATTGATGTATTTTCTGTCATTAGTAGACATTTGGTATTGATGGTATGTGTGTTTATGCTGTTGGTACCCTGGAGCTGATGTTTGCCCTGTTGTGCTGCGAGATCATTTTAAGCAGCTTTATTTATTTTTGTTTCAAAGCTCTTGAGGGTTCATTACCGCACGCGTCATGCCTTCCTGAAGCCATGTAAAAAGCTTTCATGATTTCACGCTTGGTCATGTCGCTTGATCTATCTAAGATTGTTGTTGTCCTAATGAGAGGTTAAAAGCATAAAAGCCTAAAGGCTCGTTCACACTCTTGCAACCGAGTACGACCGAGAGGGACACGACCGGTTTTTAATCCTATTACGACGTCTTAATTAGGACCAGCTCCGCAGCAGCGCACCCGGTTCTAAGACGTCGCAAGAGGCTTAAAAATCGGTTTGGTCTCTCTCGGTCTTACTCGGTCGCAAGAGTGTGAACGGGCCTTAAAGTGCCGTTCACACTCTTGCGACCGAGAATGACTGAGAGAGACAAGACCTGTTTTTAATCCTCTTACCACGTCTTAGGACCAGCTCCGCAGCAGCGCGCCTGGTCCTAAGACGTACCAAGAGGCTTAAAAACCGGTTCTGTCCCTCTCGGTCTTACTCGGTTGCAAGAGTGTGAACGACGCTTAAGGTGCAACCCCACCCTTGGTTAGTTTGATTCTGAACCAACAGATGGCGGTGGGATTGCCTTCCAGGCCTGTACATCATTGCGAGAAATCGTGTGTGGTGGCGCTTCGATACAGTGGGGTATTTTTCTATATCCTGAATTTGACATCCCTGTCTCTTGCTTGTTTTTCCCTGCACGAGCTTTATTTGGAACGCGCACGGCTGCGCCAGTTCTCGTGCAAGGGGGCCAGTTGCCTACGCTCCGAGCTCACGTCTCCAGCAAATGTGGGCAGAACAAAACGTGAAAATCGTCCTCAGCCAAATGGCGAGACACATGCACAACAAAACCACCGACGCGTTGCAAAATATAAAATTGCCTGTGCGCCGTTATCGAAGATTTCAGAGGCCAATTACACATATCTCAATGTGATCAGATTTATATTGACACGAATGAAGGTGACGAGAGGACGAACAGTGAACTGAAAAATAAAGGTTTAATCGGCGAACTTGTGCCAAACAAAAAAGTAAAGAAAGAGCGTCGACGCAGCAAAAAAGCAGGCGGCGATTCGGCAGCGTAACAGAGAGCGAGGGCGAGACTGACTCGACAAGGTCGCTGGCAGCTGCTTATCTACAGTGCGTCACCATCTCGAAAGTTCGGCAACGCCGCGCGCTACGGCCGAGGATGAACTGGCACTTTCGAGAACGAGAAAGCAGGACGAAAGTTACGTCTGGTGCAAGAATGAACGCGCATCTTCTAAAAGTCCGTGATCGAGCGTTGCTATCTCGGCTCTGCGGGCGGCAATATGACGGGCCAGCCCTTTTGTCGTGCATGTGTTCGGCTCTTTGTGGATTTCTAGGAAAACGTGATGACGTGATAGACTTGGGTTTCCAAAATTCTAGCTTGAGGAATTAACTACCTAAAAAATAAAAATAAACTACTTTTTGGGCGGTCAGGTGTCTCATTTAGGTAGCTGGGTGTTTATTTCGACCAAAGCCACGAGACTGGAAAACACAAAATATGACACTCAGGTTTTGATGTTGAGTTTGGTAAACCCAAAGTAGGACTGGTGCGGGAGTTATAATAAAAAATGGCCGAGGTTAAAAATTAACTCACAGTAATAAATTATAAGAATTAATTTTAATACGAATTCAGTGATAAATGCAATGACTGGCCAGGCAAAGATTCTAGGCCTCTGGACAGCTTTTTCACATAGTTTAAGCAATGTACAGGGTGTCACAAAACAAAAAATTACAAGTTTTTTTGTTTTTTTTTACCGCAAGAATAAATTAGGCATCGCCGAGCGCTCATTCTCCGCCCAAAAGTAGCGCTAGAGGTCACAACCAGATGTCAAAGTTTCAACCCGATCCGATACCTTATTCAAAAGTTATAGGTGATTTCCTGAAAAGTTCAATGGGAAAATGGCGGCCGACGGAGTTTTCGATTACATGGGGCTCTATAGCACCAGAAACCGAAAACGGGCAAAAATGGGCTCCATTTTCCCATTGAAATTTTCAGAAAATCACTTATAACTTTTGAATAAGGTGTCCGTTCGGGATGAAACTTTGGCATCTGGTTGTGACCTAGCGCTACCTTTGGGCGGATAATGAGCGCTATGCGATGCGTAGTTTATTTTTGCGGTAAAAAACCCTGTAAATTGTTTTTTGTGACATCCTGTACCAGGGTTAATTTGGTGATTTATGCGCGCAAGTAGTGGTGTGCAAAAATGAAAAAAAGATGCAAACGAGTAGAGTTTGACGTTGTCTAAAATATAGTGTAAGCACGCACATGGTACGCTGATTAAGAATGAAACAGCCCTACATTTTACACTAGCGTTGAGCGTATCGAAAGTTAAGGGTGCATCAAAAGCTAAAGCTTGTACACATATACTGCTCAGGCCGTTATGTTTGAATGCTCATAGTACTTTATTACCCTCATATTTGGTGTAAGTTGTCTCCTGACTGCTTACAACAGAAAGAAGAAAACATTCTAACTCTAGGTTGATAGAAAATCTCCACCTGCTGACAGCTACCAATCATCTCGGCGCCGATGATGAGTATTCACTGCATGCCAACGGTCGCGTGCCTAGAACGAGTTTTTCCCACGCGATTTCATACAATCGCAATTGTTCTTGACAAACAACAATGTTTACTCAGGCAAGCGGTCGCATGTGAAGCTTAGAATATTTTGTATTGATTTTGGCACACGTGGCAAGTTGCATAGGTTTTTTTATTTTTTTTATTTTTACAATCCGCGAAATAGAATGCTCCTGCGTTACGTTGGTCTCTAATGCATATAGCACACAAAAGAGCACGAACTGAATCGCAGTGGGAAACGAAAACAATAATGATAAACAAGCGTGTAGTCACCCGAAAACTGAGGGCATTGAACATATAGACCGACACGCGGGCTTGACGTCACGGAGCTGCGGCGGCGCCTCGATCGCGCAGGAGCCGCAGGGGGTGTGGGCAAAAGCGCGCACGTTTCGCATGGGCGTCATAGCTTTTCAGCATGCCGCGAAGCTGTGTTGCCGTTAATTGCACCGAAATGTACAGGAAAAGCAGCGGAGTGAGTTTCCACAAGTTCCCGGCAGACTCTGAAAGGCATAGAAGGTGGATAATATCCGTGGATCGAAAAGAATAGTCGCCTCGCGCGAACGACCGTTTGTGCGGCAAACACTTTCTTGAAGGCAAGTGCGGCTTCCATTTCAATCTCCGTCCCGAGGCTTGCTTATGTGCAGGGAAACCGTTGTCTGATCGAGACCACCCCGATTTTGTTCCCATGGTGTTCGCGCACAAAGCATCGGCCAAGCGCTCGTCGGAGGCTCGCTACGCCCGTGCTACCCAGCAGAAGAGGATCGGCGACAGAACGGCAGTGTTGTAGGCGTTACCGAAAAAAAGTAACGAAATACGTTACTCGTTACTTGCAAATAAAATGTACGCGTTACCGAGCTACGTTGCCTAAAAATAAAAGGAACCCGTTACCGCTACCGATAAAACGTAACGCACGTTACTTCTGCGTTACTTTTTAAAATTATCATTTAACACATTTTACGGTTTTGAAGATACAGGTCATATATCAAGAAACATTATGTTCATGCAGAAACTGAACATAATTACTTTATCTCTTTTTACGATTTCACCTAAATACTCACGAGAAAAAACGCAAAGAAAAACATGGCTTGACGCCTAAAACACGGAAAAAATTGAAGTGTAATTTCTTTAAGACTTGGGAAGTAGTAACGAGTAACGTAACTACGTTACTTGAAATAGTAACGTAAGTACGTTACCCGTTACTGTGTCGAAAACGTAACGAGTAGGTTACTACGTTACTGAGAAAAGTAACGCGCTACCGGCAACGCCGTTACTTGTAACGTGTTACCGCCAAGACTGCAGAACGGACAAAGCGTTACTGCTTGTCATGCCTTGTGGTCATGAGGGTAGGAAAAATATCATACCTTGACTTGAAGACGCTGTGTGTATTTAATCAATTAATGAATACACACACTTCCGCAGACCCACAGTCTGCTGATCCCGCCGGCAGTGCGGAAACCGACTCGAAGTAATCGTAGGCCTCGAGAGACTTGTACGCCTGCACCGTGTCGGCCATGAACTGGCTTGGCGAAAAAGCTAAATAAACGACGACGTGAGCCGTCGACTTCGGTGGCAGCAACTTTACGTCGAAAGTCCAGCAGGCCTTGTTTACGGCGTACGGATCGTCGAAGGCAACGCCGTCCACGCACAGTTTGTTTCGATACCGCTGCCGTTCAGGCTCGCGCAGCGAGCTCAAATAGTCGGGCATAGCATACGACATACGTTGTCAGGAAATACGACGCACAAATAAAGATACAAGCGTCCCTACAACGTCAACAACGAGCGCACGCCATAGAACGCAATGGCGAAAACACGGAGAGCCGGGCTGCTCTTGCCCACATAGCTACCGCGCATGCGCGGCCTTCGGGCCATGTTGGTAAACAGAGTCGCTCCGCGTATCGGTCTATACAGAAGGTATAGCTTTGTTTCACTAAATACATTACCAGTAAAGTATTTGGTTTTATCCTGCGAGCGAATCGCAACATACAAGTGCGAGCATACTGCCCTGAAATACACTTCTAGTGAACAAGCGCACCATCCAAAGCACCGAGCTCGCTTTTATAGCTTTTGGTGCGTTCAAACCTTTGAAAACACTATAATCAATTCTATTCTTTCAATTATTTTTATTAAATGCGTCTATGTGTTTATACTGTGTTTTTTTTGTCTTTTGCGTTCACGTGTTATTTTTTAGTTATATAATATTTTTTTTCAGAAGTCCGACAACTATACTCTGTTTCATCATAAGTAAGAGCCGCATAATCAAAGATGTAGACAAAAAAAAAAAGAACGCGAACACGCGAACACACGTTAAAAATGCAATGTAACGGAGCATTCAAAATTAGGTTAGTTTTTTAGAGAGCAGCAGTTTCGTAGGGCGACATTGTTGCCCGTTGAAGGTTATAAAAAGTGGAGTACAACTGTTAGACATAGTTGAACGTGAGCGCGTTGGTTTTTATAACTGGTCAAAGAAAGAACAAACAAAAAGGACGGACAAGGACGGACATCTTCCGTCCTTGTCCGTCCTTTTTGTTTATTCTTTCTTTAACCAGTTACAACTGTTAGCTCGGGGTCTTTAACGTGCATTACGCCGTATATGCGGTACACGATCGCACGACGGTAGGATGCAGATGGGCGACTGAACCCAGGGTGCTTGCTAAAGCCCCTTGATAAAGGCGTTTTTTACAAGTAACGCCAACCTTTGTTGTGGAAACGCGCAAGACACGTGCCACGAGCGGGTGCTCCGCCGCCATTCGTTTTCAAGGGCCAGTCAATTTAGTGCTGCGCTGCGCCATTTGCCTCCAAAGGCCGCTCGAGACACAGGCCTTGTGCACTGGCACCTTTGAGGTTATTTGAAAGACCAACGCAAACACATCGAGGAGATTTATACTTCGTTTCACCTTATGTTGTACCGCAGCGAAGGCTAGAAGCGCGAGCTCACAGCGTTGGCAGCCGTTCTTAAGTCACGAGAGCTTGTGCCGCCGAGATGTGCCCCAGAACAAAGAGCTCGCGCTTGTAGCCTTTCCTGCGGTGCATCATAAGGTGAAACAGAGTATAGTCCCTACAGGTTCTGCAGCGTGAGCTTCGTGCTTTGACCCATATTTGAACGGAGCTCGCGCTCGAGCATTTCTCCACGTGCTCTGATCTGCGGTGCCACAACACACTCGGCCAACGATCCCCCACCGCACTTGGTTTAGCCTGTGAGCTAAACCAAATGAGCTACGCTTAGAGCATCGACACTTTTTCCCCCGATATTGTTGTGGATGCCGCCATCTTGGTGGTTAGTGACAAATCAAACGCAACTGCCGATCGTCATGATTCAAAAGTGCGACTTACTCAGCATTAGTTTCGGTGTCAGGCAGCTCACGTAATATTGCTTTGCTTTGTCGCGAACTGTTTAAACATTTGTGGAGGACGGAAAAGCGTTTCCTGTGATTTCAGATAAAGCTTCAGATAACTGACAACCATCATTTTAAGCACCAAGATGTGTATGAAGCGTAGCTTATTTAGTGGCTTTAGTTTAGCCCGACCGCATAGGCCCAGAAAGAGAACGAACAGCTTGACCTCGCGCTCTTGGCGCTGCTTCAGTGGCTTCATCAGCCCGTAGCGTTGGCTGCGCTCCGAACTAAGGTAAAGCAAAGCAAATATTCAGATCTTAGGGTTTCACAAGCCAAACCAACAAAAATCCCTTAACACGCCCCAATAAAAAAAAAAAATTGCGGGTTTATTTTGACTAACTGGAGATCTTTTGACGTGCAACCGAAATCTCAGATTGGCCTCCGTCAGATTGCGGGCACCTCGGCCGATATTTAAATCCGACAAATATGAATTCATGGGCCAGCGCGTTGGCTCAAAGGCACTAAAACGATTTTATGTTTTTCTTTGTTTTTTTTAATATCATTGCCACTTAAGAGCCACCGAGCAGGTTTTTGAAACAAAATATAGTCAAACCATTCCGACAATCATAGCTTGATGGCGAAAATGATTTTTGCAAGTGATAAAAACATTAAAATGTTTTCGCATACGTGGCGGAATCTGAAATGGCAGAATGCATTTCATGGCGCCCATTTCATTTGGATCGCGTCGGGCATGTGTAGCCGACGTACAGTAGAACGCGCGAAAAAGTAGCTGTGGTGCACCCGCAGCACGACCTGCAGCCTCGCGCTTGTTGTTCTGACATCTCTGGCTCGCTCACTGCGGGCATCCAGGCATCTGACACCCTGACATCTGGCGCTTTTTCTGTCTTTCGCTTGGCGTTCCAAGCGGCACACGCCGGAAAATGCACATCAAGCTGTTCTTGAACACGTGTCGCCATCTGTGCTTTATATTAAGAAACTACAATTTGCCGTAACTGAATGGGAAAAGTTTGAGGTCTTATAACATTCTTAACATGTAATATATCAATATGGAAGTTTTGGAAAATGTAATATCGAAGGGTGCTTTATAATTTAATGTCTCGTTATTTTGATTAGTTGACGTGATTCCGTTTTTATAGCGCCATAAAATAATACCATTTTAAACTTTATTTTTTATTTTAAAATATACATTATCTGTACAGTTTGTTGCTTACTTTCTTAATTTATTACATCCAACCGAACGCTCACGTAAAATATCGTGGACGATGGGGCGTTATAACTCGAGAAATATTTTTTTCAATATTAGAGACTGTGGTCTATTAAAAGCTGAATAATTAACTAACAACTAAACATAATTGTAATATCGAGACATTAAAGTATCGTTCAAAAACAGCTCTTTAATTTGACATTAACTTTATAATTGTAAGATACATAGAAAGAAAGTTATAAGCCGTCAAAAAAGCACCAAAACGTCATGCACGGTGGGGTTGCACCTTAAGACCTTAGAAAGCTTTCTAAACAGTTTCAAGGACCTGCTTCAAGGGGCGATGCAACAATTTTTGTACTTTGCGCAAATACCGCTTAGAACGGATCCCCGACGTTAATGACCTATGAAACACGCGTTCGTATTTCACCCCACGCAATAGAAGTCCCAGAAAAAAATTAAAGAAAAACGATCAGCGTTCACCCCCTCAACTCGCAGCCAGAACAAGCGTCCACGTGATCTGGAGCGGATTATATGCCGCCAATGTTGATCATAGCCACGCGCTGGTGTTGGCAAAGCACAGGACACGCGCTGAGTTCCAGACATTGTAATGGCTTCGGCTGTTGTCGTCGTTGCAGCGATTGGACACGGGCCACTATCCGAATGCTTCTCGAGCTAGTAATTATCACGAGCCCAAATCGAGTGCCCACGCAATGCTCGGGTCCAATCTATGAACCGCATTCAAATATCGTCATTGGGGAGTACTGCGATACCCACGTTACGTCATCAAATTTTGCAAAGGAGAGATTGAATGAAAATGATCGCTTTTGTCCTTGAAATTACACCGCAACAAAGGAGTTTCTTGGCCAGTGGCGTTGCGTGCGAGTATCCTTGAGTCCCACCAGTGCCAGTAAGCTCGTGTAAAGTGAAAAACATTCCAACTGAATATCGTTGCACAGCTCCTTTAAAAAGATCCCTCATCACAACCGGCCAAACATCTGCTACAGGGTACAAGGACCTGCTTAAAAAGATCCCGCAGCACAACAGGGCAAGCATCTGCTATACTCCGTTTCACCTTATGTTGTACCGCAGACAAGGCTAGAAGCGCGAGCTCATAGCGTTGGGAGCTACTCTTTACGCACGAGAGCTTGTGCCACCGCATGGCCACCGACATGTTCCCTAGAGCAAGGAGCTCGCGCTTGTAGCCTTTCCTTCGGTGCATGATAAGGTGAAACAAAGTATACAGGGTACCAACGGCATAAAGACACACACCATCAACATGAAATGTCTACAAATGACAGAAAAGACATTAATTGTCCCAGTCCCTCCACGATTTCTCAGGTACATATGCGCCATCCACCTCTCCAGCTCCTTGAAACAGCTGCGTGTCTACAACTTCCCGCGATGACACTAATTTCCAACTCCAAGAATTATTCAACAATCTTCATCTTTCAAAACAGGGGTATCAAGGAGGAAAAACAAGAAACGAAAAATAAACAGTTGTTAGTCTCGCGCTTTCATAAGTAGCCGATAAGCATGAGTGTGTGGCCCTGAACAGTGCCTGTACTGCACGAGCATGCGTGCTTGGCATGGTGCTGGAAGCCCGGAGCTGCGCTTGAAGCTCGGCTGCGTCTGGACCCATGCTAACTTCTCGCTCATGCGCAGTCATAGTTTATTGCCCAATCGAACATACGGATGCCGCTCTGCTCCATGGGCAGCCGCCATGTTTGTTTTTGCCGACTGCCATGACACAGTAGGGGCTGCGCTCTTATGCGAGACTCCGTTTTTTTAGAAACATTGGCTGATATGGTAAATGCAAGAACGTCTAAAATGCATAATCACGACGCTCCAAGAACAACTTCTGATGCAACAAATCCTGTAAAAAGCAGAAATACTTTTTATGCGCAGCCCCCCTCTTCACGAGAGCCTGCGTTTGAGATTATTATTTTTCATTTTTATCGCTGGGGGCGAGGATTTCGGACACAAATCTATACCTCATAACATGGTCGTCGCTTCGGAAGGCGAGGATATACGCAACTTTCATGACCTATAGGGGGCGCACTAGTACTTATCAAAATGGCTGTCATCTGGGTGATCTTTGTTAGACTGTACTAGAAAGGTACACTCTGGCCGTACACTCTATCGTCGTAGAACCAAAGTACGAGGCTGGGTCCGCGACACGTAAGTAATTCTAGTTTTGCAATATGCGAGCAGTATTAGAGCTTATTTATTTTATTTTTTCAACACAGGAAGGTGTGGGCAAGCACCTTTATTCTGAAGCAGATCATTCAGGAGCAAGGGAACGCGATTCTCACACCGCGGTACCACCATCGCTGAAAGTTGCGAATAGCTCCGCCATACGCCTGAACCCTGGAAATCAAACCGAGCAGAAGCCCTTTTCTGGAATCGTCTATTGGCGACGTGAGTGCCCAAAAGCGTCGCTCTGATCGGTTTTGCACTAGAGAGCCTCACTGTTGCTGGGCTATGACACAGGCCAGCAAGCAACGTTGAGGCGCTCTACTTTGAAAACACCAAGCGTGAATTTTATCAAGCGGCTTTGCATGTTTAGGTGACCGACGGGCATAAGAGCATTCATTGATGGACTGTGAAATTCGATGGTGGTGTTTTAAGAACGTGACGACTCTAAGATCCCGCCGCACTTTTGAGTCCCTACGCACCTTTGCGTTTGAGAGCGTTTGACTGGTTTGCGTCGGAAAACGGAAGCGTGTCACCGCCACATCGGTGTCTCGTATGAAGCATGGAATCCTATTCGAGGAATAGCTCAGCACGCGACATGAGAAGCAGGGATGTCCTGGTTTCTCGCAGCCACAACGCAGTCAAGCGCACTCATCCGCTTTCGAACGCATCACTTTCAGGCCGCTCTTTGCTTGCTAACGCTCCTGTTTGCGGTGCAAATGTCGCGTCTGTGCGCATGTTACATATTTCGTTCTTTTCGCAAATAAATGGCCAATTCATCATTACTCTTTTAGTGCAAAATATGATACGCATGTTTCAAAACTTAACGCAGAATAGGAAAACAAAAAGTGCAAGTTTTGATATTTTCAAAGACATACCTCTTTGCATTCCAAGTTTCTAGACTTGTAATGCATCCAAGACGCGTTCTTTTTTTTTATTAAAAGATGAAGGACTCGTCTAGTTCCCTGTATACGTGTTTTTCTGAATTTGCACACTCACATTTTTTAATATTTATTCAAAAAGAGCCTTTTTTATGCAATTTTGAAGTCTTGTAACTCAGTGTCACATCAAAACGCAGCAACAACATTTAAGGGCATGCTCCTGGTAAATATAAGAACTCCGCATACAAAATATTAGAAGTGCAACGCCACACGTTTTTTTGTAAACACAACTTGATTGTGATAAAATTTTAAAGAATTCCCTTAACGCGTTCTTGGTTTTCTCAGACAGCGTTCTGGCATCTGATCTAATTTGTTTTTAATTGTATGCTAGAGGAACTGAGCTGGTTCACCTGAAGCGTGATTTTTTTAAATTCACATTCAAATTTGTTTAAAATAATTTTAAATCATGGGACTATTTTGAAGCTCGACTCTGTACGCAAGAAACCGGTTTCAAAGAAGAGGACAGCTATTTAAATAACGATTCTTTAATTAGAGCTTTTATCGTTCTAATTAAAATCACTGCCTATGATTGTAATTATTTTAAAGCATACTAATTGTCCTAAATAATAAAAATAACCTATGTTGTAGCAGACGACGCACACTTGCGCCATCTTCTGAAAAGTGGCTGAAATTCGAGGTTGAGAAGTTCAGGCGAAGTGGCGCTGATTCTGTCCCTGACGCAGGGGATTCTTTTATCAAATATTTCCTCGCGCTACTTCCTCGTTCTTGCAGTGAGTCAGTTAATCTTGCAAGAAAAAAAGAAAGAAAACGAGAAGCGCCTCACAAGGGTCGCGAGCAAGTTCTCGAAAACACCTAGTGCCCATAAATAAGCTATTCAATGCTGCCCGCCATGTTCCGACACCACGAAAGGTGCAAATATTGAACTCCATCTGATGATGACGACGAAGGGGAATTTCTTTCCCTTCACTCCAAGATTTTTAACAAACCATTTTTTTTAAGGTTCCAACTTTCCAACCGCGCTGGTTCTGTTTTGTTCGCCATCGTGGAGAGATTTGAGATTTTAAGTTTTCATGTTACTCTACTCAAAGACAACTTACAGAGAGCGTTATGTGCAAACCGCAGTGACTGGTACGGAAACAAACAGCCAGTCATCGTGACTCAAATCTGAGGCTCAGGAAAAGGGTCTAATAAACCCCTTTTCCATGAAGTGCTCTATCAAAAGCGTTGCACATGTGCGAAACCCTCACTAAATCGTCTTTCTTTGGATTAATTTTTATTATATTTATTCAAATAAGAACAGTGTAAAACGATCAACTTTCATGGTGTTGGTTTAACAATGCAACGACTCCAAGCTTCCACTTTGTGCTTTACACCAACCACGACCCTTGTCCTTTGCAACAAGTTATAAGCAGCCAGGTCCGACTTGCTAGAAACAGCGTCTCAGCTGAGACTGTGGGAAAGAAAGCAATGCCAAAGTCAGCGCTCGAGCTGAGCGGGATTCAAGCCGCGTCTCAAGACAGTCGCGTCTCAGCAGAGACGCTGTTCTAGCAAGCCGGCCCAGGATCACAACTCGTGAAGTTTCCTCGCGCTTCTCTTTCGTTTTTCGGAGTCCCGGCAATGAGTGATGCGAGATAAAATCAAGCGAGTTGCTCAGTGCTGCCCTGCCATGTTCTTGCATGACAGGGCTAGAGAGCGGTTTCCTTGTGGCCTTCACTCTCGCCGAGGAGCAATGAGACTTCTTTAGCCGCGTAGGGGTGCGACCACACAACCATACCCAACGCTGCCTGAGCCATCCTGAACAACTGTTCCCCGACCACTGCGATTAAAAATGTGTGCAATTAAACTTGCTTGAAATAACTGTAGTGAGCCGATTGAAATAAGTTTCGGCTTACAATAATACAATGCTTGTCTATACGAATTTGTTTCTTAAGGAGACGAAGAGAAAGACGTGTTCCGCATAAGTCCCTGAAGGCAGCCGGCCTCACAACCTCTAGGGCCAATTACTCTATAAACTTATCCAACTCAACCCCGGAGCAAAGAGGACAACACGGTGAGGAGGACGTGACTCTCAGAAGGAATTAAAACGCTGTAGGATCGGTAGGGTTACAGCGACCCATCCAAGCTGCCGCCGCAGGGAACAACTATACTCCCGGTGCAAAGGCCGTAAGAGATCGCGCCTGTTCACTCTAGGCCGGCCATTGCTCTTCAAACTGCTGAACGAGGCAATGTCCACTCACACAGGGGCGTTTGCTTATGTTTTCCTACGTTGCGTTATAACTAGGTCTGGGCACTTGATCTAATAACCTACCAATGAATCAATTTATGATTTAATCGCGATTAAATTTTTAACCAGTTAATCCGTTAAATTTTGGCCAAGGAAAAATTAAAAATTTAACGCTTTCACCACGCACGTGTACGAGTACACCTGTATTAAAGCAAACTTTAGGTGAAATTTTGACCTAAAGTAAACTGTAGGGGTGAGATGTGTTACTCGAAAGAAGTGGAGAAGGTTATATGTGCCCCCAGCTACTTTAACGCCATGCGATTGTCCGTTTAGCGCAGCTGAACCTATACGCCTCGCAAGTGGGCTCATTTTCGTCTTCTGTGCATGAGAGAAGTGCGGTGACGTCAGAACGCCGAGCCCTGATTGGCTGATCGCGGTCCCCTATCTGAGCGTCGTCTGCTCCTTTGCAACAACGTCTGCTCGCAACGTCGTCTGCGTCTGTCTTACCTTTCCTGCGACTTTCGGAAGTGCAGGTCTTTACGAGCGAGCTCGACTTCGCCTTTCAGAGAAGGCAGACGAAATAACTCGAGCGGTTCGTTGTTTTTGTCGAACAACTAGCAGACGCGCATCAAGGAGGGAAGTCAAAGGACTCACTGGCGAGGTGTCCCGAGACGCCGAGGTTTGTTTGCTAAGAACCGAGAGTGAGCGTGTTAGTGTCCGCAAGTTCCCTCCCAAATACTTTTTCCCTCTTTCGTGTGCGGCAAGACTCCTCATTCTTTAACGGCGTCGGCGGGTTGGCGCAGTTAACGTCGTCTGCTTTACGTCTGCTAGTCAAAGCGATGGCTCCTTTACCTTTCCTGCGTCTGTCGGATATTCACCGCTTTTTCACCGGCGAGAGTCACCGTTGCCTCGGAAAACAAGGAAATGACAAGAGGAAGAGATTGACCTCTTAATCTAAAATTGAGGTCAGTGATCACAGTATAATACGGGAAGGGTTCACAAGGGTCGCGCGGGCACATTCCATTCAGCACGCCAGGCGGTCGTGGGCAGACGGTTACCGAGTCGGAGTGGCTGCTAGGCCTATCTGCCGAGTTCGCTTGGTCGGTGTCGGTGGAATTGTGGCCGTTGGAGCTTTTCCGGGTGTTTGTGGATCCAGCGTCCTTGTTCGTCGTGGTCTGGTTCAAGTACTTTTACTTTTTTCTTGCTGCTTGAAGTCGGGACGCGAGAGAAGCGCACGTAGAAAAATAAACGTCCGTTGGTCGTCGCGACCGCGACGCTGTCGGCCATGCTGATTTGATCGTAACAAGTGCGTAGCTTCGGAGCTGTCGTAGGATTTTGTCGTAACCTGCGCAAAACTTACGAAAATTTCGGTTCGTGAATACGAATTTGTTTTTAAGTTTTGTCTTACGCATATTTTTGGCGTAAGATAGTTTCGTGAATCTGGCCTCTCCACTTGCAAAAGTCGCAGGAAAGGTTAGACAGACGCAGACGACGTTGCGAGCAGACGATGTTGCAAAGGAGCAGACGACGCTCAGATAGGGGACCGCGATCAGCCAGTCAGGGCTCGGCGTTCTGACGTCACCGCTACCCCCTGCGCGAGAAACAGACGAACTTGCCCTCCGCATAGGCCTATTACTAAATTACGCAACCACCAAGGAGAATGCAGGGAATGGTGTTCCACGCGCCGCACGTGCTGGCGTCTGCAGCAGTAACTGTCCCAACGTTGAACTGTCCTAAAGAAAAGGCCTAAAACAAATGGCATCTTGCACGCGCGTTCGTCAACGCTTTAGTGTGGTTATTTACTTCGAATCTTTTATACGGGGAAGGTGTGCGCGTGTGGCCCGTGGAACACCAATCCCAGCATTCTCGTTCATGCTTGGGTAATATAGCAATAGGTCCATTGATTAATTATTCGATTAAAATTGACGCCCAGTCCTAGTTATAACTTAGTCCACAGGACATCTGTGCTTCATATGTCGCATGCAAATCTACCATTTGAACTGGATTTCATGCCTCGTTCGAACCACGAATGTCCCGTAAACTTTGAACTTTGCACGTGTTCTCGCGCAAACAAAGCCATAAATGAAGCCACGCGCCCGCGCCAGTAACGGAGTATACATCTTTCCATAAAAGCGTACGAGGGCGCGTTCATTGCTGTGTTTGTGCCATTTGCTTCCAAGGGCCGCTCGAGACACAGGTCTCGTGCACTGGCGCATTTGACGCTACTTGCAAGACAAACGCAAACACATCGAGGGGCTTCATGCCTCTGCAGCCACCGCGCAAGACACGTGCCACGGGAGGGTGCTCCGCCACCATTCGTTTCCAAGGAAGGGCCGCTCATTTCAGTGCTGCGCATCCATTTGCTTCCAAGGGTCTCTCGAGACACGGGCCTCGCGCTCTGTTGTGTTTTACGCTACTTGGAAAACAGACGCAAATACATCCAGGGGCTTTAGGCAGATGTAAATCCCCTTGATAAAGGCGTTTTTATTTTTTTGGTCAAATACCGCCAATCATTGGGGTGGAAACACACCAGACACGTGCCACGAGCGGCCATTCGCTCCAAAGCGCCGCTCAATTCAGCGCTGCGCCGCCATTACCTTCCAAGGGCCGCACCAGACACGGGCGTTGTGCACTGGCGCATTTGACGCTACTTGCAAGACAAATGTAAACAGATTGAGCGGCTTTAGTAGTGTGAACATAGCACTAGCTAGAATAAACGGATGCCCACCTACTTCGATCGTGCTCACGATCATGAGCAGATTAGGGAGCGGCTTGTACGAGAAGCTGGCGCGAGAGGCACTCCGGCGCCTCGTCACTTCGTCACAAAAATGAGTCCCAATTCGACACGCTCGCGCGTTTTTGTTTTGTTTCTTGTACGTTTCCGAACCACCCACCTTGCGCACGTTATTTGAGTGGTAACTTCAGCGCACCACGCGCTTTAAATCCTTCGAATATTCACTTATACGGTTGTTTTCAATGACGTTCATCAAGTTTATTAGTCGAAACTGTACGTTTATTTGCAATAAATAAAAAGAGTGTCATTCTTCAGAAGCCGCAGGTTCGCTACCCGCACATACCTTCTGGAAGGAGTGGCTAGGTAACGTAAATGCTTTGGCCTGCCGGTTTTTTTTTGTTTTTTAATGCGAAAGCAATAACTGTTTTATTGAGCCAACCGGCGTTATCAGCTTTTGAAGCGGCGCCAAACGGCACCTAAATTTCCCTGTCCTATGGAGCAAAGCCTGTAGTCTGTAACAGCGATTTGATGAATGCATTCCTATTGGCTGGCGCACGCCATAGTTTCAACGAACGCCACCCCACAGAGAATCCCTCTCCATGACTCAGCGGCCCGGCCGCCGGTAAGAGGGAGAGGGTGGCCGGGCTCTGCATAGCGGTCGGCCGCTCGAGCTCCACCTCGTTCCCGCTACCATCGCATAGCTTTTGCGAATGGCCTAAAGATTCCTAATGAGATTCTGCTCGCTATTTTCAGTTGCGAGGTCCCTTGTGCTGCAAAATAATTGTAGACGGAAACAGCGGTGCTTGATGTCGAAACTGATCATTTCAAGCAGAAGCGGATCATGTAAATCAGACGTAACAAGTCGGCGTTTTCTACCAGTTACAATGTTCAGAACCACCTTGTATTCAGCCAGATGCTGAATCACCTCAGTTAGATGGCTGCGACGTGACGTGTACGGTGTGCAATGACGCACGCACTAGGCACACCTTAGTCAGCCAGGACCGTGGAGCCGCCGTGGAGTTGGGGAAGCGTGCCCGTCTCGCACCCCGGGGGCCAGGTTCGATTCCCATCCAGACCGAAATGTACTTAAGTTTCTTTCCAAAGCCATTCATTTACTTTTTTACAGAAACCTTCGTGAAAATTGTGACGTCAATCTGAGCATTTCTAACGTGTTTTTACTCTTTGCGCCGTCGGCCATTTTTGGTACCATCGCTCTCGGTCATGCCGCGGACGCCGACGCCGGATTTTCTCGTAGTGGGGCAAATAATCTTTTCGCATTAAAAAGTCTTCTGACCAGGCCATCAGCCCCTTTTTACAGCATTCAACGGTGTACAGGACTAGTGTCAGCATAAAAAGCAATTGTACATAAAATAATCAAATTAACATTCGCTAAGCATCGTAGTCACAATAATTAATATCAACGTCATCAAAAGTTTCAAATACAAATAATTCACATCGACATCATTGAGATCACATTCATTAACATACAATGCCAGCGTTACTGTAAAATTCTCCATTTCTGTTGCATTCAAACAGAAAATATATGTATATAAAGATACATGTAAGACACTGGTATATTTTTTTCAGCATCAAATTATCAGTAGACTTAATTAATATTTAAAAAAATATCAAAAGCACTATAAAAAGCACTTAAAAATCTGCTACCCACTCGCCTAACAAATTTTAAGTTGAGGTTACTGGGGCTAAAAAATAAACTTTTATTCTTTTCTTGAACATGCATAATCTTCGACCTCGGCGTACTATTTCAACAATATTGAGGTGGTTATTTATAAGGTCAGATAATTGGTAATCAAGTTTAATCAAAATACCATCCAAATGATGAGTTAAATTGAACGCCCTTCTGAGCACCCGTCTTGAAAAAAAAATGCTATTGCTTGTTTTATCATAGATCAAAATGCACAAACACGCATACTAAAAGCGCAAGGCCATGGTGCATGGTTTGCGCTTGATTGCTTTGACCGGGGACAAAAAAAGCGCTATAAGACGAGCTCCGTGACATAGTGTTTTCTGACTCTGCTTGATTGGCCTCATTTACCTGTTATGTCGGCTGCGCTCTGACTTACAGCAAAATCAATTTAAACGTTTATGTCGTGCAAAAGCTCTCTCATTCACGAAATGCTGACAAGGCATGTCTTATATATGTTCTTTAAGGTTTGATAACATTCTTCACTGATTGATTGACTATATTTTTAATTCTTGAATAGTTAAAACGATAGCTCCTGGCTTGTGAGCCTCTAACGAAATCGCTTTGCCAACCCTGCAGCGCGGAACAAAGCCAGTATCAAAGAACAAATTTTGCCCAGCTAGGCGCTTTCGATCGGGTCGATGAGCTAGCTGGGCTCCGCTTCTGTGCGAATTGGGCACTGCTAGCACCACTGGCACGTTTGCTGGCATTTGTGTCAGCGGAAGCACGCGCTGAGCGCTGAACGTGCACGGGCGTGCAGCAGAAAGGAGGAAATTAAGAGCAGAGGGGGAACATTACTGTCACGAGCTTGTTTTCTGGCCACGTGGATGAGTGCCGCCATCTAGTGGTTGAACTAATGGCTTGTTCAAGATGGCCGCCGTGGGACCGCCGCCTTAAAGGGTCAAGCCGAGGTGAGAGCTAACAAAAGTTAGAAGCGACCTTTAACTTCAAAGTTTTAAAATGCATGAAATGCAGTATTAAAAAGCGATTGTTTCATTTGTTTGGAAGATTAATTAAACAGTCATTCCGGGATTGAAGAACCTACATTTTTATCAATTTTGGGGAAACTGAATTGGTTTATCACGCGACCAGGGAAGGGGGCGGGGCGAGGGGCGAGGGACTCAAGTGGGGAGGAAAAGGCGAGAAAAGGGGCTGTAGGAGGGACAGGATTGGGGAGAGGAAGGCGGGAGAGGGGGGAGAGAAGGGGGAAAGGGGGCGGAATGGCACCATAGGATAATGTGGAAGAGATGTGAAAGGAGGGAGGAGAAAGAACGAGGGTGGGGAGGAGTGGGATAGGAAGAGGGAATCGGTGTGTCGTGTGACGTATTTGCCAACTAAATTTAGCGGGGAAATTCAATTATTTAGGTCACGTGACATTGGGTCACGTCACGTCGATTTTTTCCTCTAAATTTAGCGGGGAAACTGAATTGGCGTTTAGGGCATGTGATGTCAATTTTCCCGTTATATTTAGTGGGGAAACTGAATTGTGTGGTCACGCGACGTCAATTTACCCTTCAAATTTAGAGGAGAAACTAAATTCGCGTTTAGGCCCCAAGGCGTGTATTCTCCCGCTAAATTTAGCGGGTAAACTGAATTCACGTATAGGTCACGTGGTGTCAATTTGCCCGCTTGGTGTGTATAGGTAATGTGACGTTAGGTCATGTGACGTCCATTTCCCGGCTAAATTTAGCGTAAAATGCACGAACGGACGGACGGACGGACGGACGGACGGACGGATAAAATTTTGAGATTGGGGTTAGCATTAAAAAACATCTCAGACTTCGGAAAAAAAACAAAAAAAACAAAAAAAACATGGGCCTCGCTGAAATTTACTTTTAATCCCTTAAAATTCGCGCTAGGCTGGTCTGTATTTATACCAAGCAAGTCGGATTCGCTCAGCGTAAGAACGGTTACTTCAGCAAAAGATAAGCAGAAGTGTCGAGCAAGCGTAAGGAACACACACGACCAGCTGCCAACTATCGTCTCGGGCTGCCTCCATCATGCAGGCCTAGCGGATGAAGGAGACTCCCGTCCATACAACTCTTCCCACACGTTCCACTGCGCGTTGACCAGAGGCCAGATCGAAAGCGAGACAGAAGGAAGTTAATCATGCAGTCACACACTCTTGTCTCGGCGGATTACGGAATATTTCTGCCAGCGCTTCCTGCTTTGATCGTTCCGCGTGCGCCTGGCCTTAGGCATTCTGCAGGAAACAATCCAGACGCAGATCGCATGGCAAAGCTGACCTCGGCGACGTTATCGTCCGCTGGGGGCATCGGCAAACCTCGAAACCTTTAAAGAAATTTAAGGGTCACCTGACAGAATCTCGAATAGCGGAATCCCATTAAAGGACACGCATTTTGTGCCTGGGTGCATCTTCTGTGTTTGGGACGCACGAGGTGTAGGGTGCGGTATTTGCCTGGGTTCCAGTTTTACAATCTGAGGGACTGATCCCTCGCGAGCTCGCTTGATCAGGCGCGCTCTTCCGGACGGCGGGACAAGTAGGACCCCCTTCTGAATTGTGAATAGAGAACAATGAGCGGGCCGGGGTCGTCTCTCAGAGTTGAAATGTCAAAGGTGTGGATTATGATTAGCCCTAACGCGATCACGATTCTCATTTCGTTTCCTAGTTATGGTTCCGTGAACGTCTGTGCCTGGTTTCGGGAACGTGTGTCTTGACCCAAACTCTCCATCTTTATGTTCTGGCTTGTGTTTATGCCAAGATTTCGAAGCGGGGTAGAGATAAACTAGCACGAGGTCTTTAATTGTCGCTATCGTTTCTTAACACCCGAAGCTCTCTGCTTGTAGAAGGAAGTGGGATTAGGGGATTCTTCATAACCTTTTCATTTCAACGAATATGGATGGATTCAAGAAATCGCAGAGATACTTTAAGCTAAAATAACCTGATCAGATATTTCCTCAGAACCTCAGAGTGGCTGACTGTTTCTGGCTGAGGGGTTTAGCTCCTTCCTAAAAGAAAGTTCCTTAGCGAAACGATGGCTTCAAGTTTCAGAAGATTTTATTTTTATAAATAAAGGATATTGGTTTTAATGTTTAGCCTTTGTTGATACGTAAGATATGCCGGGGTAATTTGTTAATATTACGAATTCTTGACTATATAAGGGCTGATATACTCCCTCGCTCTCCGTTCTGGCAACTTTGACCATGAAAGTGACTCATTTTGAGGCCACATGGAGACAACAAAAGTCATATATATTGCACGTGGCTTCGACATAACTGGTAAGTGAACCCCGCGCGAGTTTCCATAATAACAGTTCTTTAAAACAACTATAATTTCTGTATCGGCGCTCACTGAGGTTCCAATTGCACTTTCTGCATTGACCATGTCAATCGTATTTCCAGTGGGGAATACGTACACACGGGCGAAAAGTAAGTAACTCCCCCTCGAATGTGACCTCTTCCCGTTTCAGGGGCTTTATCTTAAATCGTGAAATTCGCAGGACCCGAACAGCTGTCTTGTACGAGAAGTATATAATTCAGCCATTCAATAGATCTAGTGCCTCATAACCTGATGACAGCATAGCTCAAAAGACGAGTTGAGGAGTTGGACCAGACATATTAAGGGTGGATTTGTTTGCTCCTGCCTATCTGCTCGTTAGCATCGTTACATTTATACGGTCAGTAGACATTCAACAATACGTTTACAATATTAGTTCTCAGAGACAAAAAATAAGGTAGGTGTTTTATTTTGCCAATGAATATACTTTATGAAATTGGTTGAATATTCGTAAATTTAAATCGCATTTACTTATTTATTGCGCTCTCAAAACTCAACATTGGTGTATTGTTTAAAGAGTCCCCAACTGCATGTTTAAAATACTAGGCAGCTAAGAAATTGCCGCTTCCAATAAAGTGCGCAAGTGTTTGATCGCTACAAAGTAGCAGCTCAATTCATTAAAGATATACAAACTTCAAGGCTCATAAAACTAAAAATAAAATAGCCGAAAAACACATAAGCGTCGTTATTAAGCGCAGTTACACGCATCAAACATGTAGAACCTGTAATTAGGACAATAAGGCAACTGGTAACTAGTTAAAGATTGTTCCTTAATTTTAATATTTTGTATAGTATTGTATAATGTCTAGCATCAAACTCTGCGAAGCATCAGACTTTTCAATCACAATCATGAAGTGGTAATTGTCTCCTAACACCCATTTTTGTTTCTTCCCGAACGACTATATTCTGGAGCAGGGGTCTTAAACTTTTCGCTGCAGCGGGCCGAATCGCCACATAACCTGGGACGGGCGGATCGAATAGCCGGGGGGGGGGGGGGGTTGCAAATAAGAATTTAAAACAAAAAAAAACGCTTAAAGTGAAGTACAAAAGTGTCGTTTTGTTTCAGCACGCCAGGGACCGCTTACAAATGGCTCTCGGGCCGCAGCCGGCCCCGCGGTCCGCGGGTTGCCGACCCCTGTTCTAGGGTAACAGCTATACTATAACCATATGTGTCGCCAGGCCTACGCGCGCTTTATGTTAGCGTCCGGTTCTGCCCTTTATGACGATTGTCAGATTACTTTTATGTGCCTTATCATTTATACCTTTTATGACGCTAGGCTAGCTACAGCAGGACATGTTTTTCTGAACACACACACACACCTCTAAAGTTTGTAATCTTCCAGACCTTGGCATCCTATCTAGGACAAGGAGCACGTGCGCCTCGAATTTCTCCTGTTGCATTTGAAATGAAGTGATCTTCGATACTGGAACCTGTTTTGCCCGTGTATGTTTACGCCTCTGGTAACCTAGAACTTCCTTGTTCTGTCGTTTATAGAGTAATCCGACCTCTTTGCTTGTGACGCAAGTGGTGGCTTACTTGCGCACCCAAGAACACTCCTTAAGTGTGGCTCTCGGGCAGCACTTTGCTGCGCTTACTTGGAATCTCGAAATTGCAAAACCATAAGCAAGGTTATTGTCGTCCAGAGATTTGCGTTGGTAGAATTTCAGCAACCTTGTTCGGGTGACCTTAAATGTTACCTATACCTTTTTTCCTACAGATAATACAAACATTGGTGTCCCTCCGTGCCTCCAGCCCAGATAAAAAAAAAAAAGCATGGCGCGCCGTTATACGTGTGAGAGCGTTAAGCGAACTTCAATAACCAATTTGCATCCGAATCAACATATTTTTTTATCGTGTCATGAATGAAACATTAAGCCGTTTATTGAGGCGTTATAGCGGGGCGCGGGAATACGCTATTAGTGTTTAAATAATTTAAACTAGGAAGATGTTCCTATGGTTTGTTCAATGTGGGTTTTACAAAGAAATAGCGTTCTTCGCTGCAATACCTTGTTATTTCTAGATCACGCATAATATAATGAAAGTATAAAAAAACGGTGCTTTAGAATCATGCACAGTCCCACGAAATATGTTTTTTGAACAATATGGGTCATATTTTATATATATAAAGAATGTCTACAATGCATTTTAATTTTTAAGGATATTTACGGATTTTTGTATCGGTTACTAGTACATTAATTAATACACACCTTTGTCTCGATATCTTCACAAAGGCTGTTATATCGACAATGCAACAAATTTGTAAATTAATATTTTAAGTGCATTTTAAGGAGTAATATATTATCCATATTCACGGAATATTTGAGATCGTCTCAGTGGCTTCTCAAAATTAGGTTGCTCGATTTAATGTTTTTACGATTTATTTACTAGCCTCCGCAGCAATAAGAAAACTAATTATTGTCTATATAATGACATCAATTGCTAATCTAGGTGTTAGACTGAGAACAAGTTAACATCGGCATGTATTATGTAGCACATTGACTGCATGCTACGCGTTGCTTCTATATTGCCTAAAGTTAACCCGATCTTTTTTTTTTTAATTTTTACATGAAAAGCGTGCATCTGTCTGCCTGTGTTACTAAGGATGTGCCAGCAATAAAGATCTCTGCGAAATCGCTCGCTTTCTGGGAAAATAAATCGACCTGCCTCTATACGCCAGAAGAGGTATTGAGGTGGGTTCATCTACATTTCAACCTGAAAAAGACGGATGAAGGTGACGGCCAATAAAAACTGGGTTTTAATATTTGTTTTGAATTGATGTTTTCATGCAAAATATTTTCCCGTAGTTTAAGGCTACATCCTGTTCCAACCACCAAAGCATGTAAATAATAAGAAAAAGAACTTATGTGTTGTGTTCGGTCGGTATTGGTGCAAGTTCACCGGCATGAAGAACTGTGCCCCGCCATTTTGCTTGAATCTGTTTAATCAAATTTTGTGTTTATGTACTCTGCGACACATGATAGGTATTTTACCTTCGTTGTGGTGAACGTGCGTCACGTTTTGTTTCAAACCAAGGGTTCCAAACTAAATCTGGGAGAGATAGTATTTTTGTAGTGTTTTCATTTCTTCATCGCGTAGCCTTTCCGCCATGTTGTCAGTAATTCGTGTCACCAAAACAAGTAAAACTAAAAATATATTTTTTTCTTACCCTCTTGTCAGTATTAAAAACTCAACGGACTTTCAAAACGTGTTTTTTTTTACCCCCATTGTTTTTAGGAGATTTTTGTCGCTACTATGGGATGGTTACGATGTTGCCTGAATGCAGGCCTTACCGCATCACTCTTTTCTCTGACAAGTTCCAGCGCAGAAAATGTGCCAAATGTCGAGAAAAATCGCGAGAGAGGAAAGACCGTTGTGATGTCGCGGTTATCGGGACTCTTTTTATTTTTATTTTCATTTATTCTGTAGGTTGCTATGATAACGGTTTATGGGTCAACGCTTGCCTGAGGAATTGCGGCCAGTTTTGAATTCGCGATAAATTCACGCTTGGGTGCGAAGGCATTAAGAAACCAAGATGTTACAACAACCACCGTCATTCATGACTCATTCAGAAAGGTTACGGCACGGTATTGCGTTTTTTATTTTTTATTATAAAAACGAACATCTAAGCCTTACATTACGTGATATTTGCAGGACTAATATTTATGTAATATTCCGTCTTCATACGACCTCCTTTCATGACCTCGCGTTTTGGTGTCGACATGTAAACGTTCGAAGCAGCGATTGAAAAAATTATTATTCACGCTTACGTAGACACTTTCACTTTTTTTTTACTTGGAGCTATCATGGCTCTATCTTCAACCCCATTGTAGCACAAATAAGTAGATTATTCATACCAAATAGAATATGATATTCAGGAAATAACATGGGGTAATATAACATATACGCGTGAATATCTTATATCAATGTATAACCTGTACGTATATGATGTGGGGTAATATAACAGTTTAAATTGAAGCATATCCTTTAATATTATTATATTTTATGTTCAAGCTATAATAACCGACAGCTTAAGAAACCTTGAGCGTGTCGAGCACGGAGCATCTTATTATCGCTTTGTTTCTAAAGAATTTTCGATACTAAACCATAAGATCGCTGAAGAACTAAACAGAACAGATGAGGCCATGACATAAAAAACTACACTTGGCTTTTCTGAAGTTGTCAAAGACAATATACCTTAATATTTTATATCAAAGTGTATACGCTTTAAGATATGTTCCGTAATAATATTTACGCCTGTATACTATTAGATTACAATTATATAATTTAAATAGGTCAATCGAGCTTTATTTAACAAAATATAAAATATATCATTTCATTTTGCAACATTTATTAAATGCTAAAACTACCCAATGAAATCCTCAACGTTCATATAACCTCGAATTGGAATCTCTTAATGTTTCATCAGTGTTTACACGTTTCACAGCAATAAAAAAATAAATGTCCAAATCAGCTTGATTTTGTTCTGAACTGATCATTTAAATAAGCCCTTACGCGTTTAGTAACATTTTGTGTCTGGTCCTGTACCGTAAAAAGTGAACCGGCGCACGCAAACCGCACTTCATCGCACTCGCCTACATGTTTCCTTCCCTGAGGCGTTCTTTCAGGTGATCAGGAGATGACATGAACACCACTCTGAGCCGAGTGCAGCTCATCGGTTCAAGACGAACATCATCTTCCGTTTGAGCGTACATTCAATGAGAAGTAATGTCCATCGTCCAGGTAGCAAATTTATCCGGACAACTATTAGCCTTCCCATAGCCTGTTCAGCCGATGGCAAATCCACCAACATGCGGAAGAGTGTCATCTATGCAGTAACCACATTTCAAAAGAAGAGGAAGCTAAACACTGTAAAGACAAAACGGGAAAGAAAGAAAAATGGGCATAGCTTAAGTACAAACACGAAAAGTAAGGGGGGGCATACGGGCTGGTATAAATTGAACATCATTTCGAAGAACCTCGAAACTAAGACAAAAGATAGACTGCCCAAACACGAAGGACAGCACAAACACAGAAGTGTTCGAGGCTTTTTGTTTGTGATGACTTTTGCTTACCTCATCATAAGCGTTCTTGGTAATTATCTGGGGTACTTTTTTCTTTGTTTTTGCTTTATCTTAGGATGCAAATGTTTTTTGCCTAATTTGATACCTTTCATTCTAGGTCTGTCTTTCCTTTTCTTTTAATATTTATTTCTGTTTTTGTATTTATTCGTGCTAATTTGTTTTCCTTTTTGTACATGAATGTTTCTTTTTTCTTTATCCCGATCCTTCTTGGCCCAGCAAAACGTAACACGCCAGAATCATGCGCATGATTAATGCCATCATCTTTCCAATAAACTAATATTTTTTTCTCTCTATTACGCCGGGAAGTGCTTTCGATGCCAGCTTTCCTGGCTCGTAGCCATGTCATGCTGGCAGATGATCTCTCGTCATCTCGTGCAACATGCTCTAAATAAACCTTATTCAGATTCGCTCGCCATCTGTCGGGAGGTGCACCAACCTTCTTCCATAGCCTTAAAAAACCTCTGACACGCCAAAAAAAATTTTTTTTCATGCTAGGCGTTAAAATGACATATCAGGACATCACACACAAAAAAAAATTTCACTATAGAGTTGCGTAGTTTTTTTTATAAAAAATAGAAATGCGAGGCCCAATTCAAAGTTCCCGCCGTGCACTGTGACGTAACAGTCTACCGCAAGGTGTCGGGGCGGTCAGAAGGGAGGCATCGCCGGAAGTCACGTGAGTTGTATCCCTCCTCGTGCTTACCGCGAGCGCGGGTAACATTTTTTTAAATATTTTTGTTATTCTTCGCATTTCCACGAGCGATCCAAGCAGACAAGGTTTCTTTTATTTGCTTTTCATCGCTTAATGTTGCTGTAAAGGTAGAAGAAGCGGAGTCAGTGAATTGACGTGATCAACTACAATGCCTAGAAGGTGCTGTGTGTGGGACTGTCCCGGTATTTCAGCAACTGAAGAAGAGATCACACTGCATGCATTTCCGAGAGACATACATCGGCCGCATGTGCACCTAGTAAACAAGTTCTACTCATGTTCTAGACAAAATACGTGCTTTGTGCTCGACGTTTACTTGTACTTGGTACACAAACCAGTTCGTATTCTTTAGACGGCAGGCATCTTTAGCCTGGAGAGTATCCGATGATTCAACGACCTCGGTGTCTGAACCTTCAGCAATGCGATCGGGCGTGTCGTATGCTAGCAATCCTAATTTCTGCGAGCGTTCTAAATTGTTTTTTCAAAACCTGATAGCTTGTTTTGCGCTCAGTATAGCCCTGTATCATCGGACTGACGGCATGCACTCGTACACTGGCTTGTACTCGCAACGCTTTCATCATTGACCTCCATCACGTCGATCCACTGACTCTTCGTCCTCAAATTTTACAGCACGCAAATTAACCAATGGTGCAGCGATAAAGAGCTAGTGGAACTGAAACTTCGTTTTCTACAATCGCTCGTACAAAGAGCAGAATAAGAAATAAAAAAAAAATCTTAGGCACGGTCGCGGAGAGCACGAGGAGCGAAACTCACGTGACTTCCGGTGAACCCACTTTTAGTGACGTAGGTCGATGCCTCCCTTCTGACCGCCCCGACACCTTGCGGTACACTGTTACGTCACAGTGCACGGCGGAACTTTGAATTGGGCCTCGTATTTCTATTTTTTATAAAAACCTACGGAACTCTATATTGAAATATTTTTTTTGTGATGTCCTGATATGCCATTTTAACGCCTAGCATGAAAAAAAATATTTTTTTTGGCGTGTCAGAGGTCTTTTAAACATGGATGCCGATGTTTGAGGTTACGGGCAGAGCGCTGCTATGGGAAAGTGATGCCTCAGTACTGGTGGGACTCGCTGCGCAGCCAACGGAGAAATAAGAAACCAACCAAACTAAACACAAGTATTCCGTTGTTTTCCTTTCGATCTGAACTTTTTGCAGTGAATCTTTGAATAATCAGTCATATTGTCACTCGTCCGAGTGGCAAAATGACTGAGTCCACACCACCTGCTTCCACCGTCGACTGTTAAATTCTCCTGATGTATGCTCTCCATTACTGTATTAATTTCTGGTTAAGACTGCCTCACACATTTGTGTCGATTGCGTTCATAACAATCAAAACAACAGCAACGATATATCGATAACGACACCGGAACCACTGTTGCTTCTGATTCTTTCACACGAGGCTACTCTTGCCTCGCTTGGCACGCCGCGTGCGGCAAACAGTTTTCCCAGTGACCATATTGTTGGTGACGTTTCGGTCATTACGAACGGAACTAACGCAACTGTCTCAACCAGGCTTGCTATACTCTGTTTCACCTTATGATGTATACCGCAGGAAAGGCTACAAGCGCGAGCTTCTTGCTCCAGGACACATCTCGGCGGCACAAGCTCTCCTGCGTTAAGAGCAGCTCTCAACGCTATGAGCTCGCGCTTCTAGCCTTCTCTGCGGTACAACATAAGGTGAAACGGAGTATAGTATAATTTATTTTAACATGCCTAACGCCAACATCCGGAAATAAAAAACACATTATAAAAACAAACGGAGAGTACTCCATGGAGGTTTGCGGGTAGGGTGGGGAAGCGTCAAAGATAGCGTGGAAGCTTAATTGCTCGCGCGGCCGCCGAGAAATGGCGCCAATAAATAATAAAGTCTCTGCTTTGGGCTAGGTGGGCGCAAGGCGCCGCCCAATTAAAAAGGATTACGCCCTACCCATCCATCTATCATCTATTCGCGGTAAAAAGCTCGCTAGAGGCACTTCTGTTTTATCCGCTATGGTTAGTGCATGTGCTACCCACGCGGTTATGTTTTAATTTTCACAATGCACAGAAGCTTGGCATTGCACGTCCTTCCACCAGCATTGGAATTTGAAGTATACTCACTCTGGGTTGTTACATAATACCACCAGGTGGCGATACCCAAACTTCTCGCCGCGAACTGCAAGGGCCACACTACAGTGTACTAGAATAGAGCGTAGTGTTTCGACCGTCGCGACTCGACAATGGGAACATGTGAGGCTGCGCATGTACACAACAATCGCGGCGCTGCAGTCGACAGGACAGGAGAAAGTCACTGCAGTCTACACGTGCCCCCCCGCGCGTGCGTGTGTACGCGGTGCACGCGCACAGCCACCACCATACTGACCCTAGAGTCACTAAATAAAGCTACGCTTTCAGAGTACCGCATTCCTTTTCTTTGCCATTTTGCCGACAATACAGTCGCTCTATTCAACTATATCCTGGTTCGCTGCGGCATCATTGGACAACGGCTGTCACGTGAGTCGCTATCATCATCATCGTGTTTTTTCAACGCCACCATCTTCGGTCCACCGATCTTCTGCCTGCTGCTGTTTGGTGTTTACTGCCCGCGCACGCTGAAGTCCGTCGCTCAGCACGCGCGTTTTCCGTGCTACGTCGAGATACGAACAACACGACTTTGATTCGCCACCACAGCTGCGGCCACGGCAGCTGGCGCAGGAGACGGCTACAGCTCGGCTTGGCTCAGCTACAGTCACTCCTCCAACTGCGCGCGGACCCAAGATGGCGGCGCCTGACGCGCTTCAGACGCCATGTTTGGGAGTTTCGGTACTCTGAAAGCGTAGCTTTATTTAGTGACTCTAACTGACCCTATAATGCTGATGCGCCGGTGCCGAAATCTATCGCGATCTACACCACTCGCCTTACGCCAGCCGCCCAACACTACCCCGTATTTTAGTACACTGTATCTACACTAGCATTTTGACGTCATCGCACTCACTGATGTCTATTGTAGTAGACTTGATCCTGGATCGAAGCTTGATTCGATGGGGTCGAATGTCATTACCGGCGGTAATTGCTTGACACCAGAAATGCATTAAGCCTTCTGAAAAAAGAAAACGTGAAAATGTGAGATTTCTCTGATTTGTTTTATATTTTGCACAACCAAAATTCGACGAAGTTTTCTAGGAATGGTTGTAAATGTTTGTGTTTTATGTCATTACTTCCTACGCTGAAGTTTTAGGGGAAAATACTTCTCCATCGTCCATTCACTTCCTCCAAACGAGCCACGAACAGCCAGTTGGAGTCACGCGGTCATACAAGCAGCCAGAATATTTTGCTTCGATATCGTGCCTACTTTTATATTTTTACTTACGAAGGGTTGCAGATTGCGTTCGAGGCATTATTTTTTGTTTCCAAAACAAAGCACACGACGTTTGATGACAAATATACTCTTGCTTGCTAAATAAATTTCTTTCTCTTTTTAACCTTCTCATAGAAACTATGTTCTTGTTGCGAGTTATTAAACAAGCAAAAACGGGGGTTTTGAACCATGACGACAACGATTCGGAAGAGTCGAGCAGACGAATTCCGTCGATGGAAACTGATGACAGAGATTGGCACGCGCTTTATGTAATTTAATAACCTTCTCAACAGTTACTGATGACTGTAAATTCTGTGCTACTATTTTTGCGAAACCTCATGAAGGTTTTTTTTTTTTTACAAGACACTTTACACAAGTTTTAAGAAGTTCATTTTTTTTTATTCCTCCCGTAGAATTGCATGTAACTTGCATGTATTGCCTAGCGTACCTAAAAAAAACCTCACTCATGAGGGCCCTCACCAACCTTCACTCACCCTCACTCACCCTCATCTTCACATGTGCTAGGTGAGGGTGAGTGAGTTTCTGAACCACGAAAATTCATGAGTGTGAGGGTGAGTGAGGATTGTGAGGTCGTAAGGGATGCGAGGGCGTGAGGGCTGTGAGGGCTGTGAGGACCGTGAGTACGTGTGGGGTATGAGTGCCTGAGGGGCGTGAGGACGGTGAGAGCGTGAGGGGCATGATTGTGTAAGGGCCGTGATGGGTGTGAGGACCGTGGGTGCGCGAGGGGGATGTGTGCGTGAGGGGCGTAAGGATCGTGAGGGTTGTAAGGGCCGTGAGGGCGGTGAGGGTCGTAAGTTCGTGAGGGATCTGAGCTCAAATGAAGCGCTTGCGTTTGCGTGTGGATCTTGTGCAAGACGATGAGTTTTCTTTGAGGCCTGATTTCGCTTGAAGGCGTAGATAATTTGTGAAGGGTCGCAGCGGGTGCTGTAACCTCTTGCGGCATCTCCCGGAAAGTGGGGACGAAGCTCGCCTCGCAAAAATTTCACTGCGCGGATGCTAGGTGCGGTTTGATTATTGGGTAACGGATAAAAAGAAGGAATTAGTGCGAGCTAATGCTCGCTGCTTGGCGCTCTTTGATAGCGCGGTTTGCGTAGGTTCGCCGTTTTCTTGTTACGTTTGAGAAAAAAAAGGAAGCTGGGTCGGAATGGTCAAGAGCTCGCTCGCTCGCCGCTTCAGACAGCGAGGCGCCGCTGAACGGGTGGCGTTTTGCTGGTTGGCGGCATACCTCGGCAAACCTCACTCATGAGTGCCCTCACTCACCCTCACACACCCTCATCTTCACGAGTGAGGTGAGAACCATGAGGTGTGTGAGGGCGTGAGAGGGCCATGAGGGTTGTGAGGGCAGTGAGTGCGTGAGGGGGTAGGAGTGCGTGAAGGCCGTGACGACGGTGAGTGCGAGAGGGGCGTAAGGGCCATGAGTGCGTGAGGATGAGCGAAGGGCTGAAGGTGAGTGTGACTGTGAGGGTTAGAGAGGGGCTGATGGTGAGTGTAGCTGTGAGGGTGAGAATTGGGGAGGGGCTGAGGTAAGTGTGACTGTGAGGGTGAGGATGAGTGAGGGCGACCAAAAATGCCGACCCCTGTTGCCTAGTGTCAAGTTTATGGCCGCCGGTGGTGCCACCGTCGTGCTTCCGATCCACGATCCAACCAACTACAATAGAGATCACTGATCGCTCTACGAGCGAGCGCGGAGCACAGTTTGTAAACTAGTGCTGCCTCAGTGCTAGGCTGGCACTCGAGTTAACAAAGGTGGGACCAGACATCAACAAAGATTGTGTGTACATAAAACTGTCCTGCACAACAAATTTCTTTACAAATATCATAAAGCAGTATTGGCGAACGCCATGTTCAGGGCATACAGTTAATATATTATTCTAAAGGAAAGGCACCACGCATTGCGGCCGCTTCGGACCGGCAGGGGGCATAAGCGCTGACATCAGTGGGTCTGGCGTATGACGTTATTGTTAGTGGATCCTAGATCCACCCTAAGTGGCAAACGGGCTGAAGCATGACCAGAGTTGCCGCAAAGCGCCAGACGCGTCCGTCGCGACGTCAGCACAACAGCCTTTTTTTTTATCTAGGTGGTGTTGACTATCGTCGGACACTTGCTAAGAACACACCAAATAAACAGCACCACGTACCAGACACGGTATCGAATCCCTCTGCGGAGAAACCGCGGGAAAGGCAGTAGCCGTGACGAGTTATGTGAAGTCAATGTGACGTGCGCCTAGAAAGCAGACGATTTGCTTATCGCGGAGGAGCGCTAGCGGGAGGGTAATGAGGGTGTGGAAGCAGCATTCTGGCGTGTTCTTAACGTGTATTTGACTGCTGATGGCGAGTCTTTTTTGGTAAAATGGTCCACAATGACGGCATAAAAAGAAAAAAAAATTGGCATTGAGTTTGAAGAAAATATAAGAAGCGTCTGGTTCTTGAGTGTACCGTTTTTTGTGGGATACGTCAGATACTAAAGTAGCGACTTTGAATGATGGGCAGCAGTCGAGCTTACACATTCTCAACATTTCTGACGCCATGGCCCTCTTCGATATTTCACAACAAAGCAGTACGCGCCCCTTGCTGCTAGTTATGAACACAAATAGTTAAGACAACTACTGACCAGGTGCGGTTTGCAATGTTTATAGGTGTATGACATTTTAGGCACATGTAAGACCGCATCTATCGCAACAATTGTTCCTGACCACTTATTGAGAACTGCCATAAATAATCTATACTGCTCAGATTGAGCTGCAAAGTGTACTGCTGCCACTAACCCCACTCCCCACTGTAATGCCGATGGCCTTGAGGGTATTTTAAATAAATAAATAAATACATAAATAAATAAATGCGTATAGTGTGTGGGTTCGTTTATTTGAATGCATGGATGGTTAAAAAAGACATATCTACAGACGTGCGTATTGTGAACCCTAAGTTGTTCATATATTTATTTTTACAATTGGTGTAGAATAGCTGGCACTCTGAAGTCAGCGCCAACATCTCCACTGTTTTTCAGCTATTAAAGATTAGTAGATATATCGCCCAATTTCATCCTTGTGCTTGTACGGTCACCTTTTGTTTTCACTCTTCAGACTGAAAGTTAATTTTTTCAGTTTCATTATTTTTTTTACCTTGTGATTCTCTGAGACACGTCATAAATAAAAGAAAATCCGTGAGGCCTCGTGATGTAGAGAGGCCTCATTCTTTTAGCAGTGTTTGAACCTTACAGCCACAAATCTTTTCGCAAAGTCTCTATTTGCTTGATAAACCGCCTCGCACGCACGTGCCGGAATTACCGACCTGCGTCGCCATTCGGTTCAAGTGTTTTTTTCTTCTCGACGACTCAGCGACCCTCCTAGCGCCTGGCAGTACCCATCGCCGCAAACGCCGAAACTCCGGTCAAGTTGACATTCGGCGAGAACAGGTTCTGAGCACATTGTTTGCCGACCGTGGCACCACGATGCCGTGCAGTGCGCCCCGTTCAACGACTCTTTAACCCCTCCTCGTGTCGGCCATGACGTAATCTCTCTCATTCTTGCGTGATCTTTTTCTGTTATGTCTCCCGCGCCTTCTTACCCCCATTGTTGTGAATGTGTGCCGCCCCCAGGTGCCATTGTTGGGAAGCATGAGAAGTCTATTTTGAATCTTGACCCTGAAGCCGAGTGTGTTGGCACATGCACGTCGGTTGCGAGAAAAAGGTTATCGGGGATCCCCCTCCCGATACGTCAGTTGTTATTGTCTGCTTCTTTTCCGCAATCTGTTTCCTCGTGGAGTTAAAAAACCAACAATGACCGCAAAACAAAAAGTGTATTTTTTCTACGCTTACCTCGAAAATGGAAACAAGTGTAGATAGCGATCCTCGCCAAACAAAAATAGCACAAGGTCGGTCAAATCAGATAATTATTTTTCGTATTTATTTTAAACATTTACCATAGAGCAGGGGTCTCCAAATTTTTTGGCCAAGGGGCCGGATCGGGGATCTGTCGCGGTCTCGAGGGCCGGGTAATAAATCTGTAGATACAAATAGGGAACAGCAAATAAATATCATATATAATCATTTAAATACAAAATTGTTTAGAGTAGCCATGAAAAAAGAATCTAAGACAATCATGAATATATATACTTTATATTAAAATGTAATTTAGCTAAGAATAGCATTACACAATTATTGGGACAGATAAAACTCATCAATCGAAGCGCCTAGGAACTTTGGCATGTTCACAAAGCGCCTAACACTAATCAGAATGGTAGAACTGATGCTGACAATATGCAATAGTCATATATTATGCTGTCATAAAATATACGCTGCAACAGAAAGGAATTGCAGCATACGGTGAGTTACACAGATATGAATCAAGGGACTAAGAATAGTGTTGCTCGTAATTTCGATGTCCAATGAATAATATGTCGAGAGGACCTGCGTTACAACAGGCAGTCTCTTCTCGTTCTTCGTGGTGTCTTAGTTTGCGCGGTTGGTGTGCGGCGCCGTTTCTTTACTTTGGGCGCCGGTAACAGCGGACTGGCTGGAAGCGGGCCACGGGACGGGCTTCATTGAAAGGACCCCGATCAGTCACGGGCCGGTCGTAAGACCTCCGCGGGCCGGATTTGGCCCGCGGGCCGGGGTTTGGAGACCCCTGCCATAGAGAGATGGTTGTTTGGTCTTCACGAACCCGACGGCTACGTTTTAATTGAGTTCCAACGTATTCGTGAGTCTTACGAGAATAATGCTATATCGATGGGTTCTTCCGTGTGACATTGTGCAGTATTACGTATTATTTTGTAATGCTATTCCCGTCTGTTCATAAAATTTACTTCCTGCATAATCCTTCTTTAAAAGTCATCTAATTTTGATATCATCGTAGTGGATGCCATTGGCATCTACCGGTCTGTAAAAATAAATAAACCCACTCTAAAAAAACACACTCAGATTTGAGTGAAATATATATACTTCAGAGTGTGCGGCTCAATGAATATGCATAATTACGAACTAGTGGGCCAGTGGTTGAATAAAACGTGGGTGAGTTGTTGAAAAGTATTACCAGTGAGGTCCGAATTTCGGGGCGCATTTTACTATGGAAATAGTTGTAAGATTAAATATTTCTGCATGATTTTCAGCCGACTCGTTAAGGAACGAGAACAGACAAAAAATGTGAAGAAGGAATAATAAAGTATGCACGAAATCTACAGAGCAATATTTTTAATATGTAACATCTGTTTTGTAGTCCAGACAGAGACAACCTCTGTTTGTATTATCTTTGAAATTCGTAAAAATGAGCGGGTTTTTATTATTCTGGGTTAAGCGTGACCCTCCTTTGACAGCTAGCATATGTTATACTGCAGAACACGTGCCTGTAACAATTAAAAATGTAAAATACGTTTCTTTTGTTCACCACAGTAGCGTTCATCACACTCTAAACAAACAAAAAAAAAGTTCTCTAAGGGTTCTACGACGCCCCAATAACTCTTTCTACTCGTTAAGAGCGATTTCGTCTTAAGCACCATCGCCTCCTGGCGCACAAGGAAAGCAACTGTGTGGTGAAGGACTCTTTCGCACCGAAGAAAAAAAGCTTGAAAGAACCCCCTAAAGGCTTTTCGCGAAAAACCCTTTTAAGGGGGGCATAATATAACTTTTTAGGGTGCGAAATATGGACAAGAAAGAAAACCTCTACAAATTCTTTTATGGTCACATTTTTTTAAAGCGCACATTGGTAGGTAAACAACTAGACAGTCGACTTTTTTACATATTTATTCCCGTGAAAGTCTGTCCTAGGTCTTTTGATTTATAAAAATGTCTAGGTTCGACAACGAACCCTTCCCGCTCAAGACGCGCTGAGCAACTGAAGCTTTGAAGTAATCTTGGAAGTCTAGTTTAGGACCACCCTTCCGGTTTTATTTAGTTTCTTAACAAATAAAGGATACTTTCTTGATTCTCCCAGCACAGTATGTCCACAAGCTCACACGAATCTTGTAAAACAGAGGAAGACCGATGACAAACGTGACGATGACGGTAGTAGCTTTACACCACAACAGCGATTTTGGGCATTGTTGGTACAGTGATTATCATGTATATGTTATACAATGTTTGCCTACATAAAAACGGAGAGAGGATATGCGTGTGTGTGTGCGTGTGTGCTTGTGTGTGCGTGTGTGTGTGTGTGTGTGTGTGTGTGTGTGTGTGTGTGTGTGTGTGTGTGTGTGTGTGTGTGTGTGTGTGTGTGTGTGTGTGTGTGTGTGTGTGTGTGTGTGTGTGTGTGTGTGTGTGTGTGTGTGTGTGTGTGTGTCCACTGAGAAGTGTGTTTGCATACCACAGCTGGGAGCACGCGTGCCGAAAGCTTGCGCCAGATAAACCAAGAGCCATTCCTTGACTCAATCCTGGCCCCCACCCGTTTCTGTTTCTGTCAGCATCGTCACAGCGTGCTGTCATGCGATGACTTCTCAGTGATAAGCGTTTTAGGGGCACAGGGTGAGTCCTATATCCTTCATACATTTTAGGCCACGTTGAGGAACATTTTTCTCTGCAATTATTAGGAGGAGTTCACTCATATATATATATATATATATATATATATATATATATATATATATATATATATATATATATATATATATATATATATATATATATAATTTCATTTGAGAATTCGAGCTTTTTCTACTGAACTAGACTGAATAAAACCATTTAAAAATTAAAGTTCTTCTAAATTTTTTTCTAGTTAATTTTAGCTCTCTTAACGTATTAAAAAAATTATTGCACACACACTGTTAGGTGCATACTTTTTATTGTAGTTCTAATTTTTAGTAGCTATGTAGGAGGCGAAATAAAAAAAAATCAACTCTCTTTGTTGGCAGGTTAAGGAAATAATGGTACCTATGCACTGTAAAACACTGTTTCGAGATAATTGAGTTTAAAGTAAAAAGACAGGTGAAGAACAAATCGCTATTGGAACTAGCATCCTCAAAATAATTTCTTCAATAGCCGCCAGCTTGGTAGTCATCGTTTGAGTCATGTCTTGGCTTTTCGGCTTGTCGTCTTGCTTGACGGGCCTCTTTTGTGATCTTTCCTGTCGTTTGGTCGGCAAAGTATATTCGAGCGACGTCAACTTCCCTCAGTCACTTGATGGCGTTCCACCCAGGGTGCACTCCACAGGACTTCAATATATTGGCTCGTGCGATGCTTGTTCCATTGAATGAAATAACAGCATAGGATGGCGCCATTTTGTCGTTCAAAAACACAGGCGCTTGAAAGTACATACGATGTGGAAGAACTTGCACAGCCTCTTGGGATTGTCTTGGTTAAGAAAAAGCTGTGCAATAGTGGCCAGATCATTTTAAGATGTAGCTCATTTCGAACATGCATTTAAATCAGGGCCGGCTGGCTAGAACAGCGTCTCATCTGAGACATGGTGAAAGAAAGCAGTTGCAATGGCTGGGGCGCGCGAGCGTCTCGAGACTCGGTTTGAGTCCCGCTCAGCTCGTGCGTTGGCTTTGGCAATGCTTTCTTTCACCCAATCTCAGCCGAGACTCTGTTTCGTGCAAGCCGGCCCTGGTGTTCAAGGTTTTTTTGTTGGAAAAGTTATCAATAAACAAAGAGCATACCCAAAAGGGGGCGTGTCACCCCTACTTCCTTTTCATAAAAAGGTGTTTTTCAACCCGAAATGCAACTTTTTAAGAAAAGTGTGACAATATAAAATGCGCAGAAGAGAAAATCTTTTCCAATTGCACAAAGAACAAAAAAAAACTAACTAATATAGATGTTTTTTTCTTGTCCTTTTAGACACTAGGGTAGCAATTGTTTTTGGTCTTCCAAATTGCCCATCTGCAGCTTGGAATAAACGCGGCGAAATGTGGGTCTATATCACATATGACGTTTTATCGAACAGCGCTCATTTGAGCGAATCGACGTTTTAGCGAACAATGTATCACTGGGGCGCGTGTTAACCCACCCGCCCCCCTTCGTTCACGCCCCTTCGAGGTGACTGTCTCGAGGAGGCTCATTACAAAAGATGCTCACAAACCTGGCTCACCCGTGCACCCGCTTCGCGGCGGCCGGCCATTCGCTAAAGTGTCTTCCGATGAAAAGTCGGGGGCGGGACTTCATTGGGTAAAACGTCGTTCGACCAACAACAGATTGAGTGTCACTGGCCAAACGTCGAAGGCATACCGACCTCTCGGCGTTTAAATAACATACAAAGAAGTAGATTCTAAAAAGGCCCGTGCGTCTACTTTCCCGCACACCACTCGGAAAGCCAATCACCGGAACTTACAAGGTAGCTCAGCGAATGACGATGCCGAAACATAAGTTTAGACCAAAAAGCGCAGTCTGAGGTGTGACATAAAGCAATGCAAGCGTGACGTTTTGAATTGCTTAATGTCATATCTCAGACTGCGTTTTTTGGTCTAAACATATGTTTCGGCATCGTCATTCGCTGAGCTGCTTCCGTAAGTTGCGGTGATTGGCTTTCCGAGTGTTGTGCGGTGAAAGCAGATGCGCGGGCTTTTTTAGGGTGTTACGAGGGTCGTCCGTAAAATAAGGTTCCCAATAATTTTTCACAACAAAAAACGTGTTTATTGGCATTGAATAATACATTTTTGGAAAGCTTAGACTTTCCCCTTTTTTTCGACATAATTGCCGTTGAGATCAATGCATTTTTGCTTGCGGTGTACCATCTTCTTTATGCCTGAATCGTAGAACTCTTCCGCCGCGCGGTGATGGTAGCTTAAAACCTCTTCTTTCAGCTGCTCTCCGGTTCTGAAATGCGTCCCACCCAGGTGTTTCTTCAATTCAGGGAAGAGATGGTAGTCACTTGGGGCTATGTCTGGGCTGTAGGGCGGGTGTGTGGCAGTATCCCATTCAAATTTGTTGATGAGATCATTTGTTACACGGGCGATGTGCGGACGAGCGTTGTCCTGATGGAAACGCACTCCCTTCGTGAGCATGCCTCTCCTCTTGTTTTGAATCGCGAGGCAAAGGTTCTTCAAAGTCTCACAGTAGCGGTCCGCATTGATTTTTGAACCGGCAGGCATGAATTCGCACAACAATAACCCCTTCCTGTCCCAAAAGACGCTCGCCATCACTTTGCCGGCAGACAGTGTTTGTTTGAACGTCCGCGGCTTCGGCGACTCGGGATGTTTCCACTGACGGGATTGATGTTTTGTTTCCGGTGTCGTGTAGTGGACCCACGTGTTGTACGCTCATATCCTTTTCTCCGTAGACTTTACACAGTTGGGAATGAATGTCCACCGGCGCGGTGTTTTTTGCGCACAAAAACGATTCACAGAGCGTAATTCGCACCTGGCGGGAGAAGCTTGTGGGAGCTCCATCTCTAACGGCTGCCAAGCCAAGACTGAGCGTCGCAGACAGCTCGCCGGGGCGGGGACTGGGAGAGGGGGAACCAAGCTACACGCCAGTGTCGCCGGATCCCGCGTAACAGCGTTCCTCGCGACTGCAGCTCCTTGGGAACCTTATTTTACGGACAACCCTTGTACAAATGAATAACAAAACATGTCGAAGATTTCGGGATCTTGCGCGTGATTATAACGCGCAGATAGGGAGATAAAATTATCTGGGTGTTTGTAAACCCGCGAACCTCGAACAGATACAGAAAAGACGGTTCTGATCAGTCCAAACCTGCCCTTCTTAAAGAGCACAGCTCGACTACGGTATGTAGTATACTAGAGAAACGGCGGCAAACTGTGGGGGAAAAAGGTCGCTCATCTTGTCGAAGGCTCAAGGCCGCATTCGATAAGTGTCCCATGAGAGCTCGGCACACAACGACGCACCGAAAACAGGACCTCAACGAGGAAAGCTTCCGGGTGAAGCGTGGCGAGATTGGACGCATGCGACGACTCCTTCGCATGCGCCCAACCTCGCCACGCGATGACGCACCACGCGTCATCGCGTGGTGCGTCACACGTCTGTGGCTTTGCTCGGCTCGTCGATGTTGATTGGCAGCGTGGATGATACCTCCCCCCCCTCTGTACACGTGTCGTTGTCCATTCGCTTGATGCTAAGGAGATGGGAAGCTGCCGCAGACGTGGCTTTCTTGTCCAGGTTCCACGGGGACGCTAGTGTGTTGACGTAAACGACAGTCTCTTCCGCTGACTAACATCGCCGTTGTATACGCAATGTGCTTATCACAACATGTCATTTGATGGATCCTCCATGTTTGATCTATACCACGCAGCCCCATGACACCTGTGCACCGACGGTTCGTTGATGTCTGTTGTCCGGAAAATTGACCATCGCGCTATAGGATTGCAGTAAAGTTGACATATGGGCTAGTTGGTAGTCTAACCCATTGAGGTATTTAGCGCACAAGGTAGAGAGAAGAAGGACAGGACAGAAAAGAGCGCTCTTTTCTGTCCTGTCCTTCTTCTCTCTACCCTGTGCGCTATATACCTCAAATATGCGCTATAGGGTAACTCTCCCTTCGGAAACACACTAAATCACAGAAGGTGCGGTGAATAGATAGATGTCCTCAGTCGCATGTAGAGTTCGACCGATCGTACTCAAAAACGCTTCAGGGTTTGCCCAGCGTCTTAAGAGGAAGCTTTATGACAGCGTCTCCTGAGACGCGTGTCTGCTGTGCACCGAGAAACTGAAGGAGAAAAGAAGACGAAAGCGTGGCGGGGACGTCAGAGCGCCCAGGTCTGGTTGGAATGTTTAGTGGGTAGACCTAAAGCTAGTTGCTCTTGTCTCCACTGCACTTGTCGAATGCGGTAGAAAGCGGAACGCAGGCGTCCAGCGTTTGGCTCTTGCGTTCGAACGTGTTCGACGAGTGCAGTCAACGCTACTAAAACACTCAGTTGGGAACCTCACCTTTGAAACCTGGACCGCTGGCGTCCACCGGGACCAAACTAAATACGATAACAGCGCCACGCTTTAGTGACAAGTCACACACTTAAGCTTCTTTGTATAGCTACTGCGAGATGCCCTGCGAGATGGTGCCACCGGTCCTTGTGCGACTCGACCTGAACCAATGCGTGCAGCCGTGCAGTTCCCGGAGTGGCCGCCGCGGGAGAAATGGCGGCGTTGCGATCGCCGTTAGTTCGGTTCTTGAGCGCGGATCGGAGCCACTTTTTCAAAGCCGGCTCCTATGGCAGTTTCCCAACTGAGTATTCTAGTAACGTTGAGTGCAGTGGAGACAAGGCAGCTAGCTTTAGGCATACCCACTAATCATTCCAACAAGAGCTCGGCGTTCCGACGTCCCCGTGCGCTCTCGTCTGCTAATCTCCCTCAGTTTCTCAGCGCATTGTTACTGACAGGATTAAAACGGCAGGGAGGTCCTTCAGCTTGTTACGTCTCCAGCGCGAGCTTCTTATTCGCAATAAAGCCAAAAACAAAGAGCAAGTTGTTATCGAAGTTTCGCTTCCGCTTCTGACAAACGACATGTGATGGCGCAGCATATCAGGAGCTCGAGGTAACGTCCTTACTCGCGCGCAAGTTCTCAAGACTTGGAAGCGTGCCAGCGCACCGGGCCCCTATGAGTTCTTGTATAGGCTCCCTACGGGAGCCAGAGTTGCGCGTTCATACCCGTAGCGCCGTCTTTCCTGCACGGCATGTTGATCCAGCTCCTCACGTGACTGAATTCGGCGAATAGCGGCGCCGCGCGTTCGAGGCGCGCGGCGCGCTCGAAGCAAAGGAACGTTAGGCGGTGCACGAGCAGCGTCTACTTTCCGCACGGCACTTGATCTAGCTCCCTCACGTGATCGGATCTCGGCGAATAGCGGCGCGGCGGCACGTGGAAAACAGACGCGCAACTCTGGCTGCCGTAGGGAGACTATACAGGAACTCTACGGGCCCCAACCCGACACTGCCCCACCGGGAGATGCGCGTAGCCAAGTTGAATGTCGACCCGCTTTCTAGCCTTGTTCCCACACCTATTTCTTCTGTTTTTTAGACTGTTATTTTTAGGTATAAAGAGACTGCTTTCTTTTTCTAGGTTTAAACACATTTTATAATTGCAGTGATTGGCCCTCCTAAGTACTGTGCTGGGAAGTTGACTCTCCCATTTTTTTAAAGTCTATATAGACATCGACAAATTAAGAAACGGAGGACGTAACTTATTATGTTCACGCTCCTAGCTACGTGAATCGGACTTCAACGTCCTTATCGGCTAATGACGACATCTCAGTGTTTGAGAATCTATAATAGAATCCAATGAACGTGTCACTTTTCCTGCGCATCTTAAAGGGATACTTCAACGAATTTTGAAATATACCCGTCGTGTTCAGAAATAGGTTGAATATGATCCACAATATCCGTAAATGATAATCGCACGTTGGTATTTTGAGCCTGATGGTTGTATTTTTCGTTATAAACGGCCTACTCTGGCAAGCGCTCGGAGAGCAGCCAGCGGAGAGCACGTGATGCATCCCCGCAATCGTGACGTAGTTCGTCTCGGGACGAGCAAAGCTATGGCGAGGCTGACGTCGAAAGGATGTCCCTGTCGTTCCAGCCACCGAAGCGGCTGCTTTCGTACGAATTTTGAGTGACGGGTTAATCTTCCATAATCTTGAAGAGGGACAATAGCGGCTTCTGAGACACACAAAATATATTCGCGGGGAGAGGGGAGTACCTCCTTCCCGTCTTCTCTCGTGGTGGCCGGAGGCGAGACAGTTATCGTCACTACCTGTCAAGGTTTCTAGACGGACATTACAAATGAGGCGTTAGCGACAACCACCAGGTGCTCTTTGCGAATCGCTTAAGTAGTTTTAAAATTCCTTTTCGTGACTTTTTCAACAAGAGATTGGTGCGTCCGATGCGATACCGCTCCCTAAAACACGAATAGACCAAGAAATAAGCGCCGAAATTTCGTTGTAGCATCCCTTTAAGCTGCGAGCGGCTAATTAAAAACAATAATAGGAATATATAAATTAAATTAGGTTATTAATATTAATTAAGTTAATTAACACCACTCCTAGCAATGGACGACTTGAAATCGAGGGCTATAAATTGAACACACAAAAAAGCTAGATTTATTAACTCAACAGTAATACAAAAAAAGGCATAAAAAACGACAGTTTTAGATCCACTCCGCCATTTACCTTTGGGGGAAAGAATAATGGGGATAACTAAAAAAAACGAGAAACAAAAAACCTACAAGTGGTTTAGACTTGGTAGCGCACACAAAAAAAGAAACGGCGGGGGATAATGGAAAAATCGAAGAAGGGGAGAGGGGGGAGGGAGAGAGGTAGCTGCTTTCTAACTCGTTCTTCAGACTCCCATGGAACAGCATCCAAACCACCAAAAATATAATATGCTTCACAATAAAAAAAAAGGAAGGCAGAAGAAACAACAATGAAAACCAAGAAACAACAATAAAAACAAGAGAACCTAAACCACAAGTGAGGTTAAAGACCATACGCTGATTTTCGGACCAGTTCCTTAAGTTCAGTTCCACGACTATTTTTTTAAATATTTTGTTTGTTTGTTTACAATTTGGCTTTTCTAAGCGAAGTTTCTATCGGTTTTTACCCTGTTGATTGATCTTCAAGTGGGTTAAATCTGCAACGCGAACAGTGAAGCAGACTGAAGCACTTTATTTTTTATTCCTTTACCTGATTTACATCAATTATACGTAAAACCACTTCGCGAAAATTCAATTTACGAAGGAAATTTAAAAACACATTAACTTCACGATAAAAGCTCCAGACCAGTTAACTTAGGTTTAGTCCAAACATTATCAGTGCCGTCTCACTGACCGGCCCCTTCCTTACATGGCGGTGATCCACTTTCCTAGCTGTCTTTGAGCAAGGTTCGTGACTTACGGAGGGGCCTTGCCCAAAGACCGCTCGCACATGAGTGCGACTGTTCGCAATAGTTCACGAGGCTTCGACTTCCTTTTTGAAATATTCGGGCATAAAGGAATTGTTTAATTAAAATCATTTTATCGCCCCTTTAATGGGTTTCAACTTTCATGAACCGGATATAAGAAAGCAGCCCTAGCCCGTTAAATATTATTCCGTAAAGGCTGGACACGACCACAAACAAATATATTGATTCGACATGCTAATAGTCCAAGAAACAGCGATCCAATAGAAACTATTTGCTAAATTACGCAAGCATCAAGCAGAATTCCCTGAAAGCGATGCACACGTGGTGCATGCGCTCGCTTTATTTCTTATAAAGTTTCAATGAAAATTTATGAAATACGGACGTTCGCACGAACGTCTCAAACGTTCTATACTTATTCTATGTTTTTGCTTGGGAGAAGTTACCATTTCAGACGCCAGCACGTGGAGCGCGTGTAACCTCGCTCAGAGTATGATCCTTGCTGCTTGAATAATTTAGAGAAAGGTCTGTAAAACACCATATTGCAGTTGTTGCGCGCTGGAGTCGAACCGCAAGCATTGCATTTCCGCTGCTTGAGCCGCGAGTTTATTGAGCCCATTAAGTGCACGCGCGCTCGAGCAGATAAAGTAGCTACACCGTATGAAGCTAGGCTACGCTAGTAATATTTGCATACATGTCCAAAAAAAAATTGCATAAAACAAATGTTTGCATTTGTGCGCAAGCGTAGTTGCTCCGTGATTTTCATATTGTTCCGTTTTATTGTATGTCATAGATTTCGTAAAACGTTCAATGCAGGATCACAGCAGGAAGATATCAACAACGGTGCGCATATTAATGTCTGAATATTTCGAATACATGCAAACTTTGTTTTAAGATTAAAAAAAGAAAGGATAATTGTCAGACCAGCCATATGCTATGCGAAAAGTACCCTCACACAATGTATGAATGTTGAATCGCCGTTTATTTTTAGCTCTTTGTATAAAATACGCATTCCATCAAAGCAGTAGGATGCGCCACTATTCCAATAGTATAAAACTGACTTGATGTGCCACTGTGAATAAGTGAATAAATGAGTCAGTATATAATTTACCCAATAGAATGACTCGCTTATAAATTGACCCCTAAACTTTTTTTGCCGCTTACCCTTACTTGTGTAATGAACGCTGCTGCCGTCTTTTAGTTATTTGGATTAATAACAGTTCGTTTGCAGTATATAACTTCTAAGCTGTGGAATGTGTAGTCGTTCATCAGTTAACTTCGATTTCTGTGATCAATGTTAGGCTTCTTCAAGCAAGAAGCCGTAAAACTGGACGATGACGTCCGGTTATGAATGTCACCTCAAAATAAAACAAGTCAGGTTAGCTATTTCTACCAATAGAAGACCAGCGCCTTTTGCTGTTACTGTTTTGTATATTCAATTTCGGGAATTGTGAAATTGGCCAACATTATAATCTACTCTCGGAGCTTCTCGGAACGGAGACATTGGAATCTGATAAAACCTGCAAGTCAGTGGCAGTTTTAAAATGTTATTTCCTTTATTACCTTCCACAATATGACATTTTGTTTTCGAATGCAAACGAGCATTAGCATCAACCTTGAGAAAATAAAAATTCATATTTTTTTTATATATCTACTTCAAAAATTCAGACTTTTAGACCGTAAAAAGAAAATCGGCCTTATGGAATCGCAGCCTCAACAACCATCAGCAAGCAAGCGCACATGTTGACGCCGATGACTCTCACAGAGCCAGGTTTGTTTTCCACGTATTTATACCGTAGAAGCCAGCACTCGTTTTAAGTAAACGAAAGATTAAAACCTTACATATTATAGGGAGATTGTTTTTTAAGATACACTATCAAAAGAACGCAAGATCACTATTATGCGTACGATTCGACGAAGCTGCTCCGTCTTTTAATCGAAGTGCGAGCTGATTGACCGAGAACACTTATAATAATAATAATAATAACAATAATAATAATAATAATAATAATAATAATAATAATAGATAATAATGTCTTTATTTTCAGTGCCCAGAAACAACCACAGTGGTCTTCTCTCTGGTGCACCAATACGACCCTAGAAACACGTTAGCATAATACCATCACAAAAAAGTTATCAGTAAATTGCAAGGCTACTCAACTGAAGGCGGTACAATGAAATAGATGTACAGAAATCTAGGTGAACAGGAGCGATGCTGTTATACAATGTCTGAATCTGAGAAAGCGGTGAAGTACAACATGGTGAACGAACGTCAAAGCATACGAGATGTCTGGTATTGCGAAAGTTAACATGAAAATTTACTTTGCTGAGCAGTGGTGGCGAGTCGATGACACCATTAACAACCTTATGGTGTCATCGACTCGCTCTTGACACCTTACACACTCTGCGCTTACCAAAGTCCAGCTGTGGCAGCACTTGACACCTTACACACTCTGCGCTTTACCAAAGTCCAGCTGTGGCAGTCTGGATAGCCAGACATAGATGCTGCAGCAGACTCCGAATGCCTATTTTACGTGTCCTTTCGTCATGGACAGATTAAGAAACGTAGGGCGTGTCCTACAATCTAAAAAATTGACCGCATCTCCACGTGATGAATGGTGTTGATTGGGGCGAAGCTCTGGTGGTGCTTGTCTGCGTAGACGCTGAGCCGCAGCATGCCGAGCCTTTCGTTCGTTTTCATCCATGTCAGAAAGAGAATGTGTGGTATGGAACGTGGTTATATACGCATTTAAGCATTCGACCGCAGCGCCCTCTCGTCTATAAACGTTCAGCCAATGCATGCAAAGTTTAACGCGATTATATACGCATTTGACCGCAGCGCCCTCTCCTGTATAGACGTTGAGCGGCTACATGGAACGTTTCATCCATGACATCCCCAGCTCTTGAGTTACTACCACATCTCAGAGCCCCCTATTCGTCCCGCAGTCGTGGCCGGGTGGTGATGGATTAGAAATCCATTGGGGTCTCCCCGCACAGGTTCAAATCCAGTCGACTGCGCAAACAGCTTTTTTTTTCATCTTTATTTTTCATCTTTTTTTTTACACTACACGAGCACGTGAGCACGTGCAGACGTGCTCGTGAGCACGTGAGCACGTGCGCTCACGAGGAGGAGCACGAGCACCGGACGCTGGAGCTACGGACACCTACGGACACGGCTAGCCCAGTATTCACACGAGGAGAAATCCCGGGATTTCTCCCGGCACGCGCATTCCACGACGAAAACGTCGGGCTTTGCGATGTGCAAAAGTCTCGCGTTTTCGTCTCGTGATATGCGCGCGCCGGGGAGATATCCCCGAGATTTCTCCCTCGTGTGAATACCCCTAAGGAGCTTCGCCCCTAAAGAAATAATCAGGTCGTGAAAGAACTCTTAGGGGTGCTTGAGCTTGTGCGTATTTTGCACCCTTAAAAGTCCCTTTCAGCAACCCTTAAAGAATTCTTCGTGAAAAAAACAAAACAAAAAAAGACACGATAAGGTGTTCTTGTAAGCTCATGTTTGGATGTGAAAGGGTTTTTCATCGCCCAGTTGTCTTTCTAGCGCGCCAGGGGGCGATAGTGCTTGAGGCGAAACCGTTCTTCATAAGCTAAAAGATCTTGGCGCCTCCAAGAACCTCTAAATAACGGATTCTTTTTGAGTGTACTATGCTCACGTTTCTTGCTTCGTGATTCATTCTTCGGTGCCCTTATCGCTTGATTCTGCCATTTCTCTAGCTGTGGACGACACTGATATGTGTGTGACTAGCTGCTAGTGAATTATACACTGGGAAATTTGTTAAAAGTGGATTTCATGGCAAGCGTGTGTGAGACGTCTTTGGTATGTGTTCAGTGAATAATCAAAGGTTCCGCGCCCCCCCCCCCCCACAAATTTATCTCTAGATCCACAGAAGTATACTAGAAAGTACATAATAACGCGTTCAGTCCGAACATCTATTACGTGTATCTAATTGATTAGTTCAACCAGTGGCCAGGCGGTCAACTAATGGCAATGTGGTCTCAGAAGCCAAAAAGTGCAGAAGCCTTTCTGACACTGAGAGTGTATGATCATTGGTCCGCAATACCGCTCGAGGTTCTCATTAGCTGAACAGAATAAAGTGAGACAGAATATTATTGTTCCTATTGCATAGCAATGAGGTATGCACACAAGAGTTATAAAAATGAAAATAAAAGAATTCCGGCTGCCACAAACGGTTTAGCTTGGGCATTTTTCCCAGACACGCTGCAAAACACCTTCATAAAGTATTGAAAATATTCAGCCTATCGGCTAAAGATCAGGTACGTGATGGAGAACGGTGTTGTCGTCGTTTTTTCCTCAAATTTATTTATATACTGCACATTATGAGTGAAGAAACCCCGGCGGAATATATTAGGAAAAAGCCACAAGCCGTCCGAAGCTACCAGAACATTCCTTCATTGTTTCGATGAACCATTACGAAGACCAAGGTCGAATGCTCACGGAAAAAAATGATACGAACTGTCACGCATAAAACGGACTGATGATGATGGGTGCCTTGCTCACGCTTGGTCGGCTGAGCTGACCAGCCAAAATGAACATTTTCAAGATGTTTGATGTCAATGTGGCCAAAGATGAACAGACTAAGATTGCAATATTGTTATTATGTATTGCTAAAGCGCAGCCTGTAGTCTTCGACAATTACCTTAAGGAAAACAGGTGATGCAATATATTAGGAATCCAAGCAATCTGACAATTTTCATTGTGTTTGGCTCGATTCTAAGGGGAAAAAAAGGAGTTCGTTCTCTCGGTTTCACCTAATAACAATGACGCACTATATGAACATTAGCAGAAGGCCACGTTGGGCGGCAAAAACAACAAGGAACATGGCGTTGTGGCAATCTACGCTCTCTCGTCAAGATGTCCGGGGATCCGAGAGAACGAGGAACGAGGAAAATCTCCGTCGCTGAAAATAATTTGCCGTAGAACCCGGAACCAAATCAAAGAAAAGTTGTATCAAGGCGATTACTCGGACCTTGCGAGAAACTAACCACGATCAGTACTGGCCAAATGTCCTTGGCCAATCTGTCGCCCAATCAATTTCGTAGGCAGTGATCCGGCCTCGCTCCGTCTTTATCTCGAACACAAGTTGACGTAGAAGCTGATTCGCGAGGTTGTTAATTTCTTTAAGTTTTCGGCGAAAAACCCTGTGCTTTACTTGCATTTGAAATTCGTCATAGATGATTGGCCATACAATTACCACTGGAAATTTTCGCACTGGTAATACCATCCGCAGAAGACCTGGTTAGTGTTTTTTTGTAACTGAGAGCTTATGCCTCTGATGGACTAAGCACGTCTTCAAACTCTTTTTTTTTATATCGAACTCTTGGTCAAGTGGAGGACAATAAGGAATCCTTTCGATGTTCCTTTTCATCCCTTTAAATTTCGAAAATGAAGTCTAAGTCGGTTTGCTTTGTAGGCATTCATCAGTGAAAAGGTCCAGCTAAGTTCACACTCTGAGTGAACTTAGAAATATCTTTTCTTGATAATAAGAACTATGGAGTGTGATTTATTTACTGCATGAGAATCCTTTAAGAAAAGAGCTATTAACCCGGATTTATATAGGAACGAGTTTGATAGCTTCTCAAGAAAAGAATAAAAGCAATTCTCGCTTGTGCTCGTAACCACGGCATATTAAATGTGACAAATAATGTGACACCTTTCGCTTTCTTAACTGTGTCTAAAAGAGAACGCATGTACTCTTACAGGACTACCATGCATCGCATTTTTTATATTATGTAGTGAACAAAAGGAAATTTAGGTGTGATGATCAGTCTTGGGTAGTAACGCGTTACTGTAACTTTATTACTTTTTTTGGTAACTTGTAGCTGTAACGAGTTACTTTTTAAAAATGTAACTTGTAACTGTAACGAGTTACTTTTTCTGAGGCAGCGATGAAAGTAACGACGTTACATTTGTCGTTACTTTTCAGCTTTTTATGAATAATATATCACTGAACGAGTACTATTTAGCTACATCTTGCACTTTCCGAATCGTCTGTTCCCACATTTCGAGTGTCAAATTGGCCTTGAACGAACTTGTGAATACGTTCTTTGTCGCTAGTCACGACCCGAATATACGGGTAGATTTGATAAAAACAAATCTAGTTATATTTACGCACGCGCTTGTACTTTGTGACTGAACACTTACATCTTAGTGTTTTAAAGCACTATCTATGTTGTGGATTTTTTTTTCTGTGCAAACGTTTTTATATTGCGTGAATCAACCGTGAAACAACAATACACGCGGAGGGCACTGCACATGTTTCGCATTTTGATTTGCGCAACTACTCTGGCGTGGAAACTTTCAAACACTAATTTCGAGAAGCAACTGCTGCTAAGTTACAATATGAAGTAAAAGCGTACTTTTTTCATTTTATGCAATGAAACTTTGTGAGGGGCGTTTTCTAGTTTTTCCCTATTTTTCGTGTTATAGAAAAGTAACTTAAAAGTAACGTCGTTGCTTTTTAAAAGTAACTGTAACTGTAACGAGTTACTCTTTTGTTGCGGTAACTGTAACGGTAACTTCGCTACTTTTTTCTGAAAGTAACTGTAACTGTAACGAATTACTTTTTAAAAGTAACTTACCCAAGACTGGTGATGATGTGTACTAGGACACAAAATAAACACTCCAGTTATGAACGTGTTTTACTGTCATTTCCAAAACTATTTTTGTATATTATAGTTTATAACATATAAATGGCATTTATTTTCAAAATTTGGCTTGGGCATTTATTGCATTTACTGCATATAATATTTCATTTATTGAGAACTGTAATAGCGTCATAATAAAAGGAAGACCTAATTTATAAAACAAATTCTCTTAAGTATTTCTTTTTTGTTTTCTGTCAATGCAAAATGTGTCCCTAAAGTAGGGAAACTTTAATGAAGATACATTTTTATGAAGTGAATAAGAAAACGTCTTACAAATGTGTACCCCGGATTTTGTAAATTTTATCTCTCTTCTTTGTGCACATCGCTTTATCACGGAATAGAAATGATTTGGCGATGCTGAGAATATACAGAACACTAAACGAGAAAATAAATAAATAAAAATACCGCAGGTATTTTATGTTAGCCGCCATAACACTTTCTTCTTGGTAAATGCAAGATGATCTATCGAACGGGTAAAGATGCGAGCTCTGGTCAGGAAACCTAAACGTCGTCTACGCAAAGGACTCCGAAAAGCTCGCTCAATTACTAGCAACACTAATATATAGAAACACTGCCAACTCATAGTTTTTGCGCGTGGGGTACGTGTGCAAGAAATAAACCAAGGACGTAAAATACGTGGTCATAAGGACTCGGTTTTTTTCTTATCGAAAGCCAGATCGGTTACACTGCATTCACCCATAACTTATTCCATCACGTTGATTTCTGCGTTTTCTTATGTTCGCCACTAAGTTTCCCTGTGCATTAATATTGGTAGTAGTGTAGCCGTTTCTACACAATAGTACATCCTCAGAATTTCTTTACTCATCACGATGCAACCAAGAAAACATATATTGGGTGTTGTTTTAACTACCTTACAGTCAAAAAAATAAAGGAGACGTATCGGATTCCGAGCTTCACTGATGCCGCATACTGCGCAAAGAACGGTTCAATCGTCAGTAGCCGCGGATACATGATGCGACCGTAGTGTGTCGAATCAAGATACGACGACTGGGTCCGCGTTTCCTTGGATGCGACAGTAGCGCATCGAACTGAAAAGGAACCAATCGCACGCTTCCCGTCCCTCTGCTTCTACCTCTTCTACCCAATCACGATCGTCATATTCCGATTCGATGGGCTATACGGTCGCGTCCGTGTATTCGCGGCTTGTGATAGGGTAGAAGAGGAAGAATCAGGAAACTGCAAGGGACGCGTGATTGGTTCCCTCTCAGTTTGAGGCGCTGCTGTCGCATCCACGTAAACGCAACCCCAAACGGGTTAATAAACGCGAGGCGTGGCTTATCATGTTCACCTTTCTTGCTTTGTGATTGGTTCTCCGGCAACGCGCGATGACGATGGAACCAAGCGCGCGCTGTCATTGGGTGAAGTCGGGGGAAAACAAAAGCGCATTGCTGCGTTTGGTAGAAAAACAAATGCACGACGTACGCAAGGAGCAGACAAACTTGCACGATGTACTTACTATTCGCCGAGCTCCCTCTGTAGATTGCAAAAATTAATACTCTAAAAGTTTTTTTTCTTTTTTACAATTAAGAAGGCATTACGATTTTTTAAAAATCTTTTCTACAATGTTTTGTTTGAAGAAAGCACCATGCACACAATTACCAGGAAGCTGAAGGTCGTAGCGGAAATAAGCTGGAATTGGTGTCCTGCTTCGCATGTTCTGATATAATTGAACAGAAAAGAAAAGCTCTACTAAGACTTCTCTGGCAATCATGCGCCAATGTCTTGGCACTCAACCCTTTGGCCAGAAGTATACGCATAGCAATTCTTTTTAGGGAAGGCCCAGAAGCTGATTGTGAAGCTCTTTTGTGCTTTAGCACTTTGTATACTGTCGCACTAGCGTCAGGGTGTCTCCTTAATTGGCACATAAAATACACGCAGATATATCAATAAAAAAAACACAAATTTGCACACACAAAAAAAATCCTTGCAGTGTTGCATATTTACACAATTTAAACTACAACGTCAGAAAAAGGAACTCAATGAAATTATCATGAATGCAAATACTCATTGGTGAGCAGACTATACTTCATCCTACGATGGACTACAGCCAAAGCCACGGGCCGCCAGGTCAAATCACGTTCCACGCTAAACCATGCCATGCTTAAGATTGATTTAGGGTGGACGAATAATACTCCGAATGAAAACCTTCTGCATCATTTATACAGCTTCGGCACTGCCAAGAGCCTGTATGTCGTGGCCTTCTTTTCAATGTAAAATTGGTAAGTCCCTGGGTGCTAGTCGATTCGAACCACCGTTCGCTCATCCCCATTAGTGATAGGAGACGCGGGGGACCAATACTTGCATCGGGGAGAGATATCACGCAATTTTTAAGTGGCTCGAGATTGTATCTGTATGTTCATAGCTTTTGCCTTTAGTCCATCGTAAGCTGAGACGTAGCGTAGAAGAACATGCTTTAGGAAATTTAACAATGGATTAACTTTTCAGAATTTCGTTCGATAAAACGTTTCTTTTATGCATAGTTCTGGGGAGAAGGTAAATATTTAAACACGTTTATATTTGTTCAGAAAGCACCAACATGTTTCCAGTTATTTGTTCGGGCGGAGTGTTCAAAGAGGGCGGGGGAGGGGGGGGGGGGGTCGAGTGTGACACAGGGTTGATACCCGTTTGTTTGTTTGCAATACAGTACAGTAGTTTTAGTCTTGATAACTTTCTTCGGGTAGACAGCAGTTCCTGTTGTAACGGCCAAGCAGAAATCGCAAGCTCTGGGTTTGTACTTAATTTTTCAAGTTGGGAAGACTCAACTTCAGTACCTGGGTCCCAGATTGCGCTTGAGTACTTTAACATTGGGCGGATGAGAGTTTTGTTGGGAGTCAATGTTGTCGATTCTGCCTTTTCTAGTTCGATATTTTAAGGCGACTGGTGTTGTTAGTTTTTATTTCATTTTTCTATCTTCGAGTGGTTCAGCCTTTTTGTTTTTAGAGGCACTTTTCTACTATGTAAGGTTGCACTACTTCTAATGACTATTGTTATAGGTGGGTGCGAAATCAATAAAAATGTAGAAATCGAATTAACACGATCTTTAATGTTTGTCGCGCCTTTAGTTTCGTGCCGCACTTCTCAATCCCAATCTATCGCGATCACAAAAAACAAACAAAAAAAGCCATCATTCAATAAAATATATTTCTTCTTTACCTATATTGATTTTTTTTTTCGAGGAAAATAGCGTGCAGCACTGAACAGTTAGTCACGCGTTGCATCCCAGCCATTCCTTGTTTCTACGACAACTGAGAGCGAAATAAATGTCTCATTATGAACTCATTTCCGTCTTTGCGTTCTTAATCCTTTAACTTTTCGTTTCTTTTCCGGAAAAGGCATTATGATACAATATAAGGTTAGAAAGAAAGAGAGAGGAAGAGGCGAGAGTGCACGGGGACATCAGAACACCTAGCTCTGGTTGGAACGATTAGTGAAGAGACGCAGAGCTAGCTGCCTTCGTCTATACTCGCTGCTCGTACGCGTTCGGACGCGAACGCGAACGCTATACAACAAAGTCTCACCGATTGTACCGGATAATACACGAGGCGGTCCGCCCCGGTTACGCGAACAGCCAGACATCGTCAAACTATGCACGCGTACCTGTATCCAGAGTCTGATAACTCCCTCAACGACCGGTTTATCAATTGCACGCCCACCCCATAACACATCCGGGCGCCGTCACGGTGCGACACTCGCCATCCAGTCGCGCCTGCGTGAGTGTCAGCCTCGTCGGCCGGCCACACTATTTCGAGAACTATTTCGGGAGACGTCACCCGAGTGCCACGGGTAACCTCCATACCGGCCCGTGTCGTCCGGGTCATTGTGTGGAGTGCGTTGATCTTGGGTCGAAGCAGGGGCGGTCGGGTCAAGTGCAGCCTGTCTCGTATTGACGTTTGCGGGCGGCGAGGTCGTCGTCGCGGACGAGTTCCCGCCGCCAGACGTGACAGCCGTTGATTAAACGCTCGTCGGATCCTGGTGCTGTGCCGGAGCTCGTAGGTCGTCGCGTACACGCACGAATTTGCACGCATGCACACACACACACACACACACACACGCGAGGGGGAACCAAGGCACCTTCATCAAACAAGGCGCCTGCTCGAAGCCTGGTCTTTTTCCGCGAGGCGTCACTTCCATTACGACGGCACCGATATGGTGACTGGGCTTGAACTGAAATGCCTACACTCTAAGAAATAGGGAGCGTTTACTTTCCCGCAAAGCATTTGGAAGAGGCAATCGCTGCAATATACGTACGAAGGTCGACGAATGACGACGCTGAAAACGCGTTTAAATCTTTAAAAATAAACAGTCTGCGTAGTGGCAGTGAGCACGACATTTGTCCATACTTAGTGTCACAGCGCAGACGTACATCATTTCACGTGTAAACGTGCTTTCAGTCTGGACCATCGCCTAGCTCCCTGCATGGACTGCAGCGATTTTCCTCTCTCGAGTGCTTTGCGGGGAAACTAGACGCTCCAGACTTCATAGAGTTATACATATTTTCAACCAACGCTTCGAAGAAAGTCCAAGCTACAACTCCTACGTCCGGGTCACACTACTCACGCGTCATACGAAAGACCGTCTACATACAGATTCGAACGAGAATCACCGCAAGATACGTGCTTCGAATGCCGCATGGCAATGAGTTCAAGGGAAGCTTGGCACGCGGCATTCGAACCACGGATATAACGGTGACTCGTGTGTGCAGGCTGTCTTTTGTGTGATGTATGAGCCAGTGTGACCCCGGCTTTAGATAGCAAGACCGTAGGAATTATTTTTCTACGTTACCTACCAGAGGCGGCGTCGGCGCACACCTCGGGCACGAGTTCTGCGTCACCGTTCGTCTACTACGCGGAGAGCAAGTCGTCTGCTTCTTGCGCAAAAGTAGCGGTGACGTCAAAGAGACGCCGAGCTCTGATTGGCTCTCATGGAAGGATAGTGGGTAGACTTCAAAGCAAGCTGCCATCCACTACCTTCATTCAAAACCAATCAGAGCTCGGCGTCGTTCTGACGTCACCACAACCCCTGAAAAGAAGCAGACGAACTTGCACTCCGTATACGGATCGTCTTCTCACTACCTGAAGACGAGTACCGACCGAACGCTGACGCGGCTCTCGTATCCAATTTGAACGCCGCGCTGGCTTCCGGTAGGGAATGCAGAATATCGAAGCACTACGGAGTTGCTCCCTACGAGGTGATGTGGGCGGAACCATGCGCAGGAGCACTCTAGCAATGTCTATAATTCCGTTTTACGTCAAGTCTGAGCGCAGCCGACGCCACAGGCCCGAGGAGTCGATCAAGGGATGGCAAAAGTGCAACGTCCCTGTGTTCGCCATATGTGTGCGTTTGTGAACACAATTAGGTCAACCCCTTATAAAGAAAAGAAAAAAACGCCGGATCTTGGCGCGTTTACAGTGCGTGATTGGTGTAGCCGATGATAGCAAACAAACGAGGGCGAGGAACGCCGTGACAATGCAATTTTGTGCCGCTGCTTGATTGTTTCCATCGGTTCTTACCGTCGGTTGCGTTCGGACTTAGTGTAAACGGAATATAGCGCGAGCTCGCGCACTCTCGTCGTATGGCTGGGCTGACGTCAGGCATGGAGTGTGAAGACCTCGTCGTGGTGCCGTTGATTGGTCGCACCTCTGTGACACCAGAGTCGAAGTGTTCGAAGCAATGTATCCAACATCTGGTTTGACGTGACGCCGACGTAAGTATGGGCTTGGTGACCGAAGTGGCATACGATGTCTTGTGCCCACGATCCGGTAGGTAAGCTTGCGGCCGCGAAAGAGCTTTGTTAGAGCGGCGAGCTCTTGGACTTTTTTTTTTCTTCCTGTATGTAAATGAATATACAGAGCTAAACAGGTTTTGGCTGCATAAACTTAAGCAAGCGATGAGATGCAGAAGAGCTAGTAAGTTCGTGTCGTCGCAAACGTACGTGGTTCTGAGGATACCATATGTGGGGACGGACACAGAACACAAATTCCGAAACATAACTTTGGTATATTTGCCGGACACCGCTTCTTATAAGGTGAGAAATCGAAGATGTTTGAGAGGAGGCGCCTGTTTTCACCGATTCGCTATAATATCTTCCGGAGCCTTCATCGCGTTGAACAAAATACTACGCATTTTCACTCACCCGTGGCCTCTCGGAAGGGATGACGTAATGTTTTCGTCTCTAGAACCTACTATGGTTCCATGCACAAACCAAGAACGATCAATTAGACGTACTTGGTTAGGTTCCAAGCGTGACAACCAGGAAACACGTTTACAAGCTGACAACTACACCTCCCGGTAAACTAATGACTGGTGTGGCAAATACGAACTGAAAGCAACAAGACCAAGAAAAGCAATCCAACAGGGTCCCGAACTTGTTCGTAAGAACAAGGAAGCCGTGCTCGCAAATTTTAGGGAGCACCAATTTCTTTTTCTTTTCTTTTTTATTCTGGCGTTAGTTTATGTTGTTTAATGGAGCTGGAAGGCAACTTTTCTAAGCACTTAGTCTTGTGATAGGAGATGCACCACTTAATATTGGACGTCGCTCGGTAGGAATAATGAAAAGATACGCGATTAATGTCACGCTTACCCGTTTTTTTTCTTTCTTTTCACTTGAGTAGTTGGAGATATGACGCATTTTTTATAGAAGCTTCAAGGAGCGGCATCGGCTGAGAGATTTGCGAGCACCGGTTGTTTCACCTTGCATACATTGTACATCAATTTAGATCAGGTGGAAGTGTGCATAAGGACCCTGATCAATGAACCTAACCTCATTTACTTGTGCCACCTCTCTCTTCCCAAACGTGAGCTAGTATCGATGTCTCCGGTAGTGTGTATGCGCAGAGGCTTTGAGTAACAATATCATCGTAGACTTCTTCAAATGTCATCAGCACCCCAACGGCTTTCTTTTAATTTAAGAGATGAGGCACGCACCAGGCAACGCACAAAAACCAGCGCACAACAACGCACAAAAACCAGTGATGACGTTTAGAAGAGAAAACGCTCACGCCTTGTCTCCTAGGTGGTATTGATTCCACCCCATCAAGATTGCCGGTATTAGCAGCCTATTACTGTGAGCTAGTTCTGAGCATGACCACTGAAGCAGGCGAAGGAGCAGACGATGTCGCAGACGATGTAGCAGACGATTGCGCTCACCCGGGCTACCTAGGGGTCGCTGAGGGGAGCTACTAGTGATGACGTTTAGAAGAGGAAACGCGCCGGCCTTGTCTTCTAGATGGTATTGCTGCAGCACGCACACCATACCAATACCGTCCGTCGTAGAGGAAGGCCTCTTACTGTACGTAAGGTTAATTTCGAACGTTAAACCGATATCTACAAGGCGATGAAACTCAGTTTTCTCATGTCAGCTCAAAAACCCTTTTGGCAGACACCCTACAAAGAAAAAGAAAAGAAAAAAAAAACTTGAGGGAACATAAATATTATCGTAATCATGAACCCAAACTTAGTTAAATGAAGAGAAAGAAGGTATTCGTAGAGTAGATGAGTGCCTAAGATCAACCGACCTCTAAGCAGTGAAGTTTCTTCAGTATTCCATTCACGAAATATTTACGAGGCACATAACACGTGCCGATCTTCTGGCCGGTGTTAGCAACGCCGTGATAACAACTTGAGACGTCAATGACTACTAGCTCTCTTCTTTTACAACCACCGCACGTGTCGAGAATCGGCAGCTGCAAAGGTTGCAGTGAGGATTTTACAAATCCTTGCAGTGTTCGCACTCTGTAACCTCGCCGAATAAATTCACAACTTATGGCGCCGACGCCGGAAAACTGTCATCATATCGACCAGCGCAGATGCTTCAGCAACTAGGAAAGCCAAACTTCAAGGTCCTGGCTCGCACTGAATAGTATTCAAGGAATTGATTGCGCGAAGGATTAGAACAGGTCGAACCTCACGGGGAAGCAGTAGCTCTCAAATCGCCTCGTAGATTTTCCCTATGGGAGTATCTTATTGTCCAATTCGAGAACCAACTCGGCAATGTTTCAACGAGAGTACCTTAGCCGCCGGACTTTATCACATATTGTGAATCTAGTTTGTCCATAAACGCCATTCCAGATAGTTTTTTTTTTCTATCGGCATACCAGAAATCAAGGGATACCAGAACATTCTAGCTTCGGTTCCATAGAAACAAAAACGTCATGTCATTATTTTTTTTCTCTTAAACGCAGGAGTCTAGTTTGAGACATGCAAATCTTCTGACAAATAAACAATTTTCTTCTTGTTCTTTTTTTTTTAGAAAGCAGCTTGTTTGATTTGCAGAAACCTTGCAAATTATAGCATAGGTATAATGGGTTGACGTCACATCTGAGCAGATGTTCCTTTTTTTTTTTTAGAGCCCAGCTCTTAGGCGCTTGTTTCCACGTATAGCGGCGTCGGGGTTGCCGTCGCCGTCGCCGTCGGCGTAACCGCGCGCGTTGCATTAAGGGACGTCACAGACCTATACACCAATTCAATTCTCCGCTAAGTTTAGCGAAGAAACTGAATTGGTGCATAGGTCTGTGACGTCTCATAATGCAACACTGCTCATTCAGTTTATCCGCTAAATTTAGAGGTAAAGTTGACGTCACACGACCTCAACACCAATTCTGTTTCCCGCTAAATTTAGCGGGGAATTGAATTGGTGTGGATGTCGCGTGACGTGAATTTTTCTGCTAATTCTAGCGGGGAAACTGAATTTGTTCATAAGTGATGGAACACGAAGTCATGTGACGTCATTTTCCCCGCTAAGTTTAACGGGGAAACTAAATTGGTGTTGAGGTCATGTGGCGTCAATTTTCCAGCTAAATTTAGCGAGGAAACTGAAAGAAGGGGAAGGTAGATACAGAGGAGGAGGAGGGGAGGGTACAGAGGAGGAGGAAGGGAGGGTAAGGAGGAGAAGGGGGTATGAAAGATGGAGGAGGGGAGGATACGGAGTAGGAGGGTACGGAGGAGGAAGAGTGCACAGAAGAGGAGGAGGGTGCAGAAACAGTATGCGAGGAGAGTGATCTGTATTTGTACATATACATTTTTTTCTCAAATTTTTTAGCACAGTATATCGCAAAAATCAAAATACCTCAGGAGCTGCGCTCTAATTTCGCATTACAGAGATTTGTAAACGTCTTTCATATTTTTACCTTAGAGATATATGTTGTATTTCACGCAGTTCGCCAAACTTGCGTGTTTCCGGGATGTATCGTGTATTAGTGAAAGAAAGCCATCGATATACCTATCAAGCATTACCAGCAAGCCATAAACGTATTTTTTGTTTGTTTTTTGATTGAAGATATGACAGGCGACATCTGAAGGACAGTATTCAGATTAATTTGAATAAAACACCTATTTGGTCTTTCTGAATAACGGGAAATTGGCGGTTTGAGTTATCACCAACTGTTTGGGATATAAATATTCAACATACTTATTTTAGCTTATTTGTTTAAATATTGGAACTTCTTACGTCTGCGTGACTTGGACTTAATAATTTTAGTTGGTGTAGGTTTTATATTGTTCGATCTTGCATGTACATATGATGTACTATATACGATTTAAACATACATTGGTATACGCAATTAATATTAAACTATTTATTTCTATGCACCGATGTCGTATGGTTATATATGCCTTCAGTTACGCTAAAAGATATTGTCAAGTGACGTGCACCTTTTATAAGCACTTCCGACCAAAGTAATTTTAACTGCTGTAAAGTTGGACAATCTTCAGAATCCATCGAGCAAATGATAACTTCACAAATCATAATATGAGCTCCATTTCTGTAACCCATGGCTCAACATGTAAGGTCAATTACAGTTCTCTAAATGACACAGTTAAACACTTTAACGGATGATTGTGCTAAAAAGACAAATGCTTATTTATATAATGAGTTAGCGCGAAGCTAAACACTATAACAAGTATTCGAGCCTTTTTTGCAGAAATAGTGGAGCTGTTGGTGCTCTTACCGTGGTCGCGACAGCTCTTACCACTTTTCTAAAACAATTTGAAGCAACATCTCGGATACTTGAGGCATCCCGCGCGCACTTTAACAAATATAGAGCGTCTACTCTACTGCAAAGCACTTAGGTGAGTCAATAACTACAACCAACGGAAAGAGCTCAGCAAATGATGAGGTTTCACTGAGCATAGTCACACCGCAGACTATTTCTCTCTAAACATATTTTAGCCCTAGTAATTCTCCAGGCTCCTATCATTTATTGAGGGCGGTTGGATCTGCTGGATGCTTTGCGAAAAATTAGATGCTCCAGATATTTTTATAGACTCTGTAGGTATTTTCTCCGGCGAAAGCCTCCTAGTGAAACAGAAAACTCGAAAGGTCATTAAAAATGACGATGAAAGTTCGCTCGCTAAACAAAGATCGACCAGCAGGAACTTCTCCCAAAGCGAGCCTCTTTTTCCTTTTTGTGAATGCTGCATGCAGTTCCAGCCGGTTACACGCCGGTAACTTGCTGCCACCGCCGCAAATTCCCCCCCCCCCCCCCTCCACCCCAACGCGCCCGTCGACCGCGCCAGCCAACAATACCTAGTTTATTCCCGTGAGAAACCGGACAACAAGAGTTGCAAAGACGTCAGAGTGTTTCTTTTATCTCACTTCCCCTTATTCCTCGGCTCGTCGCTTCGACCGGGCCTCTTGGGGCTTCACCGCCTCGTCCACCTAGTCACTTGGGATCTGTAAACAGTGGTTCGAAGGATGTGGATCGAATTGCGCTGCGCCATTTCTTAGGCTGGTTGGCACTAAAGTGACTGGATCCTGGGAAAGTAGCGCCATTTCTTTCCATGCCTGCTAGCCGGACACAAACATATACTAACATACAGACGACCAAACCTCACAAGGTGATTGGCTGATCGGTTTCAGTAGCCATCGCAATCGCCATTTCTGTTCATTCAAATCTTCGAAGCTTCGAAAGAGTTGTTCTGAACCAGTCGCGCCAAGATCGCAATGGAGCATCATAGTACTGAAAGCGTTCCTCGCCAATATAAGCGTCTTTGGAACGGTGCACTGCCGGGATGAAGGGGCTCCCCTCTCTTCTCTCTCCGCGCTACGCGGCCGACGGGCAAACCCGACCTCCCTTCATCGCGCAAAAAGGGAGAGAAGAAGGGTTTTTTTCTAGCGACAACGACAGCCCACAAACTCGAAATCTCTGCAAAGTGTCTCCCGTAAAGCTATCGCTATAAAATGTCTTCATAGAGCAACTTGTCACCGAGAATTTAGATCGGGCAACCAATAAGGGAGAGGTCAAAGAGAAATTGCTCATTCCATGCACCAGATGGCCACCATACAGGGAGCTTGACGCTCCACTCCCAGGATCCCATGACTTTAGTTCACACAGCTCGGTTTCTTACGTTGCGAAGCTTACGTACGCTTACGTCGAGATGCGACCGCAAGACACCTGCACATCCGTGCTTCGTGTTCGGCGTGCCAAGCTACCGATTGCAAAGCTTCCTACAAAGCACGAATGTGCCGCTGACTTCCTGTCGTATCTCGCCATAAGCGTACGCATGCTTCGAAACGTAAGAAAACAGGGTTGTGTGAGCTTAGTGTGGACCACCCTTTGGTCTTCGGACGGCTATGCCACTCTTAGTCTTAGTCTTCATGGGGCTGCGCCATTCTTAGTCTCCACAAGGCTTGTGCAACCCATGACATGCCGGCTCTCTTTGCAGAGTTAGAGCTAGAGATTGCACCGCGATATATACCGCTTTTGAAAGTATGCCCCCTGTTGGAAGCTGTGGGATCCCTGCACAATGGCAGACACAAAAGACACCGCCAATGATGGAACCTTAGAAACTCTACTAATGACACTTGATGTCTGGTTAATTTAGTTTTGGAGTCTCACATTCTGCGGTGTCGCTTGTTCCGCCGCTGTGCTGTGTTTCAGACATTTTAGCAATAAGCTCGTTACTTTTGAAAGGGGTCTATTAGAGCCATTAAATGAGCTGCGCTTAGAGTATGGCCACTCAGTTCCCCGACATTGTTGTGGGCGCCGCCATTATGGCTCGTATGCAGAGCAGACGCCACTGCCGACTGTCATGATTCAAAAGTGCGACTTCCTTAGCTCTAGATTCGGTTTTAGGTAGCTCATGTAATATTGCTTTGCTCTGTTGCGGACTGTTTAAATATTTTGGGAGCAGGGAAAAGCGTTTCCTGCGATTTCAGATAAAGCTTCAGATAACTGGCAACCATGATATTAAGACACAATATGGACAAGTGTCGTTACTCTGAAGCGTAGCTTATTTAGTGGCACTAGGGTCTATGGACCGATTTCGAAAGTCTGCCCTTAGTTGGAAGCCGTCGAATACCTGCACATTGAAGAACACAAATGCGAGCACCTTGCGTTCGATTGCACCTCGGCTGCGCAAGGTCTGCTGCAGCGTGAGCACAAGTCGAAGTTACCCGCTCGCGCTACTTTTCACGTTCCGCGGTGTCTGTTGTTACGCCATTCTGCAGTGGGTTAGATCTTCTATCGAACACTATTCGCACACCTATACCAGTCAGTTCTCTCTGTAGTGTAGTGCCCTGCCGGGAAACCTGCCCCTCCGAAACAGCCGCGTCCCAGATCAGACCCCTTGACTGGTGTCTCCACGGGTCGGAACAACACCCAGCTGTCTCAATCCCGGCGTGTCCTCAAAGCACATCGACCGACCGACTTCACAGATTCTGCAGTGGCGGCGGGGCGACTCTCTGTCTTACACAACGACGCCGCTGAGGGGTTGATTGACCCCGTAGGCCGGGCGGTCGGTCCCTCTCCGATGAACAACGAGTCGACCGAGGGGGTCCCTTGCCCCGCTGACGTAACCGGCAGTCGGGCAGCGATTAGTGGTGTTGGCGGAGCCCCCTAACCCGGTTTGTTGGGGACGCTGCACTCTCTTCTCCGGGCGTCCCTGACACAGTCCCGGGTTTTGACGATGAGGACTTGGCCCGCTCGCCCGTTCGTTCGCCGCGCGGAAGAAAAAAGGAACCAGTTCAGTTCCGGACCTCGTTTTTTTTTTCGTTTTAATTTGCAGGAGAGAGAAAAAAGAAGAAGGCGTTCTCGAGGCGTGTTCTTCGCCCGCTTGCTAGCTTTGGAGAGACGTGGTTGCTCAAGGTCGGTCGTTGGAGCAAAGACCCACTGACTCCGATTTGTGTGTGAGCGCGAGTGTTCGGGGCTTTGACTAGTAGAATCGCCTACTGCCTTGAGGTCGTTGGCAATCGCGGTCGATGCGGGACGTAGGGTTTCGAAACGGCCCGGAAACCCGAACAGTTTGGCGCGAAAGTACGGATGAGTGGAAAGCAGTGAGAGAATTGAGAAAAAGAAATCCCAAGATTTCACACAAAGAAAGAGAGAGAAAGAGAGAGAAAGGTTTCTGGGTTTTCGGGCCAGGTTGGTAAAGGAAAAGTGTCTTGTAATGTGGAGATTAATGCCTGTGTGTGATTTGCTGGTTGGTCCCCTGCGCGTTAGTTGCGACAGCGTTTCACCAAAAGCTGCTTCGGTAGGGAGGAGAGCTTGTCCGAATTCGAATGTGCCATTCTTTCGACATACGAACCTAGCAACTCATGCCCTATGTTGTCGTGGTGTTGCAATTTTCTCTGAAATTAAGGTGGCTTGTTTTAGCAAACTCCATGGCTTACTTTACATGCTTTACTATAGAGGTCCAGTTATATGATATAAATCCACCTCTTGTTTTACGGTACGAGTATTGGTGTATATGAGCCTGTCATTCTGTTAGCTCCCAGGGAGCGGATTGGGGTTTATTTATTTTCATATAATGAGCGTAAACATGTAATTTAATCGGTGTGATCCCTCTCTTGCCTAGCGGTGTCATGTGGAAGGGGAAGGGAGTTAAACACAGTCCTGGAGGCCCGCCTTCCGCAAGTACACGAGAAGCGATTCTATGACCGCTTTTTGGTGGTGTGAATGCCCCCCCCCCCCAGTAAAAAATCTTACATGTTTAGAAATTTCTTGGTCCAATAAACGCATATGATGAAATAAGATCACATAAGAGCATACAATATTTTATAAGCAGATATAAGAACAATATAATATTATATAAGGAGTTATAAGGAACTCCTACGAAGTTTCTTATAACTTTATACATAAATCTACGAGTCAACGCATCTGGACTCACTCTGCAGGGTGAGTCCAAATGCGTTGACCCGTACGTGTTTTATGCCTTCAGGTAGCTGAGCCCAAACGCCGCCGCGATGCTTTTGTAGCACCGGACATTACAAAAGAAGGTGGCGGTGGTTGGCAGTTGGAGCCTCAAGCCCTTCTGGGGCATACCGAGTGCAGCGATCTTCGTCGGGTTTCTTCTCTACGAGTGCTCCTTTGGCTGGTGTGACAGCGGCGCTGGTCCGTATCCTCCGGAGTCGAACGGCCGCCCACATGCTCCAGCCAGGGAGGACCGAGTCCTCCCCTTCCGGAATCAGGCGTCGTAGCGCTTCTCGCCGTTCCTTCTTCGCAAGCTGTAGCGCCTTCAACATTGTCGTAGTGTTGTTCCTGTTCAGCTTCCGAGCTTGCCACTCCTGGGCGATTTTCGGGGATTTGACTTAAAGCTTTCTTTGCCGCATTGTGGGCCACCTCGTTGCCGTTGACTCCCTGATGGCCTGGAGTCCACTCGACCATAAACTTCTGGCCGTCCCGTTCGAAGTTCCCATGCGATTGCGCGGATCTTTTCGACGGAATGGCCTCGGATGAAATGCTTCCCACATTCGTCCACTGCCTGCCTGGAGTTCGAGTAGTAGTCGATGTGATGCGGTTCGTTTGTTGCGTCGAGAAATCGTGTTTGGGCCTCCCGAACAGCTCGTAGCAGTGCCTAAAGCTCAACTTCCTTCACTATCGGGTTACCGGAAAGTTCTAGCGCTTGTCTGGGCTCGGCGGTATCGCAGTACCATGCGATTGCAGCGTGGCCTCCATGCTGTTCAACGTCACTGTAGGAGCACAGCGCCGTTCCGTCGCCCATCAGAGCTTCCACTTTTTTCTGGTGCTTCGTTACTGCATTTTCTCGGCGCGGTGTGTTCTGCGCCATGTTCTTCGCAGGTAGCCATGTGGTCCGTGGCAATCTACCGCATCCCAAAGTACCGCACATAAATGTCGAGGTAACCAAAAAGAATAGGCTCTGAAGTGTTGTCGCAGACTTCAGATGACTGTTGTTCCTCACACAGCCGACCTTATGTGTAGCTTTATTAGAGTTAGAATTGTTTATCAAAAAAGAACACTGCGCGTGAAAACAGCCAGGTGTCAGTTTTCCTGTTTCGCGGTCAAGCGAAGCGAGTATCGTGGACCTATCCCAGGTAGCACGTCAGAGAAACGCCTGTGTACAACTTGCGCGTTGTTTTGGCAAATGTTGACAAGCCAGACAAACTCCATAATAACACAAAACAGGCCTGGCAATCCCACGGGCCTCACATATAAACTATATACGGTTTTGGCGTTAGTTAGTGGCAGAGTACGTTTCATTGGCTTGTCTATGTTTTTTTGTTTTTCTGATTTGCCTCGTAATTGCCAAAATGACAGATATAAGCCAAAAATGCTACGTATGAACCGAAGAACCAGCAGCATAAAGCCCACATTTAGCACTTGATTATAAATTTAGGTTCAAAGTTGCCGCATGAAAACCGAACACCCAGATGTGAAACCTAACTCTGGCACTTGTTTAGTAATTTTGGGTACAAGGATTATAGATGGCAGTCAAGCTATGGGCAGTGAAGCCTAATTTCGGCACTTGGTTTGGCGAATGACAACCAAGATACACAGCCTTTAGCTAAAGAAGGTCACGTTTCGCTCTACCTTGGCTTCTTGTGGCTTTTTGAAGGCCCTCAATTCCCAGAGCAAAACCCGAATTTTTAAACCAATAAGCTTTACGCTGCCTGCGCAAGGTACACTCTTAATCTGGGGCCGCCTGAGGGCCACCTGCCAGCCGTGACAAATTAGGTCAACATGCACGCGGCCAATAGTGCAGGCCACCATAGATTATGCCAGCCCGTTTGCAAACGCCAACACCTGTGGGTGGCCCCCAGAATTTGCACGTTGACCAGTTCGATCTTGCCCACGCCATTGTTTCCTAGCTGGCCCGTTTCCCTGGCTGGCCCGTTTTCTGGCCTGGCCGGTGTACTGGAAGTAGCCCGTTTTATAGCTGGCCCGTTTTCTGAGCTGGCCTGTTTCCTATGTGGCCCGTTTTCTGCTGGCTCTAAAAATGTCCGTCGTCCACTCCACCGCAAAGCATCTCGACGGGTCCAAGACTGTGATGCATGGAAAGCCGGGCAAATGGGAAGACACGAGAAAAATTCACCGTAAAGAAAAAGCTGTAACGTGGCACTGAGCCTGACGTCCTCTTGTAACACGTCATGCACATAGTCACGTCGCAACTTCATTGTTACGAGTCGCTAAAAATATCGGAAAATCATTTACCAAGCTAAAATTGTATGGTTTAGCGATTCACTTCTCGAGTGCTCGGGGAGAAGTAAATATGCAGGCATTGTTTCAAAGATACAGGGTCGATGGATTCTGAACATTAGAAAGAACGGTGGTCACGCAGGTATACAATCAACATTGTTGTTTAAATTAGATGCACTAGGGAAGATACGGAGTGGTGCTTTGTTTTGAAAAATACCACATTCAAACAATAAAGCCGAGAGAAAGTATATGAAATCTTTGTCACTTGCTGAAGCTTTGGCGGGAGCACGGCCGTTCCTTTAACTCGGCACACTTGGTGAACTAGGTCCCGCCACGGATGCGAGTGGCGTCTCTCCGGGCCAACTGTGTTTGCCGAATCTGCCGGAGCTACATTTCCGACGAAACGGTGTCCGCGGCACGTCCAAGGCCAGTTATCTGTCATCTAAAAGGCATGGTGCTAGCTGCGAATTAAGAAATTTTCAGCGTCTCGTTGTAAGATAATCAGGAAGAAAGACGCATGTCTTCGTAGCTTGATTGCGTTTTAAATTTTAGCAAACAGCTGGTTTTTGTAGCAAGTAGCACGCTGTGCAGATGATCGAGTCTATACAGATGTTGAGTCATCGGCCACGGACTGTGGCCGCTAACGAAGCTCAGGTGGTTGGTGAGCTCTGCAAGGAAAACAAAATATGGCGAAAACAGATTCGCCAATTAGATATACCGCATTTGCTCTCGGCGGCCATGCAACATGTTTAGTTACTGGACATTCAAAAGCGAGTCGGACCGTCATATGAATAGAGCTTTGGTGGCGGTTGCAGGTGGGCACAAGCCAGTAAATTTCTGTACCTGCCACCGGGAAGGGGAGCCGAGGCTGTCCGCCGCTTGCGTCTCCGCAGGCTCATGGTTATATCGCATACAGGCTGACGTCCTAGAAACACCGACCAAACCGTTTCCTCGAAAACTACACGTCGCAGATAAACCGCTATTTTTGTTTAATATGAAAGGTCATGGAATTTGACGTTTGGACCGATAAATGGTGTCAAAAAAGATTTTTGCGCAATTAGCTTTTATGTAATTACTAAATTTAAAACTATGGATCAGAGTCAGGGTACACACCTTATGCTAAACTGCGTCAAATATTGTAAAACAGATACCTCGACTTTTTTCAAAACATTTTCATTTAACACGTCACGGCTCCCTAAATTCGATTGGCCCAATAAAAGCATTCTTCTGGGCTGTCACCAAAGAAGTTATACTGCATTGCACTTAAGTACGTGGGAATTCTGCGAAAGGAGTCAGGCATGCTACCTCCGATGAGTTGGAAAAGGTTGGTTTCCGCCTTAGACATTTCAATTTCTAATAACGCGAGGACAAAAATGACGGTGCGACTTGCGGTTCGCGCGGTTGCACCATCACAAATCTTTTTTTCTTTTTGCAAATAATCGAGATTCGACCCCAGCTTTGTTGCCTGAAATAATATCCAACATTCTGTATGCTTTGTTCCATCGCGAATTTACAACACCAAAAGTTGAGTAAGATTTCTGCAGTGAGATGGCGGACAACGGCTGACATCAGGAGCAGTGCCATCCGAGACACAGACGCCCGAGTATATTCTCTTTTCTGCCGGGCGTCGCGTTGAAGGCTGCCTGCCTGTCTTTCTCGCTTCCGAGGCGCTGTACCGAGTCAAAGCCTAAATCGCTTTGAGAAAGCAATCGGTGTGGCGCCCCTTCACTGCGGACAGCGGTACGAGCGTGAGGCTGCGACGCGGTGGAGCGGAGGACTTTCACTCACATGTCATCGCTTGGACGTCTAGCGCAGGGACGCGAGTCTCCCCTGAAGGCCCATTCACCGCACAGAAAGAGACGTTTCGGCCGACGTCAGCGGCGGTCGCGTGAGGCAAGAAGAGGTGCACGCACAAGGACAAACTTGGTGTATCGGCGATGCCACATTCGTCATCAATTTTGCAGTGTAAATGTTCCTCGTCTGGCCGTCCTCCTTTGCTCAACGCGATCGTCGACACCGGCCGAGACACTGACGTACCATGCCTCGGACGGCAAGCTGATGAGTGCGCCGCTATCGCCATGCTCTATCGGCGGACACTTCGGCAAGAAAAAGCACCCTATAAAGTATTTACACGCTTGTCGCTTGTGAAAATGCTGGTGGCCACCGTTGAGGCATAACCGGCTACAGCTTTATCTGCCTCAGCTTACCATAGGCAGACACGTAAGGACTGCGACTGTGACCCGAGAGCTTTGGAAATTGTCACCCTCTGCGAGTGCTTGTGCGCATCCGAGCCGGCGTCGAGACACGAAGAGTCCCGCGCTTGTGGGTGTCGTGGTAACCGTCCATTGCTGAGGTGAAGTGAAGCCAGCCTGTTTTTCCGCTTTCCACCGGCGACGCCAGCCGGTATCCGAAAATGATATGAAAAGAGGTGATTTCAAGCGTGCTATTGTAGATTACAAAAGCCATGCGGCGTGTGAGTACCTGTATCATCAAGGAGGAGGGTCCATGAAGTCACTCTGTTCGCGAGAACAAAAGTTGCTGAGTTATGAATTCTTTCAAGCAGTTGGCTCTATTCCGTTATTAACCAGTGAGTTATATAATTGCCCAGTCGGCGGTTGTGCTGAAGACGACTGTGCCCGCAATGATAGCGCCAGCCAGATTTGGCCCACGAAGTGGTGATCGTGCTGGTCGTGCTGCACGCCGAGATCGGCGGGCCGTGTGAAACCATCGAATTCACATGTTTCACGTCATGGTTACGCCGCCCGCCTTTGATACTCCTTTGGCGTGAGACATCCTGGAAGAACTAGCTCACTGTCCCGCGGCTGGCGCACACTCTAACATGAGGCTATGCCAGAACACCATGATAAAGCAAACCTCACCTGCAGATGCTTCCGATTATATTCATCGTGCTGTCGTGCCTTCAAGGTTCGTCGCCGCACAAACTGCAGAGAACTGCGCTGGCTGCGCCCGCGGGGGAGCACGCTGGAGTGGCCGCAAGTGCGTGCATCTAGCGAAAGCAGAGTCTTTCTTTCCGGTATTACGCGCATAGCAGGCCGTTTTTGCCGGCCCTGCACAAGCAGGCCACCAAAAATCCTGGGGCCGCCTACGGGTCACCTATATAGCCATTCGCACCATCAAAGAGGGAAGGGGCGAGCAGCAGCCGTGACGTTGTGCACGGCAACTTTGACCAGGGCCGGATCAGGTTCGCGGCTAAGTCCTGAAAACGTTGAACGTCACGGATATGGCCGTGACGTTGGTAACCCCGCAGATTAAGAGTGTATATCTACATAGGAGGTATATCAGCGTGAAATACTATATCAGATATATCGAGAATTTATCAGCGCCGATATTATAAAGCCGACAGTTTTCAGTGGCGCCATCATGTGTTTTGTACCTGAAATTTAGCAGGGATCTGTCACGGGGCTTGCAATTCCGGTAATATATTTTCAATCCAAGAATAACGCCTGCGGTTGCCCCAGGGCAGTGAATAGGAGGCTCCGTCGGTCGATTGCTAGTCCGCGTGGCTGGTGTCCAAAAGGGCGACTTTGGGAAGGCCTATCCGCAGGCGACTCTATGCGAGTGCTGTGTCACAGTTCGGAAAGTCACTCCGGCATTCGAGCACAACATCGGGTCAAATGGTTGCGGCCGTGGGCCGTCTCAGAGTTGCAAAAGTTTCTAATAAGATGACGCCACCTGTTAAACCTAGCTTCATTTCCCGGTGGGTATAGCGCACGTGCTCTACCATCGTTATCCACGCCATAATTTGAAATTTATAACAACATACAAGGAAGACAAATTAGGGTTACACAAAAGCAAGATCTTTACTGGCCGAACTCCGGAGTGGCAAAGAACATCAGCGTGACCCTCTAATCTCCCGTGCGAAGTGATGTTTGGAAATGGATCACAGTGGTGATGTGAATAACAATAGCGATAAACTGGGGCTATTAAAATTCGATTCGATGGCGTGCGAAAAGTTTGAACACTCATCAGCGTGAGAAATAAATGCAGCACCGTTATACAGCGCTACATCCGCACTGCGGTGTGCAGAAACTACCAAGTTTCATTACATGTAAAAAATAGAAGAAAAAACACGAAACTCTGTGACTATTTTTTTACCGGAAATACAATAACAGTCACTTCGTACTGAGAAATGTAAGCAAGTATAAGTACTTGCTTTCGTAGTATCCGTTACGTATATATCTATATATATATATATACATGGTGTTTTACTTATTCTTTCGATTTGTTTAAAAAAAGCCGTGAAAGCTACACTTATGCGGTTTGTGCAGGTAAGTTATACAGTCCAAGAGCACATAAGTATAGTGAAATAGTACCAACTATTAGTCGGCTAATTATATAAAATGTTGTGAATTAACTTTTAAGTAGTGCAAATATTCATATGAGTTCCAATCAGAATCTTGCTGAGCGTCATGGAAAACCACTAGATCAACTCTTTTTAGAAGGAAATAATGCCGGGGCAGCATTTCACGGCGTTCTGTAAAAACACTCCATTTGGACGAGTCTCAGATTTCGGTTTCTTATCGGAGCGCATCTACGCGCCTGGATAAGAACGACGAAGTTTTGACGATTGTCTTGTGGCGTTGTTTTTGAATCACTCTCAATCTCAAAGTATTCAAAAGAGAGCGTCTATATTTTTTTGTTGTGATGTACATGCAAGTAGGTAAAACGACACTTACTCGCTAGTATTTATTGTTCGTCGCTCCAATCTTTGTAAAAATCGCCAAACATCCCTCCGCAAAACAAAGTCAGTAGTAAAAAAAAAAGTGTGAAAAACAAAGTCAATTTACGGCGAAGCGCAAGTGTTCCACGGCTGCCCGACCGGTGGGCACCAGTTTGTTCTCTCGTCATGAGAGCAAACGAGTTTGTAACGCACTGGGTCGTGAGTAGTCGCACGCGTGTGAACCAACCTGGACAGGGTCGGAACCTTGGCCTCGTACTTATCCGGGGCCCATGCACAGGTGAGCACTTGTAGTCAAAATGTCATGTGGAACGTAAAAAAAAAAATAAAGGCAATAATTTTTGCCGTCTTCGGTACGCAGACTAGGGTTCTCGTCTTGGGTTACGTATTCTCTAAGGTCCCATCCACGAAGACGTAGGCGAAGAAGACTTTATCGTCCAGTTTCTCTAAAGGTCCATGTATGTCGCTGGGGATTTTCGGGTTTCTGGATCGGTCATCACTTTTTCATTGAGTATATTGGCAACAACACGAACTGATAAGATGTCCCCGGGACTTTGTCAGGCTCGGCTCTTAAAGCCGCGGTCAGACTGCCAATATATCACGCAAAAGGCAGTCCGCACGCACCGTCTGAAGCATGTTTCTTCCCTAAAAAACCGTCCTGTCACATTGCTCATAAAAAAAGAAACTGTATTGAGACATGTTTGAAGCATGCTTAGGCATATGAAGCAAACATGTTTCCGAACATTTTTGCGAGGCGTGTCCGCAGATAATTCTGTCATTGTGTCTGTATACCGAACACCGTCTCTTTTGTGTACGATGCATACGAGAAGTGGGACTGCGGCCTTATAGTTTCGATCACACGTTTGCCGTTTTAAGTGCGTTGAGTTTTCTTGTATCCGTTTACGCGGAGATAAGTGCGCAGGCACGCCGGTGCGATCTATCAGGTAGCCTCTAGCATACAGTCGCCGGCCATATGAGCTCCCCCGGCCAAACGCCGACCGGATCAGCGAAAATCCCGCACGCGGCGCGTCGAGCGTTGCCGCGTTTTGGGAGCCGGGCTATTGGGACCAAACCATTCTGTTATCAAAGGGGTGGACGCATAGCTTTTATCGGGATTCCAGCCTCTAGAAGTGTGAATCACAAAAAACATGGCCGAATAGAATTGCCGTCTTTGGGTGTTGGCCCCAAGTGTTCGGAGATGATGTTATAACTGCTGATAAACTGGAGCTTGCTTTAGGCGTAGATAAAGCAGCAGTGTTTGATCGATGCTTACAAATGTAAAAACCCTATGTCTGATATGATATTAGGCATGACAACAATGATCCCTCGGCAAGCGAGAAGTGGCCGACCAGGAAGCCATCTGCAAAATCATCGTGTAGACAATTACCCTTGGCGAAGCAACACGCTACTGAGCGCAGAACAATAGAGTCTCCTCGATAAAACGCGTTCATGAAAAGTGCCTGAATCCTTATTCTGCTTCGACACAAATCTTTTTTTGTTATCTATAGCATATCCTTATAGATTAAATAAATTATTTCAAAATCGCTTGTCATTGTCTAGTCTAGGTTCAAGAAAGATTGTAAGAAAGGCTTGTGCGTAGGATTATACCCGTGCCACACGGGCAACTCGAATGCCATTTACAACGAATGACATTTGTGTGATCGGCGAATCAGCTCGCAATCTGTCGCGCGTGGAATGCGCTACGCCCGGAGTGTCGCGCGCTGATTGGCCGTCCGCTCAAATGTCATTCGTTGTAAATCGCATTCAAGTTGCCTGTGTGGCACGAGTATTACTCTTCGGGTAGGAAATATTTAAAATGACAAACCGGTTTTGCAAATAAAAAAGTAGCATATAACACGTCAGAGATATTATGCAGTGAAGAATTTCGATAAGCCGTCTGCGTTTACCAACAACCGGAAGCGGGATTGTAATCGGCCGTGCTTCAGATTCACGTTCCAAAACGCGGATTGCTATTAAACTTCCTGCGTCCACCCCTTTGATAACGGAATGGTTTGGTCCCAATAGCCCGGCTCCCAGAACGCGGCAACGCTCGAAGCGCCGCATGCGGGATTTTCGCTGCTCCGGTTGGCGTTCGGCCGGGGGAGCTCATATGGCCGGCGACTGTACGTCTAACTATAGCCTCCTATATACTGGCAAAGCCTGGCAGATCGCCACGAGAAGCGGCCGCCGAAATGGAAAAGGTGGAGCGGCAGACAACGGATGGAGAGGAGAGCCACGTGACTGGCGCCCCGCAGCGGCGAGATGCCGAAACACACTTCTCCCGAGCGAACAAGTGTGTTTCGGGGCCTCGACGCTGCAAAAGCTGTGCGCTGACGTCCAGGTTCCCCGAGAAATGGCTCTTTGATGCTTTGTGTTACCAGATCCTCGCGCTCCAAATCTGCGACCGGGCACTCTAAGGCTCCGTCGTTGAACTCAGGCTTTGTGAGTATAGAAGAAGCATGGTTTAACCTGCGTATATATATATATATATTATTAATTGTGACCACTTTATTCTTTTACTGTTAGCTCCTTGCAATTAAATGTAAATTTGGGGGTTTTACGTGCCAAATCAACGACGAGCATCTGACGCGCCCCAGCGGAGAACTGAGGACTAATTTCGACCACTTCGGTATCTTTTGACGTGCAACCGAAAGCTTGGTTACACGGCGCTTTCACCGCAATAAACCTCCAACAGATTACAGGAACCTCGGCCGGGATTCGATCCCGCCCCTGGGCATCAGTAGGCCGGCGCTTTTCCTCGGAGCCACCGAGGCGGCTAGCTCTAAACATTTTGACGATGATCTAAGCGACCTCTTCCCAATTACGGTACGTGAATTTGATCTCGCAAATACTGCAAAGCCTTCAGGCTAGTAATACGCACTTTCGGGGCTACCTGACGGCAGGTGTTAGTGTGACACTGTTTTCTCTTCGTAAGTGTTTACAACTCACGGCTGGAACGCAGTCGATCGTAGTCAAGCACAAATGTGTGGGTCAGCCATTATGCTGCTCATGCATGCATCAGGATCATCAAGGTTAAATGTCGCGAACATGTGTGCACCAGCCGGGGGCGGGGGGGGGGAGGGGGGCAAGGGAGGCCGCTTGCCCCTTCCCCAGTTCTCAGAGTGGGGGGCAATGCATTTCTCCCCCCTCCCCCTGAAACAGCCACCACTGGGCTGGGCAGGCACCGGCCGGCGGCGTTCAAGGGATACAAGGGCACCAGCCCCCGGCCGCTGGGACTCAAAAACAAGTTGGTTTGCCCCTTGTCGCGAAAGAAAAAGGAACCTGCGGTAAGTGACGCGGGAAAAAAGCTATATTTAAGCTACGCAAACTAATTTAAAGGGTCACTCCTCTCAATTCATAAAATTTTAGGATAATGAGTGATTTCACATTAAACAGCACTAATAAAAGACAGTACACCATCTGCGTCGCGAGAAATGGGATATATATTTTTTCAATCTTACTTTAAACATGATCAGAAATCGAAACCGAAACTTCCGCTCCGTCTGGCAACAATCGCCTCGGGCCTCCAAAAATCTGGCTATCACGTGACAAGAGATGCCACGTGATCCTCTATGCCACGATGGGCGGGATTTTGAGAGGACGTGTGCCAAGCGGAAGTGTCGTCTGCACCGCAGTCTACAGTCCAGGCACGTAGCCAGAGGAGGGGGGGGGTCATGGGGCCCGGGACCCCCCCGAAATCTTCTCATTTTGCTGGGACCTCCTCTCCCCCTCCACCCATACAGCATTTTGTCATCGGCGCGCCTCCCCGAAACAAAATCCTGGCTACGTGCCTGCTACAGTCTTCACCACGTTTTGGTGTTTACGACATTCGACGACGTCTGCACAACTGCGGCATCAGTCTGCGCAAGCAGTGTTAAAGAAACTCCGAGAGAGAATAAACACAAACGGTGAGACGTCGAAGGCGGTTGTGACGCGGGATACCGAGGTAACGGCGGTACGGCCGGACGGTTCCTAAGAAGCGCACTGCGCAGGCAGGTTTCGCCAATCACGTGGGCCCCGCTGAGCACCGAGAGGAAACGTTGCTGATGTCACTCGTTACGCTTGACCGGAAAACTAAAAACAAAAAAAAGGGCAATGATGATGATGCTCAATGTTGGCTTCGCCAACACCGTAACCTTCACAGCGCTGTTGGTTGCGCCTCAATTCGCCCTCTAGAGGGCAGCCGCTTTCGGCAACCTGGCGCGTTGCCAAAGTTTGCAGGACCGTTTAACAAATATTTAAACATAACTATGTCGTAATATTTGACGTGCGGTCTTCCTAGGTGATACCGAAGAGGACCGCACTGTTTATTTTTCAAGAAAAACAATGAAGTGATGGATGAAGAAAGAATAAAACAAATTAAAACTAGGACAACACAACCCCATCTTTCAACTAGCAACAGACAAGTTACTTGTCTGTGGCTAGTTGAAAGATGTGGTTGTGTTGTCTCAGTTTTAATTGTTTTATTCTTTCTTCGTCCGTCACTTGAACCAACACGCTCTTCTCCCAAGCAACAATGAAGCAGAGTTGTCCATAAAGCATAAGCTATTCGCAGTCGCAGAAGTTTGATTATACCAGCATGCATTTTTCTTTTGACTCCGTATGCACACGATTATGTTTATTTTAGATTATTCATACCATGTCCTGGACCTAATGTTAGTTAATGCATAAGTAAAATGCGACGAAAAAATAACTTGGGAACGAAACAACTGACACTCAGCATTAGACTACTGCCTCATGTGACTAACACAAATGTGTATCACAGGTAGACCAGGAAGAAAATTAATATTCAATTTGACGCATTAGAGTTTAGAACAAGCTCAGGAGAGAGGTATAAGTCAAAACTAAGTGAAGCTCAAATACAGAAAGTATCTAAAAGTATTGCGAACATAGTATCGAAACAAACAGAAAAAGAATGGGCATATGAGGATGTAGTGGGAATCTTTAAAAATGAATTAGAGAAGCACAAAATCAAACAAAAAGAAAATCAAGAACGAAAACACAAACCAAAATGCTGGTGGGATAATGAGGTCAAGGCAGTCATATCGGGACGCCAAGAGGCATGTAAAGAGTATAGTTGGGAGCAAAAAAAAGAGAGATCATTGCCAGCTGAAGTTGCATAAAAAAGTAAGAACTTCGAAGAGTGGAAAAGGGAGGCATCAGCTGTAATACAGGCCAAAATTGGGAGTGCAAGAGTACAGTGGATAATGCAAATAAAAATGATAGGAATCTGGCAAATAGGTTCTGGGTGCACATTAAAACGCAAGGGAGAAAGACAGAGGGGTTCTAACATTCACTGACCACGCAGGGGGAGAGAAATAGAGGGGAAAGAAGCACGGAAATATATTAGGCAGACAATCGAAGAGGCCTCCTCCCAGCTTGAGCAGAGGGGTACAGTGGCAAGCACTGACAACAGCAGTCTACAGGAGGAGCTGAATAGTGTAACAATGGAGACGACCAAAGTGGAATGGGACAAGGCAGAAATTAAGTTTCCAGCAGGTACAGCGACAGGCCGGGACGGCATATCCACGAAACCTCATAAATACCCTGGGAAAAATAAGCAAATTGAAGTAACGGCATGTGATTAACCATATCATTATGTGAAAAGAGGTACCACCTCATTGAAAACTAAGTAAAATTAGACTAATACATAAAGGCAGCGGGAACAAACACAATATTAAGTCATATCGCCCGAAAACGGTAACTTCAGTTCTACAGAAATTAGCTATGCAGATAGGAAAGCGAAGAATCGAGGAGTGGGCGGAAGATATGCAAATACTGGGTGAACTCCAAAATGGATTTCGAAGAGATAGAATGACTGGACGATAACTTCTTTACAGACCAAACACAGAAGAAAAAACTAAACAAGGGGAAAACCGGAAGCCCAAAATAGTAGGCCGATGTCAACATTTTCCTTTTTAAGTCATTATACATATCGATGATAGCGCTTATGAATGCTTACTCCGTTGGATGATTTAGGAAGGGTTGCTTAAACCGTATGGCCGGAATTCAATTTTTGTCTTCTTGTTTGTAACTTGAATTTTTGAATCTGAACTTATACTTCTTCCTGCTATCTGTTTTTGCGTTTGTATCCCCAATGCAAACCATCGTTTAAGATTTTTCTCGTTGGCAAGAAAACACAAAAACAAATAGAAGCTAGGGTGTCGGTTTTGGGACGCCACGACCTTACGCATCGATATCAACGGTTTTGAATAGCTCTGTCGTCGTTTATTTGTTTTTTGATAAAAATTCGTCTTTACAAGAGGGTGGAATGAAAACGCCAAAGCCACTGACAACCCTTTTGAACTGAAAAACAACAACATTGAAGCTTCAGCCTGCGTCGTTCATTCATTTCATTTTCTTCTTCTCACTATTACTTGACTTAAATTTGTATTTTCGTCTAATCTGATCCTTTTTCTTATCCGAAAATGGGTGAAAATATTTTATTTCAACGGAATACTTTCTTTTAAACAACTATATAATCGTCCCGATATTTCTTGTTTATACATGGTGTATTTTTAACTGATAAAATTAAATTAAATTTTCTTTATTTACTTCAAAGGCACCTGATGATGCATTGCATGAGAGGGGACAGCAAAAAGAGAGGACTCGTCACGATAGTAACATATACAAAAGCAAAAAAGCAAACAAAAAACAAGAAGCAGACAGTTAATAAAAATTCACCAACCACATACTACTAAAAATCAACTTCAAAATCAATATACTGAGATTTCATAGTTTAAGCAATACAGCGATGAGCACAGTGCTAGAGTAGAAATTGATTGGCCAAGCTGAGATTGACGTTAGGTTAAGAAGAACTTAACTGAACAAATCTGCGCAGCTTTGCTTAAATAACATGATTGGGTTGATTCACTTCGCGTCCTTGCAATACATAGACTTTTCCCGGTCTCTCTTCCACTCTATATTTTTTTACACTCTTTTGTAGGTTCAAAAACGTTCATGAACTAAATGCAGCAGCTGCCTTTCCAATTTCAAACACTCATAAAATAAAAATCTTCCATAAAAAAAGAAAGAAAACATTCGCGCCTGAAACCTTGACTTTGAAATGGTGCAGTTCTTGATGCAACTCTACCAATTGCGAGGAGATGATGAAAAGTTTCTTTCAAGATTAGGAAAAGGAAAACAATTCCTTGAGACTTACTTTTGAATCCAGTAATCACGTAACCTTGTGCACGACAATGGCCATGAAAGATTACTAAGATTATCTAACTCTTACAAAGACAGGGTGAGCTTTAATTCAAAACGCTGTCACCATACCCCTTTTTAAAAAAAGGTTAGGATAGCTACACTTAATTAAATATAATAACAGTCATAATGTAGCTATGCAGTTATTTAAAATGTATCTAAAATAACACAAATTCAGTTTTAAACGCAAGCTCCAATATCTAAAACCGTCATCAAAAATCAACCAAGGCGCTCAGCATGATGCTCGCGCAGTTCATGAGCCGACCTTAAAGTAGAAAATGTTAGACTTTCGGTAACTCATGCTTCGTTTGCGCTCGCAATGATACAGTTTTTTGTCCACTTGTTTTAATATAGTCTTCGTGTCGTTATAAAAAGGGTGAATCTTAGAAATTGCAGTTTAATTCTTATACTTTGCTAACCTTGAGTGAAGCCTCAAGTCTATTTAGGCTTAGAATGATCCTTGAATTCTCGTTGAAGCTCGCTGAGATCAAATTAACTTCGCTAAAAGTATACACCATACTCACCGTGTTTTATGCACGACTGTTCTACTCAATGAAGTGATTGTTATACCGGCGTGTCATAGTTGGACACCCGAATCATACGCATGTATAAGTGCAAAAAGCAAACAAACAATAAAAATACTTTTTCTGTATAAAATGAACACAAAAAATAAGAAACCATGGTTCTATTTTGAGTTATGCTACGTGTAAGGTTCTATATTTTCTGGAATCTATTTTCAAAAGACTTTGATTTGCAATTGTTTATTTATTTTCAGAAAGGTTTAGTTTTCAGAAGTTTTCATTGCGCTAGCTCAACAATTTAATGCTTAATAAGATTGTTTACGGAAAATTTACATTTGCATAGGGACTCAGTGGATCATCTCAAGCAATAAATTAATGCGACCAATATATCTAGCCTTGAAGTGTGTATTTTCGAAGCTGTGTTCGATTTTAATTGTGGTGGATAATTCATGCTCTTTGTCAGGGTACAAATAAGTAATCGCCTGAACATCGTCAGCACAAACACACAAAAATATATTTTAAAACTTCTGTAAAACGTTGATGAGTGTAAAGAAATTAAACCTATCCAGATATTTTGTTTTGTTGGCTTTAATTGAGTTTAAAAACGTTAAGGTAAATTATAAACCACTTTTGTAGTATTTCTCGCAAAGAGAGAAAAGAACAAAAACGTTTCGAGCATTGTTATTTTTTTGTCCGAAGTTTTCAGCAGTCAAACTATAAGCCATACCAGCAAGCTCACCTCTTGATCGGGCGTAGGACTACGGAATCGCATATTATATTCAGAACGAAAAGTGTTGTTAAAGCTTTATTTCAAGCAGAAAGAATTCTTTCCTTTTTAAAATCACATTCGCTGTTATGTTTAAAAATACAAATTATCACGCTCATCTCATACATTTTAATTAAAAGCATATTTCGCATAAGTGCCAACTTTATTCCCGTTTACGTATAGGTTGCCTCGGGGACCTTGCTCAAGCCGGTTTTGATCGTGTGCGTATTTTAGCGCAAACATATAGATTTGTGCTGCCATCTGGAAAGTGTTCCACCAAGCGTCGCTCAAGGAAATGTTTTACTCGGCTGGCGATAGATGGCGACGGAGATGCAAACGAAGGGAGGTGTTCGCATCAACTTAGGAGAAAATAGGTAAATGAAAGAAATCAGATTACAGAGAATACATCAGTTAGAATAATGCGACGTATTGGGCTAGTTGGTTTGAAGTGATCATCCTAAATAGGAACAGCGGCAAGAAACTTGCCGCTGTTCCCTCTCCAAGATGTCCACATCAGTTAGGTAATAAATCAGTTAGAGACGTTCGAAACGGATGCAGGCTAAGAAACTATATTGTTTCACCTCAAACCTTGGAAATTGAAGTTGCTCTATACGTACCGGAATGCCTTCTCAGCATCAAAAATGTGTCTACTTTTTTGAAAGCACTCAACAACGCTTAATATTTTACTACAACTAAAAGTAACTATATGATGTTAATTTCTTTCGCTAGGTTGGGGCAGTAGATTTCTCAAAAGCAGGAAACGCGTGTCTATAGGGGAATAGAAAGGTTGTTCATTTAATGCAATAGACCTTTTTCTAATTACCCAAGCATAAAGAAGAGTGTAGTAACTTGCGCACCCACAAAAAAGAAAAGGGGGGGTGGCGCCAAACCTCCTCCCTCCCCAGAGCTCTTTCTTTCTTTCTTTTTTTTTTCACATCGAGGGTTGGTACGGTGTAAGAAAAAAAGACTTTTCTGCCTGACGGTTTGGAACCTTTCCGAAATTCACTCTGCTCACTTCACTCGCCATCATCATCGTAGTGTAGGACATTTGTGAGAACATGCTATACATCATTATGGCTAGTCAGCATACATTCGTAGTACTTTGTTCTGTAGCGGTGAAATCGCGTGTAGACGAAAATGGTCCCGGAACATTTGTCCCCAACTGCACGTTAGAAAAATATGATCCCACGATCGCAGTGAAAATAAAGTACAGAAGAGTGAATTCAATAATTAAAGATATAGGCTCCTTCAAGAAAAGAAAGCAAAGATTTTTTATGAACAAATTTACGTTGAGCTTTTATATGCGAAATCATTAAATGACATATTGGGCAATTTTGGCGTTTATAAAGAATGCAAGAAAAGGTGCAGATAGAAAGTAAGCAAAATTTACTTAGATATCCTTTTCCAGTTTGTCAAGATAGAACACGGCAATGACCGAACAATTTTTTTATTCGTTTACACGCAATCGAAATATAGAAAATGCAGAGTTGTTTTTGCTATTTTCTTTTACTAAGTGGACCGATCATTACATATCATTACTAAACAAATGCACCACCTTATGATACCTGTGTACACCAAACTTTGCTTAAAAAGTCGATTTGGCGCTCAATTTAAGAGTGTGGCCGCCTTCAGATTCTGCCTGTATATTTCATGTGCTTAATGTCTATTCAATAAATGTTTATCTAAGGATAAACATTTGACCCCTGCTAATCTGAAACAATTAATTGCGGAGATAACTCAATAAGGAGTCTCTTAAAGTTCTAGGTTTCGAATATCTTCTGCTAAAAGTCACCTCTCATCTCCGTTTTTATCTTTTGTCGGTAGTCATCAACAGCTTGCATGTATTCCTTCTCCACTTTCACGCCCTTAAACATGACAGGAAATAACAACAACAAAAAAACACGCACTCTATATAAAACAGGCAGGCAGAAATGCTGTGTTCGACCGCACGAGGACGTATATAATTGATGTAGATTTCAATTGTTCAAATTTATTGAGGGGACAGCGAGAGTTGTCGTCAGGTGCGAGCATCCCCAGAGCAATTTGATGGTCCTCGTAAAGATATCAGACGCTATCTGTTTCGAAGAGACCGACAGGTGGAGGTTTGCACGTGCCGATATTCAGGAGCCCGGCCCAGCCGCGACGCCAGTTTGCACGGGCCCGCGCTGAGGCCCGCTCTATTTTTGCCAGGGATAGCTCGCTCTGCCACTGCTACACATGTTGACTACGGTACTCGATAGTCAAAGCAGTTAGAATATTTTTTTTGTTTGCTGCTATTATTATCAGACATATCTGCAGGCGTATAAAAAAACAGCTCAATAAAAACAAATAATAACAATCTTTGGTTTTGCGATTAAACCAACGTATTGAAAAGAAGCTGAAAAATGGAAAATGGCAATCAGAACAAAACTACGTGCCAAAGTTGAAAAGGAAGGGAAACGTCGCGACAGGCTCAAACTGCTAACAAAAGACAGTCCTAAATTGCACACACCCGCTGCCTGCAACCGAACAAATATGTAAAAAAATACCGCCGGCTTTTGCGGTGGTCTGCCAGAAATTGTTTAGGGAAAGCACCCCTAAGGGGAACCTCTTCATCCATATTGTGCGTGCACGCTCTCGTCGTAGACATGATGTACTCCTGCGAAGGTGCGCAGTGTGCAGGCGCCGGCGACAAAAATGAATTACGGAAAAAAACACTTGACGGAATGGACGAAAACACAATAATATCTCTCTCTCACTTCTGAAAATGAATGCCGCGCCGCTGGCACTGCTCTGGAAGAGCAGTCAGTGCACACATGCACATACACATGCTTCGAGGATTTGGGTCTCCACCACAGTGGCTCCTCCCCCAACCCCCAAACAAAGTTCTAGAAGCATTGTTGGTGCTAATATATATATATATATTGTTACAGATGTGCGGCCAGACATAATGATATATAACGCGTCCATCAATGAGATAGAAATATTATATGGAAGCCGGGCCGTGGGCGTGGAACGTGGCACGTGATAATCAGGCACGCCACTGCTCCAGTGTCGCCGTCTTCTTCGTCACAATGCCCATATATATATATATATATAGTCAACCAGCCTCATGCATCGCGCGATGACAGCGCAGAAGAGGTTCGAACTTGCACTATCTCTCCACGGCGCGCGGTACTGCCGGGGCTGAGATGCGCTGCGATAACAAACCGAAACTAAAAACGCGTCGAATTTGTGCGGTTTTCAGAAAGCCGTAAAATGCTTCGCGTGCCTTCTATCGTTCTGCAATTTGTTGATTTAGTGCTTATTTATGATGCTGAGCAATTTTCTAATTGAAACCATGCCCTTAAACCCAACAATAAAAAAGTTAATTACGCAAAAATAATTAACAACTATAATTATCTCGGACTTTAATAATTTTCCTTAAATAGGCCCTGGCCCAGTGATCACAACGACACAAGCCTTTTTTCGGTGCGACGTGTAGTTTTCGCAATATCAATTTGTCCACACTTTCGTGAAACACACTGTATATATACTAACGGCCGGCTTGGGCCGCCTTGGGCCAGTAGACTTGAATGCACTGCCCGTGCCCGGCCTGAGCACTTTCATGAATGTAGCAGTGAAGCCAATACCGACAACGTAAAAAAAGAACTCCGAGTAAATTGCCTCTTAAAAAGAGGGGAAGGGGGGGGGGCACTTTCACTCTGCTTGCTCCCTTAACTGAAATAAATGGTGTGTCACTGTGAAATACGTCCACACTGCATGTTCGCGTAACGGCATGCACGAAGTCGTAAGAAGCGGGGCTTCGTAGGACGCGTGGGGATATAATTGGGGACAGCTGCATGCAGTTATCTCGCGACAAAGAAGCACGACATTCATCTGAAAGCAAAAGTCTACTCGGCAAACACGCTGGAAGCACTTTCTGCTGTTAAACGTGTAGTGAATTATAGTAGGAGACGACGACGAAACCAGGATGAGCAACAGAGCACGGAGACGGACGGAGCTACAGCTCGTGGCGTCTTTTCCACCACAGACATCATTCGGAACCACTTCGTTATTTTAGCAGCATTAAACAAGTTATAAGTGGTGACCCGCACAAAGCACCATCGCCATCGTTGCACCGTCATGAGCAACAACGAGGACTCCACGGGAGGCGAAATCTCATCTGTACACGTTCGTCTACCGAAGTATTGGACCGCCGATCCGGAGGTATGGTTTGCTCAAGTCGAAAGCCAGTTTTCCACGTATCGCATCCCTTCGCAAATCTGCATGTTCCACTACGTCGTCGCCGCTCTTCCACCCGAAATAGCGACCGAAGTACGGGATTAATCTAAGTTCCACCACCGAACAAACCTTAAGGCCCGTTCACATTCTTGCGACCGAGTACGACCGAGAGCGACGATATCTGTTAAAACTTCTTAAGAATTTCTCTGAGGAATGAGGGAACACGCTGGCATTCTGGCACGCCATCTAGTGCCGGTGACCACTGGAATTTGCGATTTTCACAAGAGCGAAGGTTTCTGCGGGATTTCCGAGGTGAAATGTGCTCAATACCTATAAGGAAAGACTCGTTTATAACGCTTACAAAAGTTTTCGAGCCAAGGAAGAAAGGATAATGCGCAGGAGAAATATAAAATATGCCGGACTGCCAAGTTTACACGTCAACCCGATAGATGGCGCCACCGTGTCCTCTCGTTGTAGGAGGTTTTTAGGGACCAAGTTTTAAAGGGGCCCTGCAATCATATTTAAGCGTCTACCTTTTTTTGCGGTTTCCACGTCTCTTGGACGCGTTCGGGCAAGCCAGTGGGCACGGAGAGAGTAACTAAATATCAGTGCGTCATATTTTAACCGGACGACGCGGAAACCTCCTCCACCTACGAGGGCGACCCGCGTTGCCGAAAGCGCGCGATATGTGACGTCTTAGGTCCTGGCCTTACTACTGGTCAGAGCCGCTAAGAGCTTTTTTTTAGTCGAGATACAAAATATAAGTGTCGGGAACCGTTTCAATTATGTATGAAAGTAGTTTTTGTTCAGTATTTTAGATCAGAAAAGAAACAAATGCGGTTTATAAAGTACGGAAACAAGAAATGACCCGTCGACATACCCGCCACCAAGCGGTGGAAAAGGCGGCGCACTACTAGAAAGGAGTAGTGGGATCAGGCGCCGACACGGAAAGGTCCCGGATGTACGCGGCGGCGCTGCGGTCGTATACCGGCTCGAAGATCCGACCGGCTCCGAGCGTTCCGAAGGCCTTCGGCGCGGGCCCTGCTGGCGATTTGGCCATTTGGCGGTATGGCGGCGCGAAGTGGCTCCCGTTCTGAACTGATCTTTACCCCGTGTTTGCTGTTGTTTGTGGCCAATGAAGTGTTATGCCGAAATAGTCTTTAATCGCGCAGCAAATGCAATGCGAGCCGCCCTGGCCGCCCGCTGCATACAGCCTATCCAACACGTGCTTTAGTGGCGCCCTCTCGAGCCGTCGACACGGAGTGCGGCAGCCGTGAGCGCTCGAATGGCTCACTACCCCTCCTCTAGTTCACGGCCACTCAAGCCAGGACCTACGACGTCATGAAGCAGGTTATTTTTTGCTTGTTTTTGTAATTCTAATTTGCCTATAACTTTTAAAATAAAGCGAAATTTAAGAAAAGAAAAGTTTCATTAAGTTACTACGTTCAGTGCGCTCAGGTTCGGTGCAAATTAAAAACCAGTCAAAAAGTTGTTGCAGGGCCCTTTAAGAGGTCGCCAAGAGTGTGAACGGGCCTTTACACCACCTTGAAGACGGAACTGGAGAAGCGCACGTCGGAATCAGAACAGCGCCGACTACACCAAATGTTGACAAGCGAAGAACTCGGCGACCGCAAACCGTCGCAGCTGCTCAGACGCCTCTAACAAGTCCTCGGCGAGAGAGCAGCATCATTCGACAAGTCACTTCTGAAGGAACTATTTCTTCAATGATTACCGACCAATGTTCGCATGGTGCTTGCCACGACGTCAGACCTCCAGTTGCCCGCCCTGGCACAGCTGGCAGACTCCATTATGGAGGTTGCCACGCCGTTGGTAGCAGAGTTGCATCAATCGCAAGTATCGACAAGAGCATCTGCTGACTCACCATCTACCAATTTCTCTACAGAGCTGCACCAGCTACGGGATGTTTTCCAACGAGAGTTGAGTGAACTCAGAAATGAAATAGCTGCAGTTTCGTTGCGCTCTCGATCAACATCGCGGCAACGCAACAATGAACGCTATCCTCGGAACCGCTCAATTTCACCGCAATCCAGAGTCTGCTGGTACCACCGGACATTCGGAGACAGGGCCAGGAACTGCACACCACCGTGCGCAGCGACGGAAAACCCTCAACCCTCCCCCCCCTAGAAGCGGCGAGTGGTGCTGGAACGGATGCTCGCCGCTTATTCTTCGTCACAGATCGCGATACCGGCCAGCGTTTCCTTATCGACACTGGCGCTGAAGTAAGCGTACTGCCTTCATCTGCACTTCCTCGTCAGCCTCAGCAACCCCACTCCTTCCTTCAGGCTGCCAATAAAACACCCATCGCAACCTACGGTGAGCGAGTTTTGACAATCAACATCGGACTCCGGAGAGTTTTCCGATGGGTATTTTTAGTCGCGGACGTTGCCTCCCAATATTGGGTGCTGACTTTCTCACGCATTTCAACCTCAGTGTTGATATGTTGAACAAGCGTCTTGTAGACCCAACCACTGATCTCAAGGTTCAGGGAATAGCACTAACTACCTCTGATCCACGTCCTAGAGAGCACCAAGAGGCAGAGTCGAGGTACGAGACGCTACTTCAGCATTTTCCATCGTTAACTCGCCCTCATAACTTTCAACATCCAATCAAACATGACGTGATCCACCACATTGTTACAACGGGACAACCTGTTTATGCTCGACCACGTCGGCTACACCCGGATCGCTTGAAGGTGGCACAACAGGAATTCGCCCACATGCTTGAATTGGGAATCACACGTCTTTCATCAAGTCCATGGGCATCGCCTCTACACCTGGTGCCGAAAAAAACACCCGGGGGTTGGCGACCTTGTGGTGATTACCGCGCCCTGAACAACTCAACAGTACCGGATCGCTATCCCCTCCCACATATCGAAGATTTCACGGCATCCCTTCATGGCGCTAAAATCTTTTCCAAAATTGACCTCGTCAAAGCGTACCATCAGATACCTGTACACCCTGCTGATATCGCCAAGGCCGCCATCACTACCCCATTCGGTCTTTTTGAATACGTCAGTATGCCATTTGGCCTAAGAAATGCCGCGCAGACGTTTCAGCGTTTTGTCGTCCACGTAACTCGTGACCTTCCTTTTTGTTATGCGTATCTTGATGACGTCCTCATCTACAGCCTCGATCCTAAAGAACACTCGGAACATCTCGAACTTCTTTTCCATAGGCTTGATGAATATGGCCTCATAATTAACAAGGCCAAGTGCGAATTCGGTGTCACCGAAATCAACTTTCTCGGCCACCACCTTGACCAGCATGGACTTCGACCTCTCGACGAGAAAGTCAAGGCTGTTCGAGATTTCCCCTGTCCTACCTCCATCCGGAAACTTCGGGACTTCCTGGGTTTGATTAATTTCTATCGCCGTTTCATTCCTAACTGCGCTGAGATACTCAAACCATTAACCGACGTCCTCAAAGGCACCCACACACCTTCGGCAACGCTTCAGTGGTCTGCCGAAACGGCGCAAGCATTTGACCGAGCTAGACAAGCACTAGCCAAGGCCACTCTCCTATTCCATCCGAGGCCCAATGCGCCGCTCAATCTTATGGTTGACGCTTCTAATACTGTGTTTGGGGCCATCTTGCAGCAGTATGTCGGAACAGATTGGCACCCCATATCATTCTTCTCAAAGAAGCTGGAACCTGCAGAGTACCGCTACAGCACTTTCGGCCGTGAGCTCCTCGCTATCTACCTGGCCATCAAGCACTTCAAACATTTTTTGGAAGGCCGATATTTTTTTTATACTCACGGATCACAAACCATTGACCTATGCGTTAAAATCTGCCAGCGATAAGTTTTCTCCACGAGAAACACGTCACCTCACATACATCGCTGAGTTCACAACGGACATTCGACACGTTAAGGGACCCCACAATCCAGCAGCAGACGCTCTCTCGAGCATTTCAGCTACTTTCAATTGCAAGACCTTCCCATCTTCCATATGACTTCAATGCAATGGCTTCTGCACAGCAGAACGACGATGCCATTCCTTTGCTTAGTCAGTTTTCTAACAAGTTGAAGCTTGAGAATATCACAATCCCGCTTGGTGATTATCCTCTTCTTTGTGATATATCAACTGGAGTGCCTCGTCCAGTTGTCCCTGTGGCATTCCGCCACCAGGTCTTTGATGCACTCCATGGATTGTCACACCCCGGCATACGCGCGACACAACGCTTGGTCACTGAACGTTTCCTTTGGCAGGGCATAAATAAGGGCGTCCGGGAATGGACACGAACATGTATAGGCTGTCAAAAATCAAAGATTCATCGCCATACCTCAGCACCTTTTCAATCCATCCACGAAACCAACCAACCGTTTTGATCACGTTCATCTTGACATCGTGGGCCCATTACCTCCGTCAGAGGGCAACACCTACATACTTACCTGTATTGACAGATTTACTCGTTGGCCAGAGGCCTTCCCGATTCCCAACAGTACAGCTGCTACCATTGCACAAGTATTCGTGAGCGGATGGGTGGCAAGGTTTGGTGTACCATCCAGCATAACAACACATCGGGGACGACAGTTTGAATCATCTTTATTTCGTTTCCTCGCACAGCTTCTCGGTGCCCAACAGATGCACACAGCATCATATCATCCCATCGCCACCGGCATGGTTGAAAGATTCCATATCACTCAAGTCATCACTCAAGGCAAAAGGGGATTCAACACATTGGGCCAGACACCTGCCTCTAGTTCTCCTTGGACTTCGATCGGCAGTCAAAGCTGATCTTAACTGCAGCCCAGCAGAGCTCATTTATGGCACCACTCTACGCCTTCCCGGAGATTTTTTCACCCCGACCGATCATAAAGTCGAGCTTGATTCCGGAACCTTCGCTAGCGAACTAAAAGCTTTCATGAGACAAGTTCGGGCAGTGCAACCAAGGCACCAATAAAGGCCGTCGATTTATGTGCCACAAGATCTTGAAACATCCACGCACGTTTTCGTCCGACGAGATGCGGTTCGAAAGCCGTTACAGCAGCCATATGACGGACCATATAAAGTCATGGAACGGCGAGACAAGCATTTTCTCTTGGATTTAGGTGCGTCGTAACAGACACCGTATCCGTTGACCGACTTAAACCGGCCCACTTGGCAACGGCCACCAACACTCGCCCATCTCGGCATATTTCTGCTAGCCAACCGTCCGCATTTCCTTTCTCCACCCCTACACACAAGCTCCTCCGTCGTCACGTCACAAGGGCTACGCCTCTCTGCAGCCTGCTTTCCTAGGAGGGGGGCACCTGTAGTGAACTACAGTAGGAGACGACGACGAAACCAGGATGAGCAACAGAGCACGAGACGGACGAGAGCTCGTGTGGTCTTTTCCACCGCAGACATCATTCGGAACCACTTCGTTATTTTAGCAGCATTAAGCAAGCTATAAACGCATGCTCGGTGACTGGCTCGCAGACACACCTGGAGTGTCGCTCACCTCTAACTTTGGCGACAAATAAAAAACGATCTGTTTTGAAAAAACTGTCGTTTCCCACTATGGTGCCGCCGCCGAAAAAAGAAAATGACAGCGTGACAAGAAATATTTTTGATATAACACCGGGTTAGTTAGATGGCACTTGACACGAAAAAAAAGCATTAACAAACCATATAAAAAACTCTGGCTTCAATCCATGCTGTGAAGGTGGTTGTACAGCGAAGCTGTAAACGACACCCACAACAATTACCCATTGCGACGTCACTTGAAAATTCACACACGTGGCTCTACAATGAGTGAACCAGAGACAAGGGAAATGTACCTAACCACACCCGTTTATGTATGAAAGCGTGATGATGTCCGGACGTGATTTCTATGCTGTTGGCTACTTTTACAATCGGAGTAATTTACGCAAGCGTAATCTTTACCGGGAAACACACGCGGAGAAAATGGACGTGCTTCGCATTGTTCGCAGGCGCCGTTATCATCCGTTATGCGGTTTGCACTTCACACGAGGGCTTCGAATGACGTCAACCCTTTCGAAGCAGCTCCAAACCTAATCTTTACCGGAACGCGTGGGAGGGTGTTCCTATTGTTCACACGCGCCTTATCATCCATGATTTGGTTTTTATGCTTGTTTTGTGATTTTCTTTATTGAAACGGATACTGAGCTGTAGGCTGCATGCCTGATTTCAAAGGAGATGTGTTGTTTTGCCTTCAATTGTTCGCCGGGAGTTTTTGGCTTACAACGCCAACGACACGAACACTTCCTTGGCTGGTGGAGGTATAGGCCATTCCATTTAGCGCTCTCTGGGCGGCACCATTTTGTTCGACAGCAGCGCCCTCTCCATACATCCGGGAAATTCAGCGGGTTCGGCGGGGTAAAACGAGAGAGAGGGCACGCGCCCGACTCCGCTAGCAGACGACAAACCGGGAGGTTGCCATTCTCCATCTTTGGGCTGTAGCGGCGGGCTGTACGGAACATCAAACTCTCGCTCGTGGCTGCCGTTTTGAATGGTTCGCGTTCTTAGAATAGTTGTGGCTACTCCAAAATCAGCCTATAGCTCTCTGTTGTTCTATTTCGGTAAATGATCAACTAGCATATCTTTTTTTCCGTTACTTAAATAGCGGTTGAGTCAGCCGGCAGTACTACCCTCAACTACTGTGTATATTGCGGCAGGAGAAAACGTTTTTATTTGTTATTTCAGACTTCCCCTCATGGTCGCTAAAGGCCTACCCCAGTACGAACTTTGTATAGTAAAAAATGTACAGCAACCGGATTTATTTTTTCGCCGGAGAGACCGGCCAATCTGACACAGTTTTCCCTATTTTGTATTATTTGCACGCAGGTAACAGCGCAATTGGACCCTGTTAGTCTTTCTATCTAGCATAGTATTACATGATAACTGGCATACCAAAATCTGCGCGTCTGCGCTTGAACTCTCCAAAATGACGCGATTTTAAACAGAGTTTGTACGCCATCCGGATGCTAGGTACTGTCCAGTCGGCGGAGCAGATGACGGCGGGTGAGAGGGGGAGGGCCTTTTTTTCTATCTATTGCTCTCTCTGGTATGACCCTAATGGAACGGTCTATACAGCTTCGTAGTAAAAGCACGAGGTAACCCGTTCAACCCCTCTCGAAGCCCTATTTCGCCGACTACACTGACCGCTAATCATAGGCGTAGACTAGGGGGGGGGGGCATCGGTGCTCGTGCCCCCCTAGTAAAATCCGGGGGCGGGGAGGGCTCTGCCCCCCCCCCCCCCCCCCCGGGCCTGGGCGATGATCCTTACCGAGACGCTGTTCACGTGCCATGTAGCGAGTTTCTAGTAGTGGCATGTAAACAAAAAATAATGCTTCCCCCCCCCGGGAAAAGCACCCCGGGGGAGTGCTTTTCCGCTTGTGCGGCGCCCCCCCCCCCCCTCCCCTGGGAAAAAATGGAAAGTCTACGCCGCTGCCGCTAATACATGTTGCCATACATTTGCCACAACGCGGCGCCGGACTTCGCGTTATGAAACGAATTTGGCGCCAATGTTGCCCTAGCGCAGCTTCAGCGAACCAAGAGAACAAATAAGGCATTTATTTATCTTTTATCTCACCAGATGGCAGCACCTACATTGAAAAAAGCAGTGGAACGTTCAGGATGATAGTTTACGGATGTCTCCGAGGCTCGAAACGCTGGCACGCGGAAGGTTAGGCGGATTTTAACGTCAGAATCAGTTATCTAATAAATAAAATGTAGAAATTTAGTTTTGAAATACTGCTTTTATAATAGTCATGTTGCAATGGCAGCTTTGAAAGCAGTTAACGATTAAATATTTTGATACAATTTGCGCGAGAATAACGAGTTACGAAATACCTCTGGACCATTTTGAGCATTAATCTCATGCGCTTCCCAAACTGAATGCAGAAAGAGCGTCGCAACAATGCCAGCTCCGACCGCGTAATCGCTGTCGACTGCAATAATCAAGTAAGTAAGCACACAAAAAAAAAACACAGGGAGAACGAAGTAGACAAAGAGGGGCGCTCCTCTCTGTCCACTATGTTGTCACTGTGTTCTTTGGCATTTACCTGCTTGATCATGAACGAACTGGCCCAAATTTCCACTTTAATGCAGTTTATTTCTCTCACAGCAAACTCTTTTTCAATGGCGCCCCTGTTTGTCTGGCACCATGAGAGAACAGCACGCGACAAAACAGCACGCGACAAAACAGCACGCGACAAAACAGCACGGTCAAAACAGCACGCATCAAAACAGCACAGCGTCAAAACAGCACGGCGACAAAACAGCACGCGTCAAAATAGCACGCGACAAAACAGCACAGCGTCAAAACAGCACAGCGTCAAAACAACACAGCGTCAAAACAGCACGCATCAAAACAGCACAGCGTCAAAACAGCACGGCGACAAAACAGCACGCGTCAAAACAGCACGCATCAAAACAGCACAGCGTCAAAATAGCACAGCGACAAAACAGAACCGCGTCAAAACGACACAGCGACAGAAGAGCACGCGCCAATACAGTACGGTGTCAAAACAGCACAGCGTTTAAAATGCACAGTGACAGAGGAGAACGGCGTCAAAACAGGAGATTGACAATATAGCTAGGGTATGGCCTTTTCGGTTTTTATTATTTTGAAATTCGGCGCACTTTTTAGTTTCTAATTCCAAACAGAAGTTTTCGGTTTATTGCGATGTATATTTCTAGACTCTTAAGCTTCTCGTTGTTTTTTTTGGTTTATTGACGAAAAACAGTATACTGATAAAAATGCAGTAGTTTTTAAAAGCGTTTCTTTAATATATATAGTGAGTAAACCATGTACTCATTTTCTTATTTGTTGCAATCTGTGGCAGCCGACGGGACCTCTTCTGAAAGACGCACTGGGGTCCTATTGTGATCTGCCATTATCGTCGTGTGCTCGTATTTGTACACAGGACGAACATGATCTTCACTACCACTTCGGCAGGAGAGGAAAATGTCAAAATCCAGAAATTCGCAAGCATTGTACTCAGTGCGTTTTTTCCCTATTTTCACGACTGCGAAAGGTGATATCTTCGCGCCGACCATAGAAACGACAATAAAACAATCGTATTTATGGCCTCCTCCAGTAGACGGAAGCTATAGTTGTTAAAAAATCAGCAGAACCCATCCTTTGGGAATGATTATCTACGTTAATGCGAATAGCATCAAACGGTGCGGAGTTATGCGTTCGTCAGGTGGCCGGCACACTCTAGATACGCCAGCCCACTCTTGAGGCGATTCTAAATTTGTTGACACTTTCACAGCCCTGCGCACGATCTCCGCAGCCCAGCACGTGCGTTTGTGTCACTTAGGAAGGCGAGCAAAGCACGCGCCATACGCACAAACACTCAAAATGGTACCGACCAGACTTTCTGGCGTCTCAGCTAGTCTCAACCAATCGGTACTACAAACGGTTGTTTATATCTTTACCATAGGACGCGCTTTACAGCGCTGTCACAGCTACCGGTGCGCGCGCGTCTCTGCACGAGGGCTCATCCCGCTCTCGTGAGGGCTGAGCACGGCCTTACATCACCCTCTCCCCGAGCGCGGGAGAGGGTGAGCTAGCGGCCGTGCTCAGCCTCACGAGAGCGGAATGAGCCCTCGTGCATGGAACGCGCGCGCACCGGTAGCTGTGACAGCGCTGTAAAGCGCGTTCTATGGTAAAGATATAAACAACCGTTTAGAGTGCGTTGAATGACTGCCTTCATAGCTCTGTGGTTAGCGCGTTTGCCTGCTGATCAAAGGGTCAACGGTTCGAATCCCAGCCGGCGCCGGTCTTTTTTATTTATTTATCGACCCGCGGCGTAAGAGGTTAGATAGCCAGATAGATAGATAGATACATAGACGAAAAGTGCGTGAAGTATCCAAAGAATGCTATTCGCATTAAAAAATGTGCGGCATTTACGGACGCCCTTGATCTTTATTGTTCAGTTCATTATTAAACTCTCTTCTTTGAAGAAAGAATTCGGCACACAAATCCCTATCAGGTGCAAAAACCCAGATTTCGTCCTGAAGACACCTGCGACCCTGGAGCTTTTGTTGAAAGTTGAACTGATCTCGAAGACATTATGAAAACTGCGAAATGAAGTGGTCATACCATCAGTAATGAGTCACCCCCCCCCCCCCTTTCCAAACGCCTTCCAAAATACTGATCTATTTCAGTAAAAAACGAATTCGGAAAAATGAATTCGGCGTACGTTTACCGGTTCTATTTGGTTTAAGCTGAAAACGATGAACCCTAAATATAGCCTATGGAGTTAAAAAATGCATGTGTCAAAGTAGGCGCTGTAAAGGAATTGAGGGTCTAGGCCAATTCGTCGAAAGCCAACTTGTAGACGGGTCAATTCGTAATAGGGCAATTCGTCGAAGGGCAACTTGTGAAAGAGTCCAACTGGTCGCCGCTTTTTCAAAACCAAAATACATGATTCTTGTCCTCAAAAGGTAAAGCGAATACTGCCCTATATATTGTAATCCGTAAAATCGTCGCACAATAATTGTAATTGACTTTCAGTGCGATCTTTCTTGTCGAAGAGAACAACTAATGAGAGCCACATTAGATGCTATATTGAAGTTAGGTTGCGGAGTTTGGTAAGCACTGAAATAGGCAATATTTTTTTATAACCTAGCGACAATAAATGAATGGGTCAAGGAGGTTCAAAATTATTTGTGCAGAGAGGGGCGATAGCGCGCTCGAAGTTGCTGCATGCGTGCTGTTTTGACGCCGTGCTGTTTTGGCATGTGCTCTTCTGTCGCTGTGCTGTTTAGACGCTGTGCTGTTTTGTCGCGTGCTATTTTGACCGTGCTGTTTTGTCGCCGTGCTGTTTTGACGCTGTGCTGTTTTGACCGTGCTGTTTTGTCGCGTGCTGTTTTGTCGCGTGCTGTTTTGTCGCATTCCCGTTTGTCTACTTCGTTGTCCCCGTGTTTTTTGGCGCTTACCTGCTTGATCATGAACCAACTGGCTCGAACTGCAACCTTGGCTTCAATGGAGTTCTCATGCGCGAGATTACGACAAGGTGCAACTTACGAGTAAGGCACACTTCTGCGTACCTACACCCCGTTTTGAAATCAAGCGTCATAAAAGAGAGACATAATTAAACACGTTAACTGTTCGCCAATCAAAAAAAATAATAGTTCAGCTGCTGATAAGGATTACCTTCACAACCATAACTACACCCTGTATCCAGAGAACACCTGATTAAGCGTTAGTGAGCACATTTCTTTTGTTTACCCTAATAATCATTGCGATTATCCCAAATCTCACGTGCACCAAGCCCGACAAACAGACATTTCTAAATATAAAAGAAAACATACCTGTGTGTGATATTGAAAATCATATATAGAGAGTAGGAAACACTCCAATACCATGTAATATTTGTAAAGCTGAGCGTGTTGGTAAGCAAAATACGAAGGAAAAAAACACACGAAAAAGTGCCTCTGTCAACTTCTATAGAAGAGGGATCGGAAAATACTGTCTCGCGAAAAAAACAGCCAGAACTTTTCACGGGGCCAACTAAAAAAAACCTGTTTTATGCATCATTCGAAAGAGAAGGAAACTTTTGCATATACAAAAGACAATGAGCTCCCGGTAGGTTTCGGCGTTAATTTTCACCCTTTGAGGACAAAAAACAATGCTTGGATTGTTTTTCTGAAACAGTCCAAGCATCCTCAGAATGACAAAAAACAGTTTGGTTTCGCCCAATCCGAGTATCTTAGCACAGCCCATGACCGACTTCGGAAAATGGACATTTTACGAGTTGACAACGCGCGAAGCTCCTTTGGGGAGCAGTTCGCGTTTATTCTGCGAATTTCGGAGCGGTTCGACGGTAAATATATTCTCCTCTGTGGCGATGTCCGGAATTTGCATTCCCCGCTTGCGATGCGCGACATTCGTGGCACGTTCTTCTTCGGATACCATTATTCCTGAAAATCTGGAACAAAGTAGCTGCGCAAACAGCAATTCTAAAACCAAAAAAGAAAAAAGCGAGAAACAAGAATACAACACAAGTGGCGAACGAAAATGCGAGAATATAAAAATAAATCGATGTTTGAAGCGAAGTATAGTATTTTCCGATCACCCTATTCCCTTCGTTTACGTACCATGTACATCTAGCTGGAAAAAAAAACGGCGTCTCCGCGTTTTAAGCTGAAAGTTAAATAAAATGTGTTGTAATGTTGACCTTTAACTTGAAAAGCCTAAAAAATGTTTTATATTTCAGATAGAAAAAAGGAGAACAAAATACTGCCAATTTGAACACTAAACCCAGACAAAGACGACCTATTTATACGTTAATTGTCATACAAGCTGTAGCGCCACAGGTCACTAAAGGGATCTAGTAGATTGTTCTAAAAACCCCGATGACGATACACGATACTCCGCTGACGCATTTGCGCATGCGTCGTATTGTTATCGGTATCCTTATTCGATCTATGTATCAGAACAATCTTCTAAATGAAAACTGTCTATTGTAAGTGGAACGCAGATGGCGCCTGAGCGTCGGCAGCAAATCTCGACGACCTCGTTTGCCTTTATTTGTACAACTTCTACACCCGACTAAAAAAGCAATATGCACTCAGACAACCCATATCCCATAATACCATATGAATGAACCATATAACATAGAACATGTATTTTTCTTAGTGAACACATCTGTTGCGACGCATTATCCCCAACATTTCGGCGTATAGCCCTCGCCTCGTCGTCGTCTGCTTCGGCGAAGCACGGCCGCGCGCTACGCTGCGTAGCTCGAAGAAGACTTGCTACCCAGGCACGCGATGCACCGGAACGTTGGTCGGCCGCCGCTGCCGAGGCAATAAACCGGCCGTTCTTTTTCTATGTCAGGGTTTGTTCTTCAGCACGACGCAGTATCCCACAAATCAGTTGCCCATTTGATGCTTGTCCCTTGTTGTCTACTATGGTTTTCCTCTCAGGTTGCACAAAAATGGCGTTGCTTGTTTTCTTTTTTCTTTCACGTTTCTTTGATGATTGTTTATTTATATTTCAATTAAATAGATGGCGGTGCACAGCACAGATTATATCTTTGGTATAGAATACGTATAAAAGATGCGTAGCATAACGAAAATGCTCTTGAGCCACTTAAAATAGTGCAAGTCAGCTGATAAAATCACTTAAGTTTAAGATTTTTCTTTATATTGGTCCCTCATATATGGAATTACGAAATCCGGGTCGTACGCGTGCATATTTTTTAATTTTTAGATTTAGTTTTATATTGAAGACAGGTTGCACACGGATCTTATGCTAAATTCGATCGACAGCCGTCGTTATGACACCTAGCAAGGGCGACCTGTGGCTTCACCTCTCGAAAAGGTCACACAACGTGAATATCGGCTTTTTACCTTATGGCTGTTTCACACACCTGCGACCAACTCTGACAGACTCCGACACAACTGGTTTTTAAGCCGCTTGTGAGTGCAAATGGTGGGTCGCGAAGCAGCGATGGCGGTCGTAAGCGACCTAAAATCCGGTCGTGTCGGAGGCGGTTGTACTCGTTTTGGCAATCATTAGAACACTTTACATGAACGCACCTTTGTGCCCGGCTGATTTAGTTAAGTGGGTATCCGCTGACGCATCCGTCGCTATTAGTTGTTGTGATTTTGTTGCTTTCGGTTTCAATGCACTCGCGGTTTTCTGAGTGTTTAATGTCGCATTCGCTAAATATTGTAATAGTTTTTTTTTATTTTTCAGAAAATATTTAATGGCGTTGAGTTTTATTGACACGTAGCCTAAATTGTGCATGATTTTTTTTTCATATTGCATTGTATTCTTATTTCCGCTTTATATCAAAGTAATGCCGCACAAGAATCACAAGTTTTCGACCCTACTCCCTGACGGAAAACTTTCAAAATAAATTATGCGCATTGAAAAGACAAAGGAATATAACACACCTGGCCACGAGCAAATAGTTACACGGGTTAAACGCGGAGTGACTAATTTTTGCGAAAACCCAGATTGTCTTATCTTCGCCGGCTAAGAAGGTCCCCCAAAAAGGATGTTGCAAATCTGGTTTGATGGGATATCATCTCGGCCTGCTTTAAGTATACAAAAAACGAAAACCATAGCTAGAATGCGAGACATTACCGGGCCGACTGAACTACTCATTATCGGTATTTAGCAATAAAATATTCACTTTACGGAAATCTATCAACGACCCACTCAGGCTGCAACCTAAGTTACAGGCAGTTACAGGCTTGTAGATAATTACCTCTCAAATTTCAAGGCGTAGCTTAACGCGAAAAATAAGGACCAAACTCCTGGAAACATGTTTGTTTGCATAATTTCCGGCGTCAATGTTTTTTTTAAATCTTTTGTTGTTGTTGAGTTAGTGATGTTTTTCTGGTGTTTTTATGTATACGTAAATTTTATTTAATTTTTTTAAAATTTTGTTTGTTTGTTTTGAGTTTAATCGTGTGCTGCTGGACCTTGCCCCAAACGCAGGCCATTGGGAGTCTGTCAGGCGACTTTGTTTTGCCTTTTGAGCCTTTGGACCTTCCATGGAGAGTTGTTTTCTCCCTTAGAAAAAAATAACGATTGAAATGATTGATTGATTGATTGATTGCTTAATTGATTGATTGATTGATTACACGCCACACACTGAAACGTGCTGGCAAGCTGTGCAAACGGTGTGGTTAGGGTCTCAATCGTTATGTGGCGCCACCTGTCGATTGAGCAAACAACCTCTCAGTTACTTTCAGTCATACCTCAATGAAAACACAAATTCGACGGTCGAGGTGTAAGACAAGTCTTTTACATAACCGCTTTTGACTTTATTTCGTTCACCTTCAGCGTCAACCTTGTGTTTCATTAATCTTGGACGGAAGCTAGAGGACTTAAAGGTTATCTTAAATCTAATCGACCGCTGCCGGGTCGATGTACAGCGGACAACGAAGGCCAGTTCACGCAGCGAATCCAGAATGCCGTCTTCCTGAGGCTCTTAGCACGATATTCCAGATTTTTGCTGTATCAGCTGAGATTGCATTTTGTTTTAGTCCAAACGTTGGCTTGCCCTTGCGTGTCGCAGCCTCTTACTTTCCCAAGGTCTGCAAAAAGTAAGCTTCGTGCATCCTTTCCAACCGGCAGCGTGCAAGAACGCTAAATCGCCGACGGACATCTGTTTATGCAAAAATTTTAGTTTATTATCGGTGATAGGAGGTCAATAAATGAGGTAGTGAAACTGGAGAAACTTTCTTTATGCATGGATGCTGGATATTGTGCCAACAAATAGTGCACTGTGTTGAACTTGTTATGATTACCTACTACGTAACATGAATTGCACTTGTTCGATGGTCACTTGTTTTTTATTGTAACTCCAGAATGAAATTCAAATCTCAAGTGCAGGTGAGTCAAGCTTAATTTTAGGTAGGAGGAAAAAACATGTTTTGTTATTTCTGCAGTCTTTGATAGGAATACAATTACTTTTTTAGTTCGAAAGAATACACAAATAAAAGAATTCCTTTGAGGAAATATATTGGTGGCTTTCGAGACTCGGGAGTTCCGAAAATGCCTTAACAGATTCTTTTTCTGGCCCAGTTTTCTTCCCAGTAAAGTCTAGTTGGGGAGGAACCTTGAGTTTCGGCCTTTCTATAGACGACTACTACACTCTAAAAAAGTCTGTGCGTCTATTTTCACGCACAACACTCGGAGAGCCAATCACCGCAACTTACGGAGGCAGCTCAGCGAATGACGATGCCGAAACATATGTTTAGACCAAAAAATGCAGTCTGAGTTGTGACATTAAGCAATGCAAAACGTCACGCTTGCATTGCCTAATGTCACAACTCAAACTGCGTTCTTTGGTCTAAACATATGTTTCGGCATCGTCATTCGCCAAGCTGCCTCCGTAAGTTGCGGTGATTGGCTCTCCGAGTATTGTGCGTGAAAACAGACGCACATACTTTTTAAGAGTGTGCGCGTCCAAAAGCGTGGCTGTGGTCGCCATTCACAATTGGCCAAATAACAGCTTCCTACAAAGCGATAATGCCTGCCTAATCGCCGGTTCATGGCGAGGCAAATCCTGCCAATCATGGCGAGGCAAATTCTAGTCGTGACGTAACGAACGGAAACCTTAGGAGGGAGCCACCGAAACTTCTAGGCGCAGATACTTCGTGTCACCCTAAGTCAAAGATCAGTCAAAGGCTAGAAGAGATACAAACAGAAAGACCCAAATACTAAAAGGCAGAATAAGCGCTGCAACCTCTGCATCTGATTGGCTTAGTCAGTGAGTGCACAGGCACAGAAACAAGACGACCGCCGTGACGCTGCGCTTTTACCGCTGCTTCATTGGCGTCATCGGCTATTACGCTCTAAAAAAAGCCCGTGCATCTACTTTCGCGCACAACACTCGGAAAGCCAATCACCGCAACGTACAAAGCCAGCTCAGAGAATGACGATGCCGTAACATATGTTTAGACCAAAAACTGCAGTCTGAGTTGTGACATTAAGAGATGCAAGCGTGGCTTTTTGCATTGCTTAATGTCACAACTCAGGCTTCGTTTTTTGGTCTAAACATATGTTTCGGTATCGTCATTCGCTGCATTCGCTGAGCTGTCTCCATAATTTGCGGTGATTGGCTTTCCGTGTGTTGTGCGGGAAAGTAGACGCACAGGCTTTTTTTTAGAGTGTAGTGTCGACTGTACTCACAATTAGGGTGAAACTAAGTATGGAGGAGTGGAAACGCAAACACATAACAGTTACGACGCCCTCTAAGCCTACCGGAAGATAAAACCGACACAGCATGACCCTAAACACTCGCATCTTGCGTCCTTCCGTCCTGTATGGAAAGCCGTTCACCTTGCATAATATTCACAAATAAGATCAGATGCGTCGTGTCCCATTTAAAACGCGAAACGCCTCAGCCGATAAATTTATTGGTACGCTCCCAGATGTCCTTGTAGCAAGGCAAACACGACTTTACGTCTTTGGTCTTTGATAGTGTTGTTGCATATAAAGTAACGCACGGGTCTCTCCGGTGAAACGAGAAACTTTATTCACGTTGCATTCATTCGATAGAAGCGAAATGGCGGGGATTCTTCGCAGCAGCCTGTTTTAAAGGTGGCGCCAGTTGTACCGTCTTACGAAGTACCTTGATTCAGGCAACGTGTTCATACGCGGTGACGTCACCGAGAAAACACGTGAACGCTATTTCGACGAGTCGTAAGGCATGAGTCTTCACAGCCATTGCTTCGGTCAGGAGACACATCGAACACAATAGTTCTTGTTTCACCCCTTGTAGTACTTGCCGTATCCGTAGCCACCGCCACCATAGCCCCTGTACCCTCCATATCTTCCACCACCGAAGCCACCACCGCCGTATCCTCCATATCCGAAACCTCCGTATCTTCGACCGCCGTAGCCACCACCTCCATAACCGCCTAATCTGTAGGTTACAGTCTTGTAGAGCCCTCCTCCGTAGCCTCCTCCGTAGCCTCCTCCGTATCTTCCACCGCCATATCGTCCACCTCCATATCCGCCGACGAGGTATCTGGTACCGCCGTAGCCACCATATCCTCCACTGCGGTATCCTCCACCACCGTATCCACCACCGCCGTATCCTCTACCACCGTATCCGCCACCGAATCCACCAAAACCGCCACCGCGGTAAAGGTAGCCACAAAAGACTTGGCTGAAGCAGAGGGCTACGACGAGGCAGAGGACGACCTGCTCGCGAAAAGAAAACCAGAATAGACAGAATGATTGCAGAGTCGACACCGGAGTTTGTGCACTACCGTATGGTTTTCCGTGACCCCATGTGTACATATCAAGAAATGTGGTACAGATTCGTAATTAAGCAACACAGAGTGATGTTTGTAGCTAAATTGCTTGGTACGGTTTTATTATCCTGGTAGTTTATCGGGACGCTCATGAAGATTTTACTAAAATACAAATGCTGACGATAATACAGTATCACATAATTCCGCATATCACTTTCAGCGCTAACCTTCACATTCATCGTTTCCAATTATCTATTATATAGGTTCTTAATACCTGCCACGAATGTACCTATAAAGCGATATTTTTAAATACAATTTCTTTGCAAATATGGCGTCACGCTACACATCTACAAATACGTAGACATTTTAATTGCGAAAGTAATTAATACTTTATATTTCTTGTTGCTATGAACAGACATACAAAACAAGTGGGGGTTATAAGGTTTGGACACATGTATATTCAAAACACCAAAACCTGGTCCACCGAACATCTTGGGAATAAAAAGGAATGACCGCAGAGCACTGCGTCTTTTGTGTGCTGATGTGTGTATTAATGAAAGTCAAATAAACACGCTAGAAGAACACAGTTTTAACTTGCATTATAAGTTCCCGGAAATTGAGAAATTCTAGGACTCGTTAAATCTCCAATCCAAGCCATCGCAAACCTCAACGAAAGCGCTCCTCACCTTGCCGACCATGGTTAGGCTGTACCGCTGAATCGGCCGAAATCCGCCGCTTCGCTCCAAGAAGTGTGTACACAGTGAGAAGTGTCGCGGCTTCGCGCAAGCCGCTTTTTATACGACAACTGCGTCCTTCCGTACGTTAATTCTGTGCCAAATCGAATCACCCTGAGCGGTTATCGGTTCCATCGCGCGCGTCTCCCACTCCTCTCTGGATAACCTTCTGGTGTTTCTTTTCACATCCGTAACTCGCACGAACGAACGGCGTAGCGATTAGGCAATGATTGTAAGTGACACTGCTACTTATCGCGAAATCGACAAATACAGTCCGCATTTTGCGAGTGGACATCAACCTCCCAAGAATTTTTGATATTACGAGCCTATTCTTTGCAACCCCGGATTGTTTAGGCGCTAGAGCCAATGAACGTTGACAGTGCTCGAGAGGCGGTCGGATGACCGGTTTGCCTTGAACGCCGCGCCTGGATGAAAATGCGTTTTTAATGGAAGCCCCAAGACATGTCAGTCTTTGGTTTTTGATCTTTTGGATAATTAACATTGAAGGCGTTCTTCCGCGTCGACTGAACGTCGCCAAACGCAGCTGTAAGTCTTGGCAGAGAGATGTTTTTTTAGGCTTCCGTGGCAATTGTCGAGTTTGGAAGGTACAGCCATCTTTGGACTGTTAATTATCAAGACTAAATCCGGAAAATTAAAAAAAAGACGTTACATTTCTGTTTGATACTCTCTTTTGTGCTTCACCTGAACCATCGTCTGGCTTGGAATAAATCAGCAGTTATCGAAAGATAAGTTTCAGTGAGCCTGGTGAATTTGTTTTTAATAAACGACCGTATTAAGATTAAGGTCAGCGTCCAAATGCCCGTTAAACGAAAACTCAGAGTATTCGAGGCTACGTTACTAGGGAAAAACAACTTTATTTGATGTTCCACACGCCTTGTTGGAGCGCATGGTGTGTTTAATATTCAGATGGTCTTTGGCGTCATGTTGAAGGGGCCTGAAATGGAACACAAAGATGGACCATCAATATGTTAATTACTTCTTTTCAAGTGTTTGAGTATTTTAAGATATTTAAAGTAAAGCTTCCCTTGCATTTTTATGTATTTCAGGCAACTATACCGGGAGAGCTCTAATTTATAACATACATAGCCGAGCGTGAATCCCAATTTTCTTTTAAATTACTGCAAGTAGCAGAATCAAGAGGTCTGATTTACAATTATTGTCAAGATAGTAACAGATTAAATGGAACGTTGTCCGTTTGGTCTCAGCTACTATCACTGTCCTCAGACATCACCATCTGTATTAACCAAAACTGTACCCAGACATTTGTATAGTAGATACCTATGTAACCCAATAGACCAAATATACAGGTTTTGTTTTGGTTTTTTTTAACCTTTCAGATTTGTATTAAAAAAGCCGTGAAAGCTACATAATGCGGCTTGTGCAGGTGAGTTATACGGCCAAGAGGACATAGTATACGGAGATAATCCCAACTATAAGTTGGCTAATTAAGCAAAAATGTGTTAATTACATTTTTAATTAGTGCATATAAACATATAGTTCCAATTAGAAACTTGTTGAGCATCATCGAAAACCACTAAATCAACTATTTTTAGAAGGATATAACGTCGGGGCTGCATTTTACGACGTTCTGTAAAAAAGCTCCATTTGGACCCGTTTCTAGGTTTCGGTTTCTTATCGGAGCGCATCTTTGCGGCCGCCGTCCTGCTCCCCGGTGGTCGCGGCGCGAAGCCACCTCGTCGCCTCCCTCGTAAAATGGAGGGAAGTAGGGCGCACGTGTATTGCGCGTCTCAGCCACTGGGGAGCAGGACCGCGGGCGCAAAGATGCGCTCCGATAAGAAAACCGAAATCTAGAAACGCGTCCAAACGAAGCGTTTTTACAGAACGCCGTGAAATGCTGCCCCGGCATTATATATTTCTGAAAGAGTTGATCTAGTTGTTTTTGATTATGCTCAGCAAGTTTCTAATTGGAACTACATAAATATTTGCAATAATTAAAAAGTTAATTAAGAAATTTTACTTAATTAGCCTACTGATAGTTGCGACTATCTCTCTATACTGTGTCCCCCTGGCCGTATAACTCACCTGCACAAACCGCATAAGTGCAGCTTTCATGGCCTTTTTAAACAAATCTGAAAGTTAAAAAAACACCCTGTATACTAACATAATTATCATTAAGAACTTAGTAAGCTATTCAAACTTCCAGATTCACAATTAATCAATTGTAAATTGTGAATTCACATTCGAATCAAATTTTAAATATCACATATTAGATATCTAAATGACATTTTACTGAAATACCCACTATTCGGCTCTATACGACTTAATTTACGGGAGTACAGTACGACATCCACGGGCGTCAATGGAGGGCCCGGAGGAAATTCTACCCGATCATTCGGCATCTCCGTGACATAGTGATGTCGTCACATCTGTAATAGCACTTAGCGCCAAGGCATAAGAATATTGACAATACGTATTTCTTACTCTTTCATGGAACGAAGCCGACTTTAAGGGCATCCGCGTAGCTGGGGTTGCCGTGGACACCGTAGCTCTTAACCGCAAAGGAACCCTGGTGCCCGCTACTGGTTTGGTCAAAGCCTTCGCTGCCCTGGAAATTTCCCGAGCCGTACCTGTTCTCGCTCTGCTCAGAGAAACCGTCGGTTTTTCGAAATCCTCCTTCATTTGAGTAACCATGCACATTCTTCGCAGCATTCCCAGAGGCCGATGCTCCGCTTGCTTGGGCCGCCGCTTGTTCAGCCTCGCTGAAAGAGTCCTGCTGACTGCCTTCAGTCTTCTGCTCGTGCACTAATTTGTGTCCTGGCAAAAGGGTTGCGCTCCTGAGGGATTTTCAAGCGGAAACACTCGTGGAACTGTCAGGTCTGGTGCTCCGGCGCCAGGGGCGACTGCTGGTACAACGGGAGCGTCTTCAGGGACTACTGCACCATCGGCAGCTTGCGGTACTGGAGGTAAACTTTCTTCAGCTGGAAGTGGTAGCGCCCCGGCAGACTCTTCAGGAATAACGCCGGCAGGCACTGCAGCACCGTCGGCAGCTTGCGGTAGTTGAGGTAAACTTTCTTCAGCTGGAAGTGGTGGCGCCCCGGCAGATTCTTCAGGAGTAACGCCGGCACTTTCGTTCGTAACTTCTACAGGAATTTCAGAAGGGACCTCTGGTTCTCCGCTAGGAGCTTCATCAGGTGTTGCTGGACTCTTGGTTTTCCGCTGGGACCTCTTGAGATGACCCATCAGAGGTATCAGAGCTATCTGAGTTATCTGAGCTTGAGCTTTCTCCAGACGGTATGTCTACGGGAGCACCTTCCTCAGCCGGAAACTCGGCTGTATTGCTTCCTGGTGGTTCTAGGAGGTCCGGGGAAGGAGAACCTGAGTCCAGCCTATTGGTTCCAGAAGAGTGTTCCTCAGCGGTTTCTGACTGAGGCTCATCTGGAATAGGAGCTCCTAACGCAAGAAGCAGCAGCGTGACTCCAAGAATCTGAAATGCAGCGAAGTCAAAATTACATACACACTCTGATTAAAGTTGTCCAATCCTAATTTTTTTTTGAGACCACAAAACATTATTAGTTCGAAGATAATTGTGAGGCATTACGAAAACGTAACAAAATAACGTTACGTTTTTTTTTTTAGCAAGGCACGCACTGGTTTTCTCACACCCATAATAAAGGCCGCATCATTATTCATAATAACGGGAAAGACATTGAAGATGTGGTATCTGACCGGAACTGTCGATTTAAGTTTCTTTATACGCATCAAATCTTTCTCTTACTTTGTAAATCGCTTACGTGAGAATACATGAAGTAACAAAACTAAGAATATCTAGCGATGTACATTTGTTTTCATAAACAACTAATGAAACATCTTGATTTTGTGTCACTGGCAGAAACGTAGCACGCAGGCTCATTCTGTGGCTGTTTAAGCTTCACGGGATACTCGATTTGCTGTGTTGAACGGAAACAGTTAAAAAAGATAAGAATAAAATGTTTTTTTCATATATATTTTTAAACACGTGAAAACAACACATATGAGTACACAATGATTATTAAAGTACACTTCCTTAATTTTGATAATACACTTGCAACAGAAAAGCAAAACTTTATGAATACTCACAAGTTTCGGAAGAATTCCGGCCATCTTGGGAATCCCAAGCTCTCCGTTCGTTCTGCTGCTTGACTGATGAACAGGCTGTTTCTATTTATATTGACGCTATTTCGCTACTGTCGGTCCAGCACCACCCTAAGCTCTCTGTAGCGACAACGGGGTTTCCTACTTGCGTAAAGTTGGCAGCTGCACCGCTCTCGTAAACTTGTCAGGACAAGGCTAGTAGACTAAGCTTGAAATCCGTTTCTTTTGAACACGTGAAAAATTGCACTTCGTGTTTTTCTAGAGTCGGTGCAACCAACGCCTTTAGTTGCAGTCTCAAAGCGAAATAGTCTCGATACTTGTGTCCCTTCGCACCCCAAGTCCGAGTTCTTCGAACAGATGGCGGCGGCTTGAATCTTAAAGACGGGAAAAACTAAGGATTGCCCCCCCCCTTTTTTTTTGTCACTTCGCCTGCCTTGCCGGATTTCCGACTTTACATTTATCTTTTTACTTCTTCTCGGCCGCCGACAAGACCCCATATCCTGGCGGAACTCGATCGTCGGATGTATTTCCGCAGTTATCACGTTTTAACGGACACTCCGGTCCCTTCCCGGAGACCGTGGATACTACCTCACGAGCCACACCCACATATTGTTTAATTTTATTTGATGATCGCTACAATCATGGTGTTCTTTCGAAATTAAAATATTTGTAAATATCAAATGAATAAATAGAGTAATTATATCAGATGAGATTAGTTTCAGGTTTCCGGTGCAAAGACATATATTGTGTTACAAACAACTGTCACCAAATTACAACGTGGAAATGTTGTTATTCACAGTAAAGAACAATGGCTCAAATGTCTGATTTTATACACTTTTTATTTCGTGCTGAATAATGCAATCCGCCAGGCTTCTATTTTTTTTTCTAAGCTTAAATTGGCAGTTAAAACAGTTTGTTTTCACCCTACCTAAGAGGGTGTATCAGCTGTCTACTTCCAATTCATTTCCAAAGGCTTATTTTTTATGTGGCGTAACACCTGAGCAAACTACTAGCTACATTCAACTTACTTTTATTAAACAAAAACAAATTGCACCAACGTTTTCCGCTAAACAAATTCTAGGGGCATTCTACGCCTCAAACTGCTGGCTAATCGGTCGTAACCAAACTCAGAAAAGGCAGTCTGCCGAACCTTTGCTTAATAAGGATATGAACGTCATGATTTATGGTTCGCAATCTACCGCTGCTTGGGCTTGGTGGCTGCGATACTATTGCCCGAGTCCCACTAGGGAGACAAACATACACAAACGACTGCGCCAAGCCTCAAAACATGCAAAGTCTTTCGTGATTTGACAGGCTTTGTAGAATAAAGGAGGCTATGCACAAACACGAGCCTCATGCACGCGAGGGTGTCTTTGGCAGGCTTGCAATCACTCGTGCTTACCGCATGAGCACCGAACGACTAAATGCCTGCCAAAGGTACCATTGCAGAGCGAGCATGCTGCATGGGTTTGAGGCTTGTCACTGTCGTTTGTTTCTGTTTGTCGCTGTAGTGGGACTCGGGCATATGCGGTTCGCTTACAACCCGCTCGTTTTTGCTCTGCAGGCGCTCTTCGCATGTGTATCCTGCTAGGAGGCACCTTTAAAAACCACCCCTGTTCTTCAACATCAAGAAAGGGCCAGATGCTGCGACAATCTTTGGAACGGCAACGCCTATGCCAAGTTTTCCGCGGAAGCACAGGCCACCTACCGATCATCGTTAAACAGAGCGTAATTGTTTGCGTTACACCGGGAACCCATATTTGCCACAGCAACGCACGGACCTCTGCTAGGGCTTGGTGACGCCGCTACGGTGCGGTTCGCTCACAACCCGCACGTCTTTGCTCCGCAAGTGCGTAGTTCTATCACATTGTTTGCCATACAAAATAACAATGTCTGTCTAGAACAGCTGCCAAGCCCACGCTGCTGTGTTGAAATGGTTTGCTAATGTATAGATGTAATTAACAAGCTCATAGTGTTTTTCGGTGATATCGCAGAAATTCCCGGACCCGACCCGAAAACTCGTACGACCCGCAGTACTTCTAGTTGCCAGCTCACCACACCTTCTTCTTCAGAAGTCCTTGCAGCTTTGGATAATGTTAAGGGTGAACAAGACGCCCTGATAATACAAATTTAATCAATAAAACTAGCATTTCGGTAACAGACGAAAACGTCGGTGACCTCTCAAATAGGATGGCTCGAATAGAAACAGAACTTTCCACCCTCCCTGCTGTCCGTGACGAAGTTGGCAGTATCAAATTCAATTCGATGACTGTCGAGACTGCCAACACACTTGCAGATTTGACAGCGTGTGTTAATGTGCTAAAAATCAGTCTCGTCAAGACAATCTCGTTTTTTTTTTAGATTGTAAGACAATTTTACGGAATCTTGGAAGGAATCGGAGAACCTTGTTATTGAACATTGCTCTCGGCGTCTTGATATACAGATTGATACGAACTTCTACGGAGCGCTCTCATCGCATTGGCAAATTTTGTCAAGAAAAGAAACAACCTGTAATCATAATATTTTTATCGTTCAGAATAAGACAACTTATTCTGTCAAGGGGATTCAGATTTAAAAACACCAATTACAGCATGAGTGAAGACCTCTTTCCTGAAAACCGTCTGGCCCGCAGACAGCTCTTATCTTTTGTTCGCCCACAACCGCTGCCCTTTAGAGCGCAGCTCTTAGGCGCCCGCTTCCGGCTTGAGCGGCGTCGCCGTCGCCGCCGGCGTCGCCGTAACCGCGCGGTGCATTATGGCCAAATTTGCCCGCTAAATTTAGCGGAAAATTTTCCCACTAAATTTAGCGGAAAAACTTTCCGCACTAAATTCAGCGGGAAATTTTTTTCCGCTAAATTTAGCGAAAAAATTGTTTCCGCTAAATTTAGCGGAAATTTTCCGCTAAATTTAGCGGGGAAATTTTTATGCTAAATATAGCGGGGAACTATTTCCGCTAAATATTAGCGGGAACATTTCTGTGCGTTACATTTAGCAAGGAATATTTTATCTCCGAAATTTAGCGGAAAAATATTTCCGCTAAATTTAGCGAGGAAATTTATCCACTAAACTTAGCGGCGAAAATGTTTCCGATAAATTTAGCGGGGAACTTAACCATAATGCACAGCGCGGTTACAGCCGACGCCGAAGGCGTCGCCGTCAATGTCGGCGGCGGCGACGATAAATTTAGCGGCGACGCCGCTAAATTTGGCGGAAACTGTTTCCCGCCATATTTTGCGGAAAAAATCTCCCCCCTAAAATTAGCGGAAATAATTGCCCACTAAATTTAGCATGAAATGTTCCCCGCTTAGCGAAAAAATTTCCCGCTAAATTTAGCGGGAAACTTTTCCTCTAAATGGGAGGAAAGGAGGAGGGGCATAGCTTCCTCTCCGTACCTTCCCCTCCTCCTCTTCTAGAGCTACGCTCTAATTCGGCGTTAAAGGGGATTGTAAGCGTCTTTAATATTTTTTTTAAACTCCCGTACAATCACCTCGCCATGGAAACTCGCGTTGTGTTTTCCTCTCTACTTTAGAGCAAGTTATAAAGTTCAATTTATAGCAAAAGTCATCAGTGCGTCAAGTTACTACTACCATTAAGGCGACTACGAACGAGAGCCCACTGAACATATCTGTTCTTTTACTAATATTCGAAGAATTATACCGAAACGTGAAAAAGTATGCAGTCTAATTTCTTCTTCAGACTGTGACCTTGTCGTCCTTACAGAAACATGGCTTTTCTCTGGTATTGAGGATGCAGAGGAATTTCAGGGTACTTCCGGTTACAAAGTTTCACATAAAGACAGGAAATCGGTCGGGGTGAGCGAGGGGGGGGGGGAAGGTTCATAGCAGTTAAACAGCATATTGCCTGCACCCTTATCAATATTTCATCATCCTTGGAAATGCTCAGGTTACGTAGCAGCTCTGCTACTTCCCCCGCCCTACTACCACCCTCCTTGCAGTGATACCTTCTTCCATCATTCATCAATGACTGCCTATCATTTTTTACTAATACATTCTCTCGATCCAAGTTTTTGTACATTGGTGACTTCAACTAGCCGGGTATTCAGTGATCAGATTTATCGGTACTATGAGCCGCTCACCCAACCGAATGCCTTGAATTAATTGACGTTTGCCATAATTTCAATCTCTCACAGGTCGTCAATGAGCCCACTATATTTCTTTTCAGCTTAAGTCAAGACGCAGTCGACGCTACGAGCTAATGAGACCAAATAAAAAAAGCGTCAAAAGCGCGAGTCACTGATCTTTTTTTATTTATGACCGGTTCAGCGATGATAGAACATATACAGAAATATGATGATGGTGCGCTTTTTAAATCTCTGATTGGTCCAGATATGTACAAGTTACTCAAAAAAGTAATCAAGTTAAGTTACTGAGTATTGGCTTCAAAAGTAATCTGAATAGAGTCGAAATTGCTCAAATGGAAAGTATTTGAGTAAATTACTAACTATCGTAAAAAGTTGGAAATTTTGAATTTACTTTTTAATTTTTTTTTGCGGTAACAAGAACGTACATATGTTTTGATCCGTTAGCGAAATTCTGCAATCCAAATATAAAGCGGCTTGCATTTTCACAGAAATGCTTTAAAGAGGTGCGGAAACGAAATTGACGAAATTCCAGCGCGCATTTTTTTGTTTTAATGTGTTGCATGTTGCAGCATAACCTCAAAAATACCAGTCTTTTGTTGAAAGGCACAAGAAAACTAATTTTAAAGCTAATTAAACGATCTTTCAATGTGCGCCTGGTCGATGCATGTGGAGCCTATTTGGGAGATGATCTAGCAACGTTGGGGAACTTGCTACGTAGTCATGACGTAGTAAGTTCCATCGGAGCATTGCCGCTTTTTAGAATTCAACATTTTCCTTTTCAGCTTTCCTCCTCAACTCACAAATCGCGCATTGTACCAAACAGTTCAAGAAGACAGAAAGGAGGGACGATCCCCTCTTGCTCGGACCCTCGTTTGTGTACCCGGACACAGCCATTCTCCCCTAGAAGATTAGCCAGTCTCTCAAAATTTGGACAAAGTTGCTTTCCCCACCCCGTTCACCTCTAAGCTGACAGTGCTGTGGAAGTTACGTGCTCCTTGGGCCAGTCACACGCCTGTCACCCCACGGGTACTTCGAACGACTCGGTTGTAACGCGTTGACGCTATTGACACCACCACAACGCTGACAACGCCACCAGCGGCAAAGCTCATAACAACGTCAGCCTTGCTACATCAGGAATGCGGGGAATCTTTTTTTCTGTTTTTGTTGGCGCCGGATATTCCATGACGCATCGCGCTCTCCGTTCGCTTCTCTTCGAGCGCTTGCTCGAGTGCACCGTTTGGAACGAACAATATAGCCAGTCGTTCAAAATACAAACGTGCGATTATCATTTACGGTTATTATCCGTCATGCTTGATTCATTTGCGAACGAAATTTGAATATTTCAATTTTCGTTTCCGTACCCCTTTAATAGCTGCTTCTGCTTCAGAGTAAGGATTTGTTTTGTACCCTTTTCGTTGTTTTTTGTTAGCGATGTACTCAGATCTTTCATTTCTACTTTGAGGTTTAGCACTGCCTGAGCTTGATTTTGCAGACAGTGTTTGCTTTTTTACAGTGTTGCAGTAAAGTACATCTAAAAGTAGTTGAAGTACTAGTACAAAGTAAATGAAAGTTTTGTACTTTAAGTAAAGGAGTAAGTAGACCGGTTGCGATGTACTCGATGTAAAGTACTGTAAATTCAATGTAATTTCAAAGTAAAGTATGTACAAGTACTTTTTAACTAAAATCTTTCATGATGCCCTTTTATCTCCTATGCAGTGTTTTTCTTCTCTTTTTATAACTGGTAAGCATTGTTCCAGGGGTAATCGGAAGTGAATCCGTTTTTTTCGGAAATGGCGGCAGATATTAGATGAAGGCAAGTCGCCCCAGAGTAGTTGGTTTTTTAATCTTGCTGACGAACTATTTAACACAATAAACTTCTAAGGCACTTATTGTATCGGTCTTATAGCCGCCATTATTTCACTTGAAGAAATTATCAGACGACGTCTCAGAAAGACGTTAGCTTGTTTTCCTCGACGGTATGGCCTCTTTTGCTTTTAAATTTGAAAAATGTACTTTGAAGTCGGGAGTTGTACTTTCTTCGAAAAGTACCAGAAAAATACTTTAGTAAAGTACAAGTACATGCCCAGAGATTGTACTTCAACTAAAGTACTACGCATTTGAAACGTAGAATTGCCCGAGTGAGAAAGAATTCTAAATCTAATAGAACAGAAACATGTCGCCAGCTTCTTTCAGAACTAAATGCAGGACTTAAACTTGAAATCTCAGAAGCAAAGAAAAATATTTTAATACTTCGCTCCGCTCTTTCATGAGAAGTGCGCCACACAAGTTCTAGCGTTATATCTCACCTGAGGATAAGTCATCTGTCCAAAGTAATATTAACGCGACTGAGTTCAATTACTTTTTTAAATCGGTATTTACTACTGACGACGGAGTTATCCCAAGCCTCGAAGTTAACGATGTGGACGTAATTAGTGACCTTTTTATAACTCAGGAGGGAATTTTTAACTTAATTTTAAATAAATTAGACGCTAAGAAAAGTACTGGGCCGGATATGATACCAAACACGTTTTTAAAAAGGTATGCAGAATGGATGTCCAAATATTTACATGTTCTGTTTTGTTTTTCTCTGGAGCATGCAGTATTACCAAATGACTGGAAGACAGCAAAAATAATTCCGATACATAAAGAGGGTGACTGGAGTGCAGCATCAAACTTTAGGCCAATATCTTTAACTAGCACCACGTGCAAATTGCTAGAGCATATTATTTTTACACATATTTCATGTCACTTGGATAAGCATAACCTAATATATAGAAATCAGCATGGGTTTAGGAAATCACTTTCGACTACAACTCAGCTCATTGAATTTACGCATGACTTGGCTGAGGCCATTAACGAGAGGGGCCAGACTGACGTAATATATTTAGATTTTTCTAAGGCGTTTGACACGGTGTCTCATCCAAAGCTGCTGGCAAAACTTTCCAATATACTCAAAAACTCTCAAATTATAAATTGGATAACCGCGTATTTATCAAACCGAAGCCAATATGTTCACTATAACAAAGTTGATTCGGACAAAGTGCTCGTTACTTCAGGAGTGCCCCAGGGTTCCGTACTTGGGCCACTTTTGTTTTTGATTTACATTAATGACATTCCAACCAATATTGATGTCCCGATTAGATTGTTCGCTGACGACTGTATTATATATAAAACAATAAAAAGCCATGCCGACAATCTTACACTGCAGCAGGCTTTGGATGAGATACTGTGTTGGACTAAAAAATGGCAAATGAAACTAAATTATTTGAAAACAGCCGTCATGACAGTGTCCTGTAAAAAAAAGCCAGTTCAATTTAGTTACTTACTTGATGGACAACCAGTAAAGCGGGTCGAGGAGTACAAGTATTTAGGACTTCTTTTTAACAATAAACTGAACTGGAACCAGCATTTAGAACTAACGGTTAACAAAGCGAGGGGCACTTTGTTTGCGTGTCGTAGGAAATTAAAATTTGCTGATTTTGACACTAAACTTATTGCTTATAAAAGTTTTATTAGGCCTGTGCTTGAATATGCTAGTTCAGTGTGGTGCCCTTTCACACAAAACGGTATTAACAAGCTTGAACGTATCCAAAAGTTAGCTGCTCGGTTTATTTTTAATGACTATCGTAGAGAAACATCGTCCACTGAATTAGCTAATAGAGCGAAGCTTCAACCGTTGCAAATGAGAGCGAAAATTGATAGATTAAAATTGCTGTTCAATATCCTTAATGGCACTCTTCATGTTCAAAGCTCTAACTATATACAACCATTATCGACCGGGTCCTCACGTCTAAACCACACAAGAGCGTTAAAGCAATACAGGTTCAAAAACGACTGTTTTAGATATTCTTTTTTCCCTCGGGCAATTCAAGAATGGAACGAGTTACCAAATGATGTCGTCGTCAACACAACTGTTGCTAATTTTGTATCTGCTCTTGAATTTATACTTAATTGAGTTTTCATTTATAAATCTGCATCTTGTTCACATGTTTGTACCCACTCCTACCATGGTTCCTTGAGTGGAGCCAGTAGTATTCCTAAATAAATAAAAAGTACAGGTTTTCTGAACCTACTTGAAGTAGTACTTTAAGTGAAATGCACTTAAAGTACTTCACAACACTGCTTGTTATTTTTTTTTATTTAAAAACGTTGGGGAAATTACTCAAGATTTGTTGAACGATCTTCGAACCTTGGAAGACGTGCATATTCTGAGATTTGGGAGGAAATGCAATGGAAATAGGTCACCTTTGCGTTGCCCTATAGCATGGGATTTTTTAAGTACAGCACAAACGACGGGAGCACTAGATGAGCTTGAGAGTGGGAGCTGCATTTTGTTGCCACGTTTGAGCAGCGATGCAGTGTGTACAACTCCTGCAGTGGGTGAGAGTTCCTATGTTGGAAAAAAGCGGAGACAAGCCCTTCCTTCAAATGCGTAAAGTCCCCTTGGGCTTCAGGTACAAAGAAACGCCGGTCTTCGGCGCTAATCCCGCAGCTACTCAGCCTCACTTGCGACGTGTTTGTCCGCTCCCCGCACCTCGTAGAAGGATTGTTGTAGTGGGGGCTCGTAAACATTTTAGGGGTTTCAAACTCTCCAAACCACCCCACCCCTCTCCGCCCCTCCCCCCTTCCTGCCTACGCCACATGCGTCCCCCTCATTGCAAATATCAGCTGATCTTCCAACATCTCATCTCTTTTTGTGCAGGAATGTTCGGTGATAAGCAAACCTACCCCTAAACTTCGGAAGTAATTTGTAATTTGAGTAGAAGTTACTTGAAAAAGTAATTAAAGTAAATTGCTAAAAACCGATATAAAAACTGCAATCTAAAATTTCTAAACTAGTCAGAAAAGTAGTTAAAGGCGAGCGTACAACCTCGGTTTTCTTCGGGGAAGACAATCCCCTTAGCACTTTCCTCTTTTAAGCTGCGAGGTGAGCCAAGTTGAGGCAAGGTAAAAAGTGGAGACGATATAGGAAGGAGGAGGCAGGCGAGAGTGGACAACGCGAACTGTACATCGGCCTTTAAACTACAGTAACTTGAATAGAGTAGTTAAACTACGTACAAGTCTGGATTGTTCCCATCACCTCGTAGCGCCGGTTGCGTCTGGACTTAAGGTGAAAAGAAGTATAGAACCACAACGCATTCATCTAACATACTCGATCTGATCATGACATCTGAGCCTGATAGCTTAACATCTATAACAATCTTTTGCGAAATCAGTGATCACAAAGCAATTCACGCACCTTTAACTTGCCTATTCAAATGGAAACTGATACCAGTGAAATAATTTATCTCTGCGACAGAGGTAATTATGATCATATTAATGCAGAATTTTGTAATTTCCTTGCATTGTTTCAAAGGGATGTTCGGAATCGCTTTGTTAATGAAAACTGGGAATTCTTTACGAATAAAGAGCGGCAACTTGTCGAGCAACATATACTATCAATAAGTTTATAACTAATTGTCTTCACCATGGTTTAACACCAAACTAAAGCACTTGAATAATAAAAAAATGCTTGCATTTAGAGAGGCTCGCTTGTCGGGATCACAAATAAACGGTCAGCTAGACGATAGGGACAAAACACAGACAGAAATTTGTGAAATATGTACCAACTAGCTCAACTTCAGTCGGGATCAGCTCAATCGTGGGACTAGAGATGTGGAACGTTTTCCAAACGGAAAACGAATTTTGTTTATTCAACTCATATGAATTCGTAAAGAAAACCAAAGAAAGATTTGAAAAACACCAAGTCCTCAAAAATCTGATAACGCAGTAGTCCCCACGAACGAGTCTGGTGCTTGTGCTGATAACAACCAAGTTGCCGCAATTTTTAACAAAACATTATCTTCTATATTCACTAAAGAAAACTGTTACTTACTACAAGTACTTGTTTGCGTGCATTAGTGTCCAACAACCTTTAGTCCTCCTGGTATTGCTAAAATAACCGATCTCAATAAAACTTTCTTCCGCTGCAGGTATTGGCGAAATAATTTCTACGGTTCACAAAAGCACTAATACATTTCTAGTATTTTGTTGTCGATGAGATTTTCTCAATCCCTCTTCCTAGGCCTTCTTCGAAAAAAAAAAGAAAGTGGGGAGGGTCATTCCTTTTTTGAAGAAGGGGAACCATGCTGACCTCTCAGCTATCGACCAATTTTTGTTAACTTCCGTATAATCCAAAATAATGGAGCATATAATTCACACCCATCTCGCGCGTTTTTTGGAAACTAATAAATTCCTTCATTCGTCGCAACATGGATCCGGGAAAAAATTTTCATGCGAAATGCAGCTTGCCAATGACTTGCATATGAACTTCAATAACAACATTTAAACAGACGTTATTTCTCTAGATTCCTCTAAAGCATTTGACAAGGTTCCCCATCGACGTCTAATGCTTAAACTTTCCCAACTTAGCTTAGACCCTCAGATATTAACATGGATTGGAAATTCCTTGTAAGATCGAAAACAGTTTTTTCACGTCAATAACCGTTCACCTAATTACGCACCCTTCACGTCTGGTGTCCTCTATGGCAAGGTCGTAGGCCCGCTTCTTTCTTGATCTCTTTAATGACTTGCCTACTTCTCTTTCCTCCCATACCCGTCTGTTTGCCGACGATCGTGTTGTGTATCGTGACATTACTAATGATACAGATCGGGTATCACTTCAAAATGATCTCAACTTTGTTCATACATAGTGCATTCTCTGGCAAATGTCATTAAACATTAATTAGTAAGTGTACGCTGGTTTCATTTATTCGACGTTCTAACCCACTGTCCTTCAACTGTGCTCTCAATGGAACCAATACTACATCAGCATCAAGTTAAAAATACTTAGGGGTATACTTTTCTACCAACCTCTCTTGGACATTACATGTTAACCACGTCATCTCCGATTGTAATTGGTCAGTGGGACACCTAAAACGTCAACTCACGTCAATGCTTATTCGGTCAAAGCTAGAGTATGGTGCTGCCATCAGGGACTTATGACAGACTTACGTTAGCCATCAACTGGTATGATTTCGAAATCCCACAGTCAGGTTCATCTTCTCAAGTTATTCATACGAAATCAGCGCCACGGATTTAAAAGAACGTGCAGAACTAGATGTCCTAGCTTTCACTTCGACGAATTTTTTTACACTATCAGTGTTTCACAACATCTAATATAATTTCCAATCAAATTCACCATATATCACGCCATCTCAACGTATTCCCTATCGTACAAGTCATAAATTTAATGTAGTGCGCACAACAACTAAAGTAGTGAGCTTGTCCGCTTCATTTTTTCACGCGTAGCTAAAGACTGGAATGAGCTTTCCCACAGCATTGTTTCTTTATCTAGACCAATTCACTTCATAGTGAAGCTGAGCGAAACTATGCTCAATGCTGCTTCATATTAAACAATAATTGTTTTAGAGTGCCTTATTAATCTTTGTTCGAATTTATCTGCCCACGTATACTTTGTTGTGTCATCAGTTTTTATATTTTTCTTGCTCACAGTTTTTTTTCAATAACACGATTGTTTTTATTTTCTGTAATACCCTCCCTGAGTTTTTTTTGTAGGTTTAGTGAAATATTTAAACATAAAATAAACTACGGCGAAGTTTGTATCATTCATTCTACTACTACTCTCTGTTGCATGTAATTCCTCTATCGCTACGATGCTGTCATCTTGGATGTGCTTTCGGCGGAAAAAATTGTCCTTTTTATTTTTTTTTCTACATCCAGAAAACAGAAATCCTGCGTAGGTTTGTGAGCGAAATCGGCCTTTAAACATGCTTCGTCTTTTTCCAGAAATGTGACTGAAGAAGACTCTTTTTTTTAAATTTCCGCCGCACCGACGAACACCAAGAAACACTTAAAACATCTTTGAACTTTCCTTGCTTTACCTCATTCAACATCGCGTCAACACATCCATCAACGTGTAACCGCGGAATCTGTCTCCATGGAGGCCTGGAAGTAGGAAGTTACGAGGGACCGGTTTCGGCTAGTTCACAGCACCGTTACTAGATCAACTCAGTTATGGAACTTCCCATAAACGCTGTACATTGGAGGGGTCCGAAATCGTGTCCGATTTTTTTGCAGCTAGGTGGCGCTGCCGGCGCATTAATCCACGCGTTTTCGTCTGCTACTGCTCCGCGGCTGCTTTTGAGTCCCGACTCCTCTCGAGGTTCAGCATGGTTTTGGGTTAGTTTTTGCCCTTTCGCCAGTAAAAAGTAAAAATGTGACTACCAACAGCAGCAGAAACAATTTGAAAGTTGTCTGCTGCTGTTATCCGTAAGAAAGGCCAGAACCGCGCCGTCAATGATGATGATAGCGAGTATTAATGCGGAGCGCGCGCCCTCTGACAGGCGCCACGCAAAGGGACCCCTCGGGAGCGGAGTTCCACAACTGAGTTGGATCTAGTAACGTTGGTTCACAGCTTCTCCGTCCTTATACATGGCTTGCACGTGACGTCATTGCACCATGCCAACTGTAATTCCTACTTGTTCTTGCCGAGAAAAAACAAATTCGGTGGCACATAATATGTGCTGCAGAAGGTATGTGCGCAGCAGCAAGGTCCTTCCCAATGGCTGATGTCGTGACGTCTGTGCAAGTCATGCATAAGAAACTCCCGCAATAATGACGGAGTTGAACAGTAGAAGGGGCTTCCCCGCTATTTTTCTAGTACGTAAATCTCGTGTTTTCAAGTTGTTACACACGAGTGCCGCGAATACTAATAGACATGCCAGGGGCCTTGCCCGTGTTTTTTTTACCAGATGTGCTTTCTTGCGTTACTTCTTGAGCCTTAGCAAGCAAAAGAAGTGCGTTGCAAGTTCTTCGCTGAAAATAAATAGAAGTTGCTGCTTCGGGGGACTGGAACGAATGAGCCGTCTACATACGTGGCGCCGTCTCAGGTCACCGCGTAGCCGATGGCACAATTGGTCAAATTGCCCCAACAACTTCTCGGAGTTTGCCTCCTTCATTTTGCGTGTGGTGGCATCATCTGGTAAAACAATCCAGGGCGGCGAATGCGGCGCCATAACCTTGCACATTGAGTCTGGGTGTCTATGTTTCTATTCCTATAGTCACTAACAGCTTAAAAAAAGCTTGCTTCGTGCTTAGTTCTTCGGCATCCTTATCAGGTAATGCCGCGCTCTGAATAGCTGTGGAGCGATAATGAGATGCTCAGTACTCACCTCGCCATCTGCTTCTTAAGTTTTCTCGGACTATAGCCATTGACTACGCTCTTAATGATGGTAAAAGAAAGTACTAAAAAAACACTAATTTTTGTTTTGTTTTTGGACACTATATAGAGTGTTTTTTTTTAAAGAGATTTGCTTAAAAAAGCCGTGAGGGCTACACTAATGCACTTTGTGTGGATGACTTATACGGACAAAAGGGATATAATATAGGGGGCCAATTGTAAAGATCAGTCCGCTGATTAACTAAAATATATTAATTACCGTTTTAAAAATTTAAAATAAACATACCGTCCTAATTAGAAACTTGCTGAGCGTCATCGAAATCCAGTATATCAATAAATTTTAGAAAGATTTGGAGATTGTGGAAAGCACGGTGGAGCGCTAGAGTTACCACTCGTGTAGCAGGAGCAAGGCTATCGGTGCGATAACGCGCCCGCGTGATTTTTCCGTCTCTTATCATAGCCCCAGCCTTGTACCTGCTCCACGAGTGGTACCTTTAGCGCACTACTGAGCTTCCACGCGCTCATCTTTGAAAATGACTGATTTAGTGGTTCTCGATGACGCTCAGAAAATTTCCAATTGAAGCCATACATGTATTTTCCCTAATTAAATAGTTTATAAACGAGTTTTAGTTAAATATTCGACTTATCGTGACAATTATTCCCCCATATTATGTCCTCTTGGCCGTATAACTCACCTGCCAAAACCGCATTAGTATGGCTTTCGAGGCTTTTTTCTTTATTAACAAATCTGTTAAGCTTAAAAATAAACGCCCTGTATACGCGTAGAACACATTTTGTAGACCCTGAGATGGAAAAGAATAAAGAAACGGACGAAGACAACAAAATCTCAATTTATTCGCTTTCATGTGTTGTATGAAGGCTAGTACCATTGCAACGTGTGACCAACGATATTTTGAAGTCCCCGAGAAAAGTCTTTGTGCGATATTACTGAGAGTTGGCATGCTTATAGGGCGCAACTTGCAATGTCGCATGTATTGATTTTGTTTGCCCTTTAAAACTTTGTGTGCGCGCAAACATAACGTCATTCGCAATTCGAATTGAATAACCCCAGCGTAATCAGCTCGAGCAAGAAAGAGTACATTCACGAAATACAGATTTGTTCCGCGATTGATTTTGTACTTTATCCTCAATTATGTGAAGAGGATGTGGTTTTCTACATGCACTATTTTATTCGTGCACGTTGAAATAAGCAACTGGACGTCACTGTTTTCTGACGTATAATTTATATAAGGTTGTGGTTGTACGGAGCCAAACCACGTGTAGTTAACTTCGCTTTGTTAACTTTACGCCGGGATAAATTACTCACTTTCTTTCAAACGACTCGCCCCCCCCAAAAAGAAAAAGAATTGAATAAAGGCAGTAATTTGTTACCTCTTTAAGCCTCTATTCACCTAAAAAAAAAGAAAACCACCTCCCACACGCAAGAAACAAGGTTTTTTTTTGTTTTCGTTTGTTAGTACATGTTTAAGCAAACAAAAAAATCCCAGTTGGCGAAACTGCGTTAGCGCAAAATAATATGTTAAATTTTCCATTGATGCATTCGCCAGCTGGCATTCAACCGACAACAATTGTCTTGTTTGCAAGCGTTGGCACGGCACGTTTTTTGGCGTTCTCGAAAAGAGGATATATCTCTCCGATAAATTAGTGGGAGTCCGACCACAGGAACGCGGTACACAAATGCTCATTTAATCTCTTTAGAAAGTTCGACGTCGCGGATAGAATGGGTTGCTCGTGAGTTTCTTACATTTCTTAGTCGAGGACGTGAGAGGGTCATAGATTATTATCGCACAATTTGCTACGCAAGTTTGCTTGAAACAAGAAACATGAAACGTAATACACGTGGGAGCGTGTCCCCGCGACGTGTTTGAGGATGTTAAATCGCTTCTGGGTTGTATTATCATTCGAACCAGGCCAACCTCCGCCATAGCGAAGCTGTGTCGACCTTGCGGGACCACATTAAGGTATTTCGAAAATTTCTCGTGACATTTCGTGAAAACACGTCACTATGTTCTTCTTCGTTAGTAAAGTAGAGTACACGTGCGAGAAGAGCGAGCAATGTTTGTCGATTTTCAAAAATAAATTACGTGTAACCTACTTTGTTTTAAATTACGTCCGGCCTCGGTTAACGCTACAACCCAGTGGAGCGAATCGAGCAGTCCTAAAAGTGCACGTATCATCACAGTGATCGTCGTCTTTGTGTGTTTGCAATGACCGGCTGAACCAACTACGCGCATAGAATGCGTCGTTAGTCTGCGTTTTTTTTTACGTTTTGTTTTGGTGATAGTGAAAACACAAAGAGGAGGAGCGATATTATAAAGCACTTTATTGTAAAGCTACTTTATTTAATCTGATCGTAGCCTTGAATGGGATCGGACGTAATGTGAAACGCGGCATAGTCACACCGACAACTTAAGAAAGAAGGGCGTGGCGAGTCTCGAGCCTACATCAACCCTTGATTTAAAATAAACGACTATGTGATTGATTGAATAATTGATTGATCGATTAATTGATTGATTGATTGATTGATTGATTGATTGATTGATTGATTGATTGATTGATTGATTGATTGATTGAAATTATCTCCCCGCAGACAATGAAATTGCGTCTTCAGCCGGTAAGAACGCCATAGGACGAATCGAATCATGTTCTTGATTACACGAGTAATCAGAAACGTATGATGTGCCAGACCTTGCGTTTCTTGGGTTTTCGGTTAATTAATTAAACTGTACAAAACCAAGACTCCGTCTAAATATCACCCGAGTAATTATATTTAAAACCACTTCAATTTCAATGCTTATGGGTTTTTTTCTCTTAAAGAGTTCAGGATTTCTAAATCATGTCCATAAAGGTAATTAGTAATACACAGCAGTTGCCAACTGTCAGACTTTGTAAGCCGGGATTTAATATTTCTAACCTCCTTTCTACTTATGCAAATATTCGGAATTACAAAAGGCTGTTAAGGAAGTAGCGAAATCCATGGAAGTAAACTTAAAAGGAGTGATCCTTAATAATATATTCAAAATAGACAAATGCGAAGTTTACCTAAAAATAGTACAGTTCATAAGGTTATGAAACAAACGAGGTAAAAATATGAGATCACTTTCACGTCGTTTCTCTTTTCCATGGAACGCATTAATTACATACATAAACTTTCAATATTGCATAGATGATGGCAATAAGAGACCGTTTTGGTGCGGCTTATTTTTCATCTAGATTATTATGAGAACTGCTATTTCGTGAGGTTATAGTTTCCTGCTTCGCTCGAAGGATTGGAGACGCATACAGTTTGCATCAATAAACGAACACCAACTGCAGAGTTGTAATTTCTAAAAAAAAAAATTTGCTTAGACCTTTACGAGCTGTGATTGTTAAGTTTTGAAACAATGTAATCGATTTTTTCTAATGATGTTAAAATTTTGCAAAAAACTCGTTTCGTTTTTCTTGCAGATATACTCTAGTTATAACTCATAATTATAAGGCTCCAGCCTCATGGCGACAATTTAAAATAATATATAAAATTGTCACCGTTCTGTATTTTTGTCAAAGCTGAACAGATGCCATACCAGTTCTTCTGAACTGTTAGTAGATAGGGAATTTCGAAAACTAGATTTAATTTAAAACTGCATACCATTTCGGATCATGATGTGGCCTTTTCCTTCATTAACACAAAAGCTGTAGCAGTATGGTCAAAGAGAGACATTCTTAAAAATTGGAATTACTGTCCAAACAACAAGAACGAGTCCCGTATGCTAGACAGGGCAGAGTGCATTCCCCAAGATAATCAAATTTTTATCACTTAAATGAATTCGGAAGCCTCCCGAAAGTTTCCAAATTAATTCATGAAGCATTATTCTAAATTAATAAAAAGTTCGTACACTCGCACACACTGCTACTTTTGCGCCTTGGTAATCTTTACTTTGACCTGAAGAAGCAAATATCTTGCGAATGCACACTAGCTGTTTTTAAAAATATTGTTATTGACAATATAATAGTTTAACAACACTATAGCGACCACTCTTCGTTACTGTAACGAAAAATTTTATTCGTTCGTTTATATACACTTCCGTTCTGATTCCTTCAAGGCTGTAACCAAGCGGCTTTTGTGCGCCTGGTGTCCCTTGCTTTTTCTCGGTCTTTGTCGTCACCTGAAAAATAAAACAACAAATGGTTTAATCTTCAATATAATGATTCAAAACTTTAATTGTTTTTTCGACGGATTAGAGTGGGCTGGTAAGTTACAGGAATAAAAGAAAAGCGACATAAAGCACAGTGTTTTGTCCTTTCTTTCGGACTTGATATCTTTTTTTTTATTCTTGAATATATTTATTAAATTTTCTTCGTCACCCCATGTGGGAAAATTCAACAATATAGGATTGACACTTTATTAGCCCCGTCGCAAAATTTTGAAAAGTACTGATGTTGTAGCTCATCATCATATCATAAGCTTAAATTACGCGCCTCTGTTATCTAACGTTAGCCCAAATTACGAACTTTATCCCTACACAAAGAGGCCCCAAGGCACAATCAATAGAGACATTGCAGGATGTACGCACCGTTCATTTAGTAACCAACGCCGTGACCGACGCCGAAACCCTGAGTGCCGTAACCCTGAGAGCCGAAGGAGCCCTGGGATCCAGCGGCACCGCCCTTGAAGCCCGCGGAGCCCTGGCCGAAGCCCGTTCCGTACTGGTTGTTGCTGGACGAAGAGAATCCCTGGCTGTTGCGGTGTCCCGCCGAGTTGCTGTAGCCCTGCACGTTCTTGTACTGGTTTCCGGAGTCGAAGCCACCGCTGCCCTGCTTGTGCCCAGCGGCACCGGACTGGAAGCCACCCTGAGATGCGCCGGCCTGGTGTCCGTAGCCTGCTCCGAAGCCGCCAACGCCGCCGCCGTAGCCACCACCGTAGCCACCGCCGACAAGGCCGGGGCCTCCGAGGCCTCCGCCAAGTAGAGCCCCACGACCTTCCACCTCGGTCTCACCGGGGTAGGCCAAGCAGGCGCTCACGCCCAACAGCACAAGGGTCTGCGGATGACACGACGTTGGGTGACGTATTTATGGGGGAACAGGAAACTCTGACCCTGGTTGGAGCAGAGGGTACAGCAAGAGAACATCCTCGTAATTGCTATCACCACCAGTCTCGTCGCTGGCATCTCGAGCAACCCTAGCATGGAGAGTGACTTAGCTCGGCAATGGTTTGAGGACTCAGATTCACAGATTAACACTTGCAAGTCTGCTACCTCTAATGTAAACGCTAAAGATCATAAAAAGGTAAAACAGCGCTAAATAAAGACCAAGGACACAATTAACAGCTTATACATAGAAAGTGTTGCGCCTTGTATGTGCATCCTGTTCGTTATGTCCTTCATTATTTTTGCCCTGTTTTACCTTTTTAGAATTAGGTACCAACTAGCCCAATTTAATGCCCTTTTGGCGGAAAAAAGTTCGATCGTGTAAATCTTGCCCTTAGCTTTTTTCTTTCGTGTGTATTTTTGTCGTTATTTCCTATTTTTCAGTTCTTACGCTATGCTTCTAAACAACATTGCCTGCTTGACAAGTTTGCTGTTTTTCTGAGGGTACGTTCCAATGACACACGGAACAGCAACAGGTTGCCAACCCTCTGGTTTTCTGCTGTATCTTCTGTGCACAGGTTTCCTTGAGGATACCAAATGTATTATCAGAGATCAATAAAGAACACGTTTCTTTTTAGTGATGCCGAACAGCCAGCTTGTGATGCGTGATTAAGTGGTTCGACTAAACCTAGCATCTCACCGTCCTCAGCTCTATTCTTTCTTATATATTTAAAATTGTCATCGATATATTCTAAGCCAGGCACTCAAAGAAAGCAAATCTTTAGGGGAAAAAACATTTTTAAGCGAGTGATGCTTAATCGATCGCTACGTATTAAAATTATAGATAGAAAAATAAAGTTGAAAATTTTAGAAGGGGTCGTACTCACCAGCTTCAGCATTGTGATATAGCTTTCGTCTCGAAGAGATCTACAGATGCTATGAAAGTTAGGAAAACTGGTGGTTCGGGGGACGGGAGGGAGGTTTTTTATACCAAAACGTCGGCACTATCGCGCACCGCTATGAAAAGACTTCCTGTGTCGTCAGAGCAGGCCCCTCCCGATCTTCATCCTGTCGGATTTCCAAAAGGATGCGGTAGCAGGTGCGCTATCTTGCAAGCGGTGTCGGACGCCTCTCTTCCTACGGAACAACTCCTACAAATCTACTTGAAACAAGGAAATGGGTGTTTTTTTTTCTCGCATTTTTAGTTACCCAAATATCTATTGTTAAAGGGGTACTCCGGCGATTTTTTGAGCTACCTTAACTAACTATATTTTCTGACTCCTCGGCCTTTACCCTTTTCGGTATGCTATTTAGTATCGCGAAATTCATAATAGTTATTGCGAAATCGGCAAATGAAAATGATGCAAAAACCAACATTCAAATATACCCGCACTTTTCAGTGCCGTGACGTCAGTGGCGGGCAGGCTTGCCAGTCGAGCAAACAGTCTAAACAATAGAATATGCGAATCATTTGTTCCGTGCAGGTGCGGGGGTACTGGAGCGAGCTTCCAAAGCATTCATTTGACACCATGAAACGGCTTCCAATCAGTTGGGAACAAATTCTACAGTCCTAAGAGTGAACCCATGCCTTCCACTGACGTCACTTTTTCGTTGTTGCCAGTAGAGATTTTCAGTTTGAAAAACACGGTGAGGACCAAAATTGTAAATTCAATAACTTCGCGAAAAAATAATATTTTGACCTAATATTTGGGATTCTATTTTAGCGATGTTGTTTGGCGAGTTTAGCAAAATTTCAAGCAAATCGGGGACCATGAAGAAATCGCCGGAGTACCCCTTTAAGCTAAATACAGCAGTTTGCATCTGGTCATTTCCAAAACGTTAAAACTAACGCAGCAGTCCGGTAACAATATGAAGCAACGGTGTCATGCAATAAATCTACCTCTCTTACACATAATCTCATTTTCTATTCTATTTTGCTCTGATGTGCTCTTTTCAACATGATAATTAAGCTCGGCTTTTATTTAGCACTCTACCGGTCGTCGTCTTCGTTGCTAGCAAATCGCCGCCGCGAGCTCGCCTATAGTATCATCATCTAACTTCTGGCGTTCGACACATTTGTTTTTCTTTTCTATTTCTTTTTAATCCTGCTCGACCACAAAGTTAAAAAAAAATTATTAGCCAAAAACCATGACGTGTAGTCGGAAACTCGGCAGCTTGCTGCTCTACATATCGTATCACTACAAAAACCGCCTTCACGTACTTGTGTCTACACTCTGAGAAATCCGGTGTGTCTACGTTCCCGCAGAGTGCTTTGGAGAGCCAATCGTTGCAACCATCACAGCAACCTCGGCAAATCACAAACCTAAAATTAAAAAAAATTGTAAAACAAAAAAAAAACCGGTTTGCTTTGTGACATTGAGCACGACGTTTCACGTGTTTACGCCATCCTGCTCTGTGACACAACGCTGACTGTTTTTCTTTAGCTTCAAACATATTTTCAGCCTTGTCCTTTCGATAATTATATGCCGTGACTAGCCAGGCCCAGCGTCTCTTAAAGCGGACACTGAAGTGAAAAAATAAGATTTGTTTTATGGGTTTAAAAGTTCTTTTGTAAATCTTTCCACTAAAATGTTTTTAGCCATATTTACGCCGTTAGACGCAGTTTAGTAGGGGTAGCCATCAGTGTTGCGGAGTTGCCACTCCGGAGTTGGAATTATTCCGAAATCATTGCGCACTTTCGCGACCCCGGAATGGATTGGGAATGGACTGGCGGCAACGTTGAGGGGAATGGAATGGGAATGGAACTAAATGCCTTTTGCCCGGAATGGAATGGGAATAAAATGGGCCCGGTTCTTTTTTTTTTTGGGGGGGGGGGGGGGGGGGGGCTACGTTTAGCTAAACCGAGTAAGTCAGCGAGTCAGTTGCTCAGAAATAAAATGAGCAGCGGGAAACTGCAGGCCCGTGTGGAGCCCTAACAGACTGTACGCAAAAATGCAATACAAAAAACAAGCGTCAAAGCAAAGAGCAGAGGGGAGGGGGAGGGGGGTGGCGGTGGCGCCTTTCGCGGACGCCCAGACGACGGACTTCACTGGTGTTACATGAGAGCGACACAAGAAACCAAGCACCAAGCAAAAGAAACGAAGGGAGCGGCAAAGAATCAAACCGCCATGCACGGCTCCTCATCGTCCTTCTTGTCTTGCCTTTTTTTTTGCTTTCTTTTATTTTTGCGACGGCATGGGGAATGCATGCGCGCGCACAGACTGAGATCTGGGAACGGGGCAACTCATAACTCGCAGAGCTCTGATAACTCGTTTACTCGCGCGCCGCCGAAAGATGATAAGTTATTGTTTTCTAATAGTTCGAGCAGCGTTGTTTAGCAGCTGGCCAACCCTGCTGTCTTCCACGTTCATTCGCGCGCACTCCTTTGAAGTGCGAAATGTGGGTTTGCTTCGGCATTAAAACAAAGCGAGATTCACTTTCTCTTCTCCTCTTGCGCTTTGCTCTGACGCTTGTTTTTTAAGCTGCATTTTTACGTGTAAGTCCGCCCTTTACTTGGTCTTTGTTCCGATGCTTGTTTTTTGTGTTAAATGTTTTACATTCAATTGGGTTAGGGTTACAAGCAAGCCCGGTGATGCCCGCTCATTTCCTTTGACTTAGTCTTTGCATACCTTGTGTCACCTTGCGATGGACCGCTGCGGACGCTACGAGTCACCCCAGGCAATCCAGCACCGTGAGCTTAGTAAAATCAATGCTTTTTTGAGGCATTAAGCATTTTCTTTGCAATTGTTTATGCGTTTGATAATGTCAGCTTTATGCTGCTTATGCTGACCAACACAATGTAGCTGTCGAGTGCCAATTTTTACGTTTAGGAATTAGAGGAAGGGAATTGAACGATTCAGCCATTCCAGGAGTGGGAATGAGCCTAGTGTCTCCATTCCTAGGAGTTGAAAGGAATTGAATTATCGAAAACTCTGATTCCCGGAATGGAATTGGAATGGAATTGGGGTGCCCATTCCGCAACACTGGTAGCCATGCTCTAGGCCCCGCCCGGTGCTTACAAATTTACTAAGCACCTTTTCTCGGCTCTCTTGGATGGTGAGATGATTGACGTCTGAAATGTTGGTCCTAAAATTGTCTCTCCGTGCCATAATAGTAATTTAATAGACATCATTTTTATGTTTGAGAAACAAACAATACAAATAAAGTCATTATGGCATTAAAAAAAAAAACATCCCGAGATTGCGTTTCCGCTTCGGTTTCAAACGATAACAAACGTGGCTGCCTGCGTCTGCGGAGTGAAGAACGAGAGCAGCTCGTCCAGCTCGTCTATTTTAATGAGTGCGAGTTGTTCTGCGTCCATTGAGGTGTTTGAATGAGGATCTCCTCAACCGATCTAGTCCGCAGCGAACTGTCGCAAGTACACGCCTTACGAACCGCTGTTGGCGCTGTGCGGGTGCTTGGATTCGTAGCGGGCAGTAGCGCGACTGGACTAAGCCTTGCGTCCCACTTTCACTATGTTGGTTGATCTGGCTTCATTTGTTCCTCTCCGTGTGTTGATGTTGAATGAAGATATTGATTCCCACTAAAGTGGCCACGCTGCTCCGTGAACTGTGCGACCGCTGTGATTGCAACCATGGTTTCAATACCGAGGAGATGCCTACCCAGATAAGAATTTTCGAGCGATTTGGCTGGAGGCAATCGGGACTTCGGCTGGCCTCAAGTTTGTCCAGGTTTGTTCCTGTCGTTTTGTTGCGAAAAGAAAAAAAAGTATATCTACGTATTGCAGGGCACCTGGCCTGCATGCCAAGGCGCATATTTTTAGGTTGTGTTTTAGTTGTGCGCTATGACGCTCAACCCCCTTGCTCGCCGATGTTATGCGAAAAGAAAAAAATAGCAAGAATGCAAGAATGCTCATCCAAGTCAAAACGGGCCGGGGTGTGGTTTTAGCCCAGATTTCCTGGGTTCTGCAGCGCGAGCTTTCGCTCCACGTGCTCCGAGCTGGTGTACGCTAGACTAGTGCCACTAAATAAGCTACGCTTCAGAGTAACGGAAGGCCTACATATTTATTTCGTTGATTTTGTTTAGTCCTCTTGGTCACCTTTGCCGCACTTTGACAGACGCTTGGACCGTGGTTCGTGCCACAGTCTCCTAAATACTGACAAAGCCTGGCAGATCGCCACGAGAAGCGGCCGCCGGAATGGGAAAGGTGTAGCGGCAGGCAACGGATGAGAGGAGAGCAACGTGACTGGCGCCCTGCTGAGGCGAGACGAAGAAACACACTTCTCCCGAGCGAACAAGCGTGTTTCGGTTAATCGCCGCTGCAAAAGCTGTGCTCTGACGTCCAGGTTCCCAGAGAAATGGCTCTTTGATGTCCTGTGCTACCTTATCCTCACGCTCCAAATCTGCGACCGTGCACTCTATGGCTCCGTCGTCGAACTGCCGGGCTTTGTGAATACAGATGAGGCTATACTCGGCATTACGTAACGCTGAACGCCGCTTTTATGGTCGCGTTTTGCAAGCGTTGCAGACGTTTTTAGACGGGGGCGGAATAGCAGACGGACGAAGGCGAAAACGGACTGCGACGTGCAGCTTTCATGTCCGCGTCTGTGCATGCATGGCAGACGACGATAGACGGTGGTGTGGAATAGCAGACGAGGCCGGAGGCTGCCACTCGCCTGCTCGCATGCTCCCAGGTGGTGTCAGATTTCCAGGCAACGTTACTAAATTACCTCAGTTGTGAAACTCCAACAAGAGGGGTGCCCCCTCACTCACCGCTGTCCGCCTCCCGCCGTTTGAAGCACCATCTGGATTTTCGTTTCATAACTGTATGTTTCATAAAGTACGATGGAACGCCAGCTAGACGATGTGCTTCGAAACGAACGTATTCCATATAATACACTTATAGTTACCATTGCAGCCGTCTGGCGCTTCGAACAACGGGAGGTGAGTCGTGGTGAGTGGAAGAAGGGGAGGGGGGGGGGGGGTGTACTGCTCGTGAAAGCAGCGTCTATTGCTTACAAACATTATCAATAAGTTTCAATTGAGTTTCTAATGTATTCTATAAGAATACATTAGAAACTCAATTGAAACTCATTGATAATTTTTGTGGGTGATGAGCAGTTCCGTAACTTAGCTAATCTGACAACGTTGCTTCCAGACTAGACGCATCCGATGTCGGTAAAAGGAGATGCTAGGCTTCCGAGCATGTTCGGTCCAGCAGCCAAGCCGATCAAGTAGTAATGGGCGGGGCCACTGATCTGTGGGCGGGGCTTAGAACGAGCTGTAATTTCCCCTAAATTACGTCTAAGGGCGTAAATATTGCACCAAAAAGTTGTTTTCGTGCAGGTACAGGTGCACTCTCTTCCTGTCTTGCTTCGTAACTAAGCGCAGTTTGGAGATTGATATTTCGTATCGTTCAACACATTTTCCTCACCTTGCCACACTTTAAAAAGAAAGTTATATAGAAAAAATCTTACGACTTGGACAATTTTCCTCATGACTAAGCCAAGCCGTCTTTTGCTGACGCTTGCATAAACGTATCGGGGCGCGCGGAAGAAAAGAATCGCTATTTTATTATCAGTGGTAGGGCTGAGTAGAGCAAACAAGTTTAGGATTAACATCCTAACTTAACAAATATTGTAATGTGTGTTTCGCTCGTTCCCTTTACTTCTTCTTTTCTTCTTTTGTTTAAGAAGTTACATGATCAGTGCCTACCTGCAGCAAAAGTCAGTAAAAACATAGTTTGCATCCCAGCTGGTATATTGTCGAAAAAGTTCACACGTGAATAAACAACCTTTTGGGATACTACTATAAATTGGTTTTTAAAACAGCAGCTTTTGAAACACAATAAGAATATAGCCTGCATTCTTGAAGTGAAAGCGTAGCTACCTTCTTTTCATTTAGTGGGTTCCTTTATTTATACTGCGAAAAGTTTGAAGTGTTCTTTCTAGAGGAATAATAACCCGCTCATTGTTGAACCTCACCAAAGGTTTGCCTCAGTGAAGACAGGCGCACGTAAAGATTACACCCCTAAACTTCAAGTGAATAAAAACTAAAAATCGATTTCCTTAATTAATATGAATTAAAGGCCACAGTCCGCCTTTGGTAGCAGCCTAAAGCCGACTAGTTGACACCACAACTGATAGATGGCGTTAGCTTTTACTTTCTGCTCGAGGTTGGTTTGCTCACGGACGCGCCTGAGCGTAAAAGTTAAGGGGCGAGCTTAATGGGACTAGTGGGACCCAAGTATACTCGCACACAACACCTTTGACCAAGAAACCTCTTCGTCATGAAGTAATATTGGGGTGTTGCGTTTATGTTTATACAGCCTAGAACTCAGTCTGCCTCAACGCGCGACTTGTCTGCCAGCTGTAGATGAGCGATTCTACTAGTGCAGTAAAACAGCTAGCCCGGGGTCTTCAACGTGCACCACGCAGTAGGGATACACGACCACACGCCGGTACGATGCTCATCCAAGTCGAAACGCGCCGGGGTGTGAATTTAACCCAGATTTCCTGGGTTCTTCAGCGCGAGCTTTCGCTCCACATGCTCCGAGCTGGTGTACGCTATAGAGTGGCTCTAGTGTACGCTAGACTAGTGCCACTAAATAAGCTACGCTTCAGAGTAACGACACTTGGCCATATTGTGTCTTAAAATCATGGTTGCCAGTTATCTGAAGTTTTATCTGAAATCACAGGAAACGCTTTTCCGCACTCCACAAATGTTTAAACAGTTCGCGACAGAGCAAAGCAATATTACATGACTTTCCTAACACCAAATCTAATGCTGAGGAAAATCGCACTTTTGAATGATGACGATCGGCAGTTGCGTCTACTCTGCATACGAGCCAAAATTGCGGCGCTCACAACAATGTCGGGGAACGCAGTGCAGATACTCTAAGCGCAGCTCATTTTGTGGCTATACGCTGGACCACTCGCCCACCGATCCCCTGCCGTAATTTCAATATTCAATCGTAATTCAATAATAATTAAATTACTATAATTCAATAATATTAATATTTGAATAATAATGCAATAATTATAATACATAATTCAATCATAATTTCAAGAACAAATTAGGGCGTTTTATTTCAGCGTCTCCCTCGCAAAACTCGATGGCGTAGCCTTCTAGGTCGGGCACTGTCCCCTAGTGACGATATTTTGAACGGCGGCTCATAGACATGATCCGAGCATTGCGTGAGCACTCGATTTTGGGCTCGCGATAATCAATAGCCTCGATAAGCCTTCGGGCAGTGTCTCCTGCCCAATCGCTTCTATGACAATAGCCAAACCTAGAGTTCCTGTATAGGCTCCCCTACGGGAGCCAGAGTTTTGCGTTCTTCCCCGTAGCGCCATCTTTCCTGCACGGCACTTGATCCAGCTCCTCACGTGATCGGATCTCGGCGAATAGCGACGCGGCGGCACGTGGAAACAGACGCACAGCTCTGGCTCCCGTAGGGATCCTATACTGGAACTCTAGCCAAACCCTAACAATACCTGGAACTTGGCGCGTGTCCTATGCTTTGCCAACCCCTGCGCGTGGCTATGATAAATATTGGCAGCATTTAATCGGCTCCAGATAACGTACGGTCGCTTGTTCTGACTGCGATTTGAGAAGATCGCTGCTAGCTTTCCTATATTTCTTTATTGCGACTACCATTGCACGAAGCATAAAATAATCTAACGCGTGTGTAATAAGTTATAAACGTCAGGGATAAATTCTGAGTGTTATTTGCGCAGACTAAAAACTTATTGCCCCGCCCCTTTAAAGCCTGCAGCGTCCATTACCTCACGGTAAGTCTCACCGCTGCCAATGCTACAATTCAATGGTTTCAATCAAGCAGCACTAAAAATTGCATGGTTATAGCGCTCACGTCCTCTATGTACGTTTGCTATATCACCGGCTAAAACAAACACACACAGGGAAAAAAAACGCAGGATCAAGCCACGTTCATTGTGCGTGAGTGGTTTAGTGAGTGATGGAAAACGCGCGAAGACCATGAGCACTAGGGCGATTCTAGTATGGCTCTACCTGATTGGCTTAATCGAATTGTAGCGTTGGCTGCGGTAGGGCTTAATGTGCAACCGAGGGAACATCTGTCGTATTTTAAAATAACTGCAATTGGTCCGCTTCCCGTGTGAGAAGGCTTTCTGTGATTCAGTCTCTTAAAATAAAAGAAAGTCGATTGAATTTTTTATTCAGCTATTATATTGGCCTGAATCTTTTGTGTCCTGTCGGCAGCTTCGGGTAGATTTTCAGGGCAGTGCGATATCTGCGGATGACGGTTGGTGTTTTTGTTTTCTCTTTCACTGCGGAAGGTTTTTTTTTTTTAAATAATCCCTTATGTTGGCTTTACGCATCTTTAGCTTTCACTGTAACACATATTGAGCAACCTATTCAGTTGATGGTTCAGGTCTCTGAAAGCTATAGACCCTTTTTATAAAAGAAATGCCCCAATGAGGCTCTGTTGCGTCTTACGTCGGCGCGAACTTCCGGTCAAATCGGAGGAGAAGCAAGTCCCACCATAACACTGCTCTTTGCAAGTCCATAAAATATTTGATTATCTATTCTACAAGTGCTTAGCTAAATGATCGCTTAGCGAGTGATTTTTTTCCAGAGCTTTGGATACTCATGTAAGACAGCCAGCCGATCCCCTGCATTATGTTTCAAACACAGAAAAACAATCTTGCCAAATCTACAACTTGCGTCGTTTCTGGATCACTTAAACGTCCTTAAAATAGGGCCATAAACAAGCTCGTAGCACTTAACGCAGCACATTGACCGGAGGTAGTTTCGGGTGCAAGAGACGGCTTGGATTTGTAAACACAAAACGGGTCTTTATGTTGCTTTAACTGGAGAATGTTGAATGTGCTGTTAACTCACCGCTGCTCTTTTTGCATCTTCAAATTGCACATCAACTGAGTTATTAACTTTAACAAGTAAACCTTTTGCTTTGGTTTTGTTTATAAGGGAGAGAATATTTTATTGAGATGTTAGAGAAACCACCATATGGCGCCTAATAAAGTAATGCGTTTTTAAACTCTGCCGCTCCGCAGCCGATATTACTCATTATTTTTTTCACAAAAGTATTTATTGACGCGTGTAGTGAACTCCCCATCTTCATTCTTCAGAAACGTGTCCAATGCCGTTTTAGGTGCTCCTTTGGATTCGTGACTTGATTTCGCCGTTGTCTAGACAGCTACCTGAAAAACGACAAAAGCAGAGTATGAACAAAATGAAATATAAACGCCCTGACGCTTATCTATATTGCTTTATTTTATTATAAGATGGACATTGCCTATTTAACAAGATCACATATTCACAAAATAACATTATTCACAGCGCCGATTTTCTCACCAAAATACATTATTTAGGTTTTTTTAAACTTTTAACACATTATGATTATTGTAAAATCTAAATTAGCAATTACATAACAGTAACACACGTTCCTAAGGCTGCATGTTAAAAAACCGCACACGTAACCAAAGAGGAACTCACCGATCATTTAGTAACCAACGCCGTGACCGACGCCGAAACCCTGAGTGCCGAAACCCTGAGAGCCGAAGGAGCCCTGGGATCCAGCGGCACCGCCCTTGTAGCCCGCGGAGCCCTGGCCGAAGCCCGTTCCGTACTGGTTGCCGCTGGACGAAGAGAATCCCTTGTTGTCATTGTATCCTGCCGAGCTGCTGTGGCTCTGCACGTTGTTGTATTCATTTCCGGACGCGAAGCCACCGCTGCCCTGCTTGTGCCCAGCGGCGCCGGCCTGGAAGCCACCCTGAGATGCACCGGCCTGGTGTCCGTAGCCGGCTCCGAAACCACCAACGCCGCCGCCGTAGCCACCACCGTGGCCGCCGCCGTAGCCGCCGCCGTAGCCACCACCGAAGCCAGGGCCAACGCCTCCACCGACAAGACCAGGGCCAACACCTCCACCGACAAGGCCAGGGCCAATGCCTCCACCGACCAGGCCAGGACCTCCGACGCCTCCTCCGAGAAGACCTCCACGGGCCTCGACCTCTGTCTCCTCGGGGTAGGCCAAGCAGGCGCTCACTCCCAACAGCACCAGGGTCTGCAGAAGATAAGGCATTGGGTGATATGTTCATGGGGAACAGGAAACTGTGAGCTTGGTTGGAGCAGAATCTACAACAAAAAGAACAGCCTCGTAATTGCGCCTATTTGCAACTTTCATGACCTATAGGGGGCGCACTGGTGCCCATCAAAATGTCTGTCAATTGGATGATCGTCGTTGAACAGGAGTATGAGGCTGGGTGTACGACGCGTACGTAATTCTAGTTTTGATATATACGAGCTATATTGCCTTACTTTAGTTTTTCACGCCAGAAAGGGGATGGCAAGCACTTTTATTCTGAAGCCTATCATCCAGGAGCTATAGGGAGCGCGATTTTCACACCGCGGTACCATCATCGCTGAAAGTTGCGAATACCCGCGATCAAGTCACTGGCTTCTTGAGAAACCCTGGCGTGGAGGGTGACTGAGTGAGCTGGTAGTTTGAGAACTTTCGAGAGAAGCTCGGAGTCACAAAGAAACACATGAAGATTAGGCGCTTCTGCTGTAAACAGTCGGGATAACACGAAAATACATTTGAAAGTTATGAGACTTTTTTTTTTCAATTCATAATGGTGCGGCTTTATTGTCCCTGATAATATTTTTTTTTCAAGGTATCGTTTTTTTACAATTGACACGCACTAAGTTTTTATATATAAAAAAAGTAAAAAAATTGTAAAATAACTTTTTGCTAGATTACTTTCAGCGTTGCATCAATAACTTTCTTCACTTCGACGTAGGAAAAGATGAATGCCCCGAATGGAGAAGGCATAACACGAAAATACATTTGAAAGTTATGAGACTTTTTTTTTCAATTCATAATTGTGTGGCTTTACGGTCTCTGATAATATTTTTTTCAATGTATCTTTTTTTTGCAATTAACATGCAATAAATTTTAATATCTAAAAAAGGTTAAACAAATTGCAAAAGAACATTTTGCGAGGTGACTTAGAGCGTTGCATCAATAACTTTTTTCACTTCGACGTAGGAAAAGATAAATGCCCAGAATGGAGACGGCAATAAGTGCGAGCTATTGGGCAGGAGATCAAACTATAGGGGGCGCTCTATCGAACTTGTTGTCCCCTCAGCCCGGTGTTTACTAACGCAGCATAACAAAGAAATGGAACCTCGCCTAGAACGGCCCGGGCACGAGCGCTTCGCTCTGATCAGTGCTTTAGTCGCACGAGGAGCGGACTTCAAGTCGTTATCTTCGATTTGCTCGGATCAAAAACAAACAAGAAAGTACGGCTTGTTCTCTCCACAGCTGAAGAGTTCCGACAGAGGCGTGAATGTTTGATCTCCTCCCCAATATGATGAATGTTAAAGTGCAGTTATCATTTTCTGAAGGTTAGCGTAAACGCTAACCACGCAGCTCTGCCCTACTCTCACAGGCACGTCTTCGTCATACGCCATGACAACACGTATAAAGTTCCTTCCATCGCAGCGACAGAACCCTAAAGACATTGACAATAAAACTGCAGGTTCAGATATGCTGCTGTATTACCTTTACAAACATCAGCAAAATACTGCTCGCCTGCCTCCTTGCAAGAAAAAAAAACGGAAGCCATCTCATTACTCCTTAGTCAGCCTTTGTACATTAATTCACATATTGTTGGAGAAAATGAGAAAACACGGCTGTGAATTTCTGCTTTTTTTTAGACTCACACTATGCATCTAAACAAAATTGTCTGCCTTCGAGACGTCCTGCCTGTCTCAGGTTAAGTTAAAATTACACTAAGAACACTAGATAGTTCCTAATCTTCTGTTTTTGTTGTTGTTGTTCTTGTTGTTGTTGTTGTTTTCATCTTTTATGCACAGATTGTGTTATGAATATAAAATGTATTACCAGAGATAAAAACTAAACACCTTTTCGGGAGAGGCCGAAACAACCAGCTACGAAAGCATGATGAAACGGTTCGACAAATACGTAGCCTGTGGCCGCCGTCCTCAGTTTTGTTTTTTATTCTATCACTAGAATCGTCATTGATATGTATTGGGCCAGTCACGCAAAGAAAGCAGAGCTCCTCTGGGCAAAAACAGACATGTAAGCAACTGCCGCTTGGTTGTATGTTAAATATGTAAAATTATCGGTGAGAAAATTTAAGTTAAAGAGTTCAAAAAGAGTCGCAACTTACCAGCTTCAACATCGCGAAATAGCTTTGGTCTCGAAGGGACCTACAGAGGTTACGAAAGTCAGGAAGACTGGCTGTTTGGGGGACGGAAAGGCGGAGTTTTATAGGAAAACGCCGGCACTATCGGGACCTCTATGAACATATTTCCTATGATGTCACTGAAGGCTCCTCTCGATCTTCATCCTGTCGGACTTCCAAAAGGATATGGTAGCAGGTGTGTCTATCTCGCAGGCGGTGTCGGACGCCTGTCTTCCTACGGAACCGCCTTGCACGTAAAGAAACGAGGCCTACATTAAACAGGGTTACGAAAGCTTTTTCTTTGCATGCCAGCTGTCCCAAATGCTCGTGGTCATTTTGGCAACGACAACACCCAGGCAATGATCAGGTAGCGATACAAAAAAAAAAAATTGTGATGCAAGAACTCAACCGTTTTAACACATAATCGCATATTCTACTCTACTTTATTAAATAGAAGTCGGATTTTGTTTTGTATACTCTACAGTTCACCGTCTTCGGTGCTTATAAATTGCCATCGCAAGCTCGCCCATATACTATAGGTTATAATTTAGCTTCTGGCATATAACACATTTATCTGGTCTAAGCTCGAATGAATTCACATATTAAAAAATGACATTTACCAGACAGAGGTCAATGAAATAAAGGCAGTTCGATTTCTTTTTGGCCAATATTGAAGACTAGACTCGCCCGCTACATAAGTTTGTGACAGACAACCAAACTCCGTCCCTAAAGATACGAAGGATTATGAGCCGGATATTATTTCCTCAGAACATACTGTCACAGAACGTAAACGTATTTTAACCCAGGTCTCTTATATTGTTAATCTCGTGAAGACCCGTGACTCTAGGGAACATGTGTTCCAACCAAATTCCGTTTTCTCACCATATCTGAATGGAACTAATTTCAGTTAGCTATTTTAGTCACCTAATCTCAATCAAGCAACTGAAGGCTATTTCACATTTCTTTCGTGCAGTTTTATTGACTTCCATAATTACCGAAGACACGGAACGATAAAAAAACGGACAATACAACAACAAGTTTCAACCAACTCGCAGAGTATTAAGACACTGTACACTTCCACAGACGACAAGGGCAGTGACGATAAACACAGCGACGAACACACTTCTAAGCCTTCATCGGGGATAATCATCGAAGAAAGGGTAAAAACACGGGCGAACTGGTGAAGCTCCCTTGTGTCTTCAGCCTTTCTCCGAGTTTATTTGACTTTTTTAATTGTTAATTGACTACCATTAAAGCATTTTTTTTTACTTTGATTTTCTTTTTAATTGACGTGTTGCTCTACGTATATACGTTCTCACATAGACGTACCGAAACGGGACGTTAATATTCCCCGCGCAGATTGCGTTCCGGGTTCAATGTTCTTTTGGGACTAACCATTTGTGAAATGCCATACCTGAGCCGCTTGTTTTGTTGTGAGGTGCTATCTTAAACACACTTAAAGGGAACACGGGAGCGCACGGTATCATGTACTATCAGAGTACCCTAACGTCCCGGCGCGCAAATGTAGCGCATGCGCATCACGCGTGTGGAGAGAAAACACCCTCATTGCGCGCTTGGCGTCATCGGGGCACTTGCGCGTCGTCTGCTACGCGCAATCGCCTCCGCCACACGTTGTCTGCTACACGCAGAATCTCGCGTGGAGGCTGTGGGATAAAACTGCGTGCTGATAGAATTATGAACCCGAAGTCATGCAATGAGCATGTAAATGTTTTTGATAATACGCAACATTGGCGCATACATTTTTAGTCTCTTATCTTTGATTGAAAGGATAAAAGAAATGGGGCTTTTTTTCTAACATATGATGTGGTTGAGAAAGGTATACATTTGTTCGCCCTTGCACTGCTGTCTGAAGGATTGCAGCACGTCTCCATGGCCAGAGTTCCGGAAGCAGACAAATGTAAAATAATTAAGCTGGCCCAAAAAGGGCACTCGCAGTGCGTCATCGGAGCTCTCGTAATTGCAAGACGGTTAAGCTCATTGGTGTGTGTGTGTGTGTGTGTGCGTGTGTATGTGCATGTGTGTGTGTGTGTTTATAGAACGAAAAGTTAGCCTCTATTGGCGTCTGGTGTCTCAGCTGTAGATGTGAAATTTAGCCAGTGCAGTACAACCGCTTGCCTGGGGTCTTTAACGTGCACCACACAGTAGTGAAACACGACCGCACGCCGGTACGATTCTCATCCAGATCGAAACGGGCAGGCGTGGTGATTGAACCCAGGATCCCTGGGTTCTGCAGCGCGAGCTTTCCCTCCACGTGCTCCGACCTGGTGTGCGCCAGCACACTCGGCCACCAATCTCCCGGTTAACCGCATCGTTCAAGCTTTTCTGTGCGTAGGTCGGGTTCACCATAGACCATACACCTCGATGGAGTCCACCAAAAAGGACGACCGAGGTCGAAGACCCTTTCATCGTCACCGCTACCGTCTAAGACCCCTTTTTTCGGCCAGAGAAATTCGGGAGCACCTTGAATCGGACCTCTCAGACATGACAGTTCGTCGCAGGTTGAGGAGCTCCTGTCTGCATAGCGCCATGGCAGCGCAGAAGCCCATACTCACAGCTGCAAACAAAGAGGCGAGGCTCCCTTTCCCAACTGGGTACGCGTCTCGAATGGCGGATGATTGGGGCCGGGTTGTCTTCTCGGATGAGTCCACGTTCTCCACGAAGCAGGATCAATCCGTGTGTGCGGCGACCTCCCGCCCCATGCTAAGTTTTGCTTCAATACACTAGCTATTCTAGATATTGTAAATTATTTTTATTATGGAATGTTACGTCCTTTGTTGGCGTTCTCTCAAAGCACTCGTAAGTTTGTGAGCTGCAGTTTCGTTGGAAAAAAGGTTATTTCCTTAACTGGTGAATTTTCTGTTATGTTTAACTTGTTGTGTTGCTTAATGAAAGCAAATTACATTGTTTATGTTTTTATACTTTGGGCTGGGTTCGGATCTGGCTCTTATCTTCAATCTTTGCTCCTAATTTTTCTGCCCATTTTCGTACTATTCTGGACAGCTATCGAGACAGTGTACATTGCACAACTAAACTCGATATGCTTCTGTGGGAACGGCCCTGCTTACGTGCAGCGGGTCGCCGAAAGCGGGAATACATTCATCAGACGTTTGGGTGCCATTTCCAAACATGGCCTCGCTCCTCTGCACCGCATTGTCGAGAGGCTGACGTCGACCCGATACTGCGACGTGGTGGATACTGTGCTCATTCCCTATTTGCGCAGTGGTCTTTTCCGGGAAAGAGACGTCATATTTCAGCAGGACCTTGCTCCTATCCACACGCCACGCATCGTGATGGACCACTTGTACCAGGGTCGCATTCAGGAGTTGCCCTGGGTCCCCAAAGGCGCAGTCATCAATATTGTTGAGACCGTGTGGGGCCGAATGAAAGAGGCCATAATTCGGAAGCCAATTGATTCGAAAACAGCAGACCAGTTACAGTTCGAGTAGAATGCGAACGCCTTAGAGCAGGCACATACTTTGTACGTGCTGTGTACGACTTGCTGCCATGGAGAATGGGAGCTGTCATCGACGTCAACGGGGAAAGGACTCGTTATGCGAAGAGCAAGTTGTCTGCTTTTGAGCAGGGGTCGCGGTGACGTCAGAACGACGTCGAGCTCTAATTGGCTTTGATTGAATGGAGAGTGGGTAGCCATAGTAACCCTGGAGCTAGGGGACAAAGGGACGGACAGACGCGCCTGCCTACTTGCTTTAACGGACGGACGGACAGACTCGCCTGCCTAGTTGCTTTAAGGGGAGTGGGTAAACCTCAATGCTAAATGCCTTAAAGACTACCCAGTTTTTTTTTTTAATCAGCCAATAGGTGTTTGCCGTTCCGACATCATCGCAATCCCTTTGCAAGAAGCAGTCGAGCTGCGCTCCGCATTAAATACGTTTGCAAAAACTCGTTCGTTTTTTGTTTTTTTTTAATTGCGCAGGCAGAAGTTTGTTGAGTTTTAATTTCATTTTGCTTTAAGAATAAAATGAGCATTGTTTTTTATTTGACACTCATTGTGGAACCTAGTCATTACTGCAGTCGGTTGCAGCAAGCTCTAGGTGTTTCCCTTTGCGAAAACAACGTGAGCGTTTGCTCCCCACAGCACATAACGCACATACATCCAAGTTTAACGGGCGACAAGGCAATAATAATGAGGAAGGCTACAGTCACAAGTTATAGAAGCATTTGTTGATGTCAAGACCACATTATTGGTGCAGACGCACCTGCTGACATTGCATCTTATCACGGTGATCAGAAAAGCTAGAGAGATGACACAAAATAAATAAATAAAAAAAACCCACTGCTTAGTCGTTTAAGCAAATACTGGAACTAGATAGAGCAGCAGAGGCGCACACTTATGTAGTATTCATTTTACAGTTCACCGCCATTTTTAAATGCCAAACTCTTCGCCAGCTGCGCTATCACGCGGGCAGCAGTCGCCGCGCTTAGCAGACGACGCGCGAGCGCAGCCATGACGCGATGCGCACGGTGAATATTTTTCTTTCTCATCACACCGGCGAAGGGCTTGCCCAGCAGTTGCGCGCCGGGCCGTCAGGGTGCTCTGATAGTACTTGATGTCTCGCGCTTACATGCTCCCCCAAGTGTTATTAAGATTGTACATTCTATGAAATGTGGGGCGTGTACTTTCTGTCAAAACTCTTGGAAGAGTCATTCTCTCTGCAACCCTGGAGGGACCCCGGCGAATGAGAAGGCTGAGCGTATGTGTAGAAACAAGAAAAACGTCTCCGCTATGACACCGAGCATGTCGTTTTACTATTCCCAGTACCACAGCCTAGACTGTTTTGTGTAGGTCTTTAAGATGTTTTCTGCCTCGTCATTTACCACAACCTTCAATAAGAACGCCGAGAAACGAACCCCGAAGCCCGATGAGGGTGCGTGAAAAGCCACGCCCCGCATTTAGCGCTAGGATGTCGAGGTGGCGCCCTCTCACGGTTTCCGTTCGTGACGTCACGACCAGGATTTGCCTCGCCGTGATTGGCAGGATTTTCCTCGCCGTGAACCGGTCATTGGGCGGCCATTATCGGTGTACAGTAAGCTATATGGTTTGACCAATCGCGAACTTCGACCACAGCTACGCTTTTGGACGCGCACATCGCTAATAGCGGCTTTTTGATTTGGTGGGTCACTTTTATGCTTGAATTTTGCATGTTGCGAGAAGGATCAAAGGGTTTTTCGCAGCGTAGCAATGAGTCGCGCGTCACAGAACGCTGATATTTCGCCACAAGCTAGCCAAAGCCAGGACGTTATAATTACAACCCGAAACCTTAAGTGAATCAGAAGTTTTAAGCGATTTCTGGAAGCCATTTGAATTAATGGCCGCCGTCCTGCATCGGTAGCACCCGTAAGCATGGCCTCCGAGATCCCAAAGCGCGCGAACGCTTCTCTGGCCGTCCCATTCGTGCGGACAGGGCGTAATCGGAAAAAAGAGAAGGAGGCGGCGTCTCTCCGCGAGGAGGCGCTCTCAACCCAGCCATCGACAGCATGGCGCGAGGGAGAAGAGTCCAAGAAAAGTCTTGTTACGTCGTGACACTGCAACTTATACTTACAGATTTGAGATATTCATCTGGACATGTGGCGGCAAGCGATACAAGCACGCCTTTGATATATTTTACTGCGATCTGTAGCGCGTTTAAAACTCACAGAAATTAGCTCCGTAAATGGGCAACTCGGATTTCCCCAAATCGAAATCATCACGCTGCACTTTTTTTAAATCTTTGCACGTTGTTTGACGTAGCTTTCTGAGCTTGAGCACGAGGTTTGATACTGTGCAGTCCGTGTTGTCCTTCTTTTAATATTTTTAATATTTATTACGCTATTTTTGCGGGTCATATTGCGGTCATTTGCTTGTACTAGAAGTACCTTTAAGCCGGGGTCACACTGCTTATTCATTACACAAAAGACAGTTTGCAGATATCACCACGATATCCGTGATTCAAATGCCGCGTGCAAAGTGTCTCCTTGAACTCGTTGCCGTGCGGCATTCGAAGCTAAGATCTCGTGGTGACTCGCATTTGAATCGGTTTGCAGATTGTCTTTTGTATGATGTATAAGCAGTGTGACCGCGGCTTCAGGGAAAAAATAATGGCGGTGAGATACGACCACCTCGCAATGATGGCATTGTTTTTTATAAACTTCGTGATAATCGTAGGTATCTGATTCAAAAGGTAGTGCGTTATCTTGTAAACGTCTAGTTTTTGGCACATGTAGAACAAACCACCGTATCCCAGTATGCACCTTGTGATGTAACTTAATTGATATGCAAACCGACAATGGGATCTCAAGAAAAAGAACTCTGGTATGTTTATAAATTCCAACCTTGTTCCAACCTAGTTTATTCTGTATTCCAACCCGCTATATATAAATTCCAAGCCTTGAATTTTTAGATGAGACGCAAAGTACTTTGCGATGCAGTGCCTTCAAGAAGTTTATTTCGATACGCTACCCTGCCTGTCATAGTCAGGCCTATGTTTACCAGAAATGGCCGTACAAACTTTTCTATTACAATCCTACGAATTGTTTGTCTCATGATCATCTCATGTAACGCAAAAAAAATTCGCACAGAAAAAATAATTATAGGTATATTTCCCTGAGTAGAAACAACCCTGCTGTACTTACTTTATTTCTTTATTATCTCCGCACGTTGTTTGACGTAGCTTTTTGATTTTCAGCACAAGGTTCGGATATTACAAAAGTGCAGTCCTCATGTCATCCTTCCTTTCTTATTTTGTTATTATTTATTGCGTAAATTATGCAGGTGATATTGTTGTTTGCGTGTACTGTAAGCACGTTTAGGGCAACAATTATGGCGGTAAGATACGACCATCTGGCAATGATTTTGCCATTTTTTTATAAACGTCATGATATTTGGAGGTACTGATTCAACAGGTAGGCAGTTTTCTAGTAAACCGACCGTCTAGTTTTTTGCACATGTAGCACAAACAATCACATCCCGTTATGTAGCTGGCACTTTGTGATGTAACTTGTTACGCAAAGAGACAATGATCCCTAAAAAAGAATTATGGTTTATTTATGAATTCTAACCTTGTTCCAACCTGGTTTCTTCGTTATTCCCACTTTCAACCTGGTTTATATACAGATTCCAAACCTTAAATGCTGTAAACGTCTTTTTTATTATTTTTAATGCGAAGGCATTAACTGTCTCATGGAGCGAGCTGACGTCATCACTGTGAAGCGCGAAGCGGCACCTAGTTTCCGCGATTGCCTTCGGTTCCATTGGCTGGCGCCCGTCGACGGGGCTCCCATTGGCCGCTGCGCTCGTCAGTTTCTATGAACGCTCACCACGTGGCGGTGCGTGTCCATCAGCGCGCCGTTAACACGGAGTGTCCAAGGTCAGCGTGCACAGGGCAGCACGCGCGCTGACCGGCGACGAAAAGTACGCAGCAGACGACAAAGGGAGCGGACGAGCGGCTTGCATGCTTTCGCATTCACAACTCATAAGACGTGGTTAGGTGTACCTCGAGCTTTATCCTGATATCATTAGTCGGACATATATGCATGCCTGGGCCGCTTGCTGAGAAAAATCACCCCGATCGTCCTTCTCTGCGACAAAACCAGCGCGGAAAGAACGGAAAACACAATAGTGACGAGCAACAGTGAAGAGAACCATGTGTCACAGTTGAAAAGAAAGTGAAAAGTCGCGACGGGTTCGCACAAAACACAAACAAAGTTCGAAATCACCCACTCTCGCTGCGTACAGTCTAAAAAAAATATATCGCTGTTTGTTTGCGGTAGTCTGCGAGAAATTGTCCAGGAAAAGCACGCCTCAGGGGAACCTCTCCACTCATATATTGGGGATGCACGCACTCGTACGTACAGATGGTTTACGCCGGTGCGCATTGTGTAGGCTCGTATGTGTGCGTGTTGATGGGCGAAAAGGAACGCCGCGCTGCTAGTCCTCTGGACGAGCATTCGCTGTACACACAACGAAACCTACGAAAACATAGACGCACACACACATACTTCAGCATCTGTTTCTCCCCCACTGTGGTTCCTCCCCCAACACCCCGAACACGGTTCCAAAGTACATGTTGCTAAAAACAAGTAATGGCCGGCTCTGCCCGCTTTGGCCCGCCTATGCAGACTTGAATGCAAGGCCCATACCCTGCCCGGGCACTTCATGAACGCAACCGTGAAGCCCAAGTCCGGCCCGCGGCCCGGGACGGCCTGTGCCCCGCGGTCTGGCCCGTACCAGTGCAGATCTCTAACCGCGACGGTGAAGGTTCGCTCCTCTGTTATGACTGGGCAGACATCGCCACCCTCGCGGCTAGCGACGGAGTTGGCGTAATTACACTCGTACTGCTGGGGAGCGACTCGTATGGGACGGCCGGAGAAGCCTTCGCGCGCGCGCTTCGGGATCGCGGAGGCCATGACGTAAGTTGGCTACTTGACACCGCGACTGATAGATGGCGCTAGCTGCCGTTTGCCACGCTAGTTAAATGTGAACGGGGTTTTCACGCGGAGAAGCCATCGCGTAGGAGGGGAACATTTGCAGTCGCGACAACAAATAATCGACCTAGGTCTGCCATTAATGTGAGAAGATTCATTAAAACTCAATCTTCGAAGAAAACTAAGTAAAATATATGATTCAGGTAACATATTAGGATGATGCTTTCGTGTCCCGCCGGTTTGCCAACATTGCCTTCGGGTAAAGTTCCACATTTCAAAAATGCACGGTTGATTTTTTTTTGTCTTGCAAATTGTATCTTTAAATATTATTTTGTGCGTAATCCGTCCATTTCTAGCCTCCAATGTTCACTTGGGAACTATTCCCTAAGGCTTACACTTTCTTTCAAGGGTGAACGTTAAGAAAGTTCCTACATATGTCGCTTACTCAAAGCTGCTGTCGTGCATACTTTTTCGTTCAAAATGTGTATCGATTGAATGATCAGATTGAAAAAGTAGACGTTCGTGTTGATCTTTTTTTTCGGCCAGCATACTGAGTTTATAAAGCGATGAACACCTTATATGACTCTCAATAAAAGAAAACATGCTTTCAAACTCTAGTGACACGTATCACCAGATATCAATCACCAATTTCTCCTTGGCTTCTTTTTTGTAACAATATTTATTAATGTGCGTATGTACACTTCCCAATTTTCTTCTTCGGAAACAACTCCAACGCGGCTTTTCAACGCTTCCTTAGATTCGTGACTTGCTTTCAAGTGGTGGCCTCTGCCCATTTCCTGAAAAAGAGCAAGATAATGAGTATTAACAAACCAGCCAGTGCGCTGAGGCTTCTCTCTATTTCTTTATTTCTTTTGTATGACCTTTGATATTTTTTAGTAAAAAAATACTGCGTATCTTATCGGCCATTGCGCCAAGTTTTTCATCCAGCTACCTTGTTTTTGTTTGACCAAACGTTTTAAGGTTTTTTTTTTAATTTATATGAGATTTGCAATGAAGTACCCACAACACTGCTCCCTGCCTCAACCTATATATAGTAAATATCGTAAAACGTAGTCAAAGAGGAACTCACCGTTCGTTTAGTAACCAACGCCGTGACCGACGCCGAAACCCTGAGTGCCGAAACCCTGAGAGCCGAAGGAGCCCTGAGCTCCAGCGGCACCGGCGTTGAAGCCCTTGGAACCCTGGTTGAAGCCGGTTCCGTACTGGTTGTTGCTGGACGAAGAGAATCCCTGGCTGTTGCGGTGTCCCGCCGAGTTGCTGTAGCCCTGCGTGTTCTTGTACTCGTTGCCGGACGCGAAGCCACCGCTGCCCTGCTTGTGTCCAGCAGCGCCGGCCTGGAAGCCACCCTGAGACGCGCCGGCCTGGTGTCCGTAGCCGGCTCCGAAGCCGCCAACGCCGCCCCCGTAGCCACCGCCGTAGCCGACGCCAGGTCCCACACCTCCGACGTAGCCGGGGCCGCCACCGATGCCACCGCCGAGGAGCGCGCCACGGGCCTCGACTTCCGTCTCGCCGGGGTAGGCCAAGCAGGCACTCACGCCCAACAGCACAAGGGTCTGAGGGGAACGAGACACATTGGGTGATGTCTGGTTTTCCGCGGCCGACAAATTTGCGAGACGAGAAAGCTCTTCAGTTACTACAGTTTGCCCGCGGAAACAGTAGTAACTCAAGTTCTACAGTTCTTCAATTGGTGGTGGTGGGGGGGGACATGTTTGAGAAGCCGCCATAACAAGGCGAGAGTTATGAGCGTGGTCATATCGCGAGAGCCAAGAGCCATTCTGTGGCGTTCAATGACAACATAACTTTTAGAAACAAACTATGTTTGAAGAATTTGACGAGCGTGTTGGAACAGATGTAACAGTAAGAAAGCACAAAACGTGCAGGAGGACAAAACCAGGCATCTTTTTTAAAAGCTTTAGGGTGGTCTGTTTTAAGTTATACACCTCGAAGTGTCTCAAACCTCGAATAAGCTGTCGAACACATTCGGTGATTCGTTGGAAGGCAAAGTACTGATGACGTTATTGAAGGAGTAAGAAACGTTGCTTTCGAAACGAATGTCATCTAGGTTAAAAATATGAATGAAAGGGCTAATAAAGTGTTTTACAGAAAGAAAGCATGCCATTTTGGCCACTTATACTTTCGTTTTCTCCGAATTGACCTTTGGCGTAGTTCTCTATTAATTTCCAAATTCGCAGTGACATTGCCCGATATTCAGTGGCATGAGCGGATTGAGGGCATCCTTGAAGCTACGTTGTCAGTTTTACCTTCTTTTTGTATATTTTTTTTTTAGTTTTCAAATACAGCTAGCATTTGAGTGAGCCAAGTTTAAATGTTCAATTGGTACACTCTGATCATGCAGACATAGCAACTCGAAAAGAATGGGAGTACAAGACATATGCTGCGAGGAATAGCAAATAGGCGATCAAAAACTACATTGCTCCGATGATACATATATATATATATATATATACATATATATATAGCAAATAGAGAGATCTCGAACAATAAGCTCACTGGTCAACAATTCTTTCTAACTCGATGAAAAAAAATTGTTCTCTGTCAAAGTGGAAAAAAAAAGCAAGCTTGGCGAAATGTGACTTGATATTGTTTTGCCCTTGCCTATTCGGACAGCTGCTTTTCGCCCTCAAACTCCGAAGGCTCGTTTTTACTTACCAACTTCAGCATCGTGATGGGCTTTGGTCCTTGACGGATCAAGTCAAGACGAGAATAGTAAGGAATACTTGTGCTTTTGGAGACGGGCACATGGATTTTTATACCCAACGAAGGTGCACCTCGAATGCTGTTGATAGTACCGATAAACAGACTTCCTGCGGTGCTTGAGTAGACCTCTCCCATCTGGCGTCCTGTCGGATTTCCAAGGCTGATGCGCGGAAGGGCGCCGTATCTCGCAATCGCTCTTTCACAGGCGCCTTTCCCCCACTACATCACACTTCGCCAAATCTCGTGAAGGTTAACAGAAGACAGAAATATAGCGACGACACATTAATTGCAATGTCCATCACCGAGTTTCGAAGAAGTCGATTAAGCAGTCTGACTTCCCATTTCATCCGCTACGTCACTGAAAGGGTAATCACCTGTTTGATAGGAACGCCGCAATGAAATCGGCGGCGTTCTGGAAAGAAAACGGTTTCGACATCGCCGAGCGTGCTTTGCTTGCGGTGGAAGATTAACCTAGCTGACGACGTTTTACGCCTGATGCCTTTACGTGATTTATGCGTAGGATAATTGTGTGGGTCTCCGTAGTTTCGCTGCGTTGAATGGTAATTTGTGGTATATTTCAAAATCACTGCGTTCTTTGACCCGAGTAAACGTGATCTCGCCTGGTGCATTGCGTAGACGCTTTGTCTGCGTTGCACCTGCCAACTTCAGTAAAGCCGGGATCACGCTGCTTGTACATCAACCGAATGACAGTCTGAATACAAATTCGAACGTGAGTCACAGCGAGATCCGTGCTTCGAACGCCGCATGGCAATGAGTTCAAGGAGGAAACTTGGCAGGCGGCATTCGAACCACGGACGTTGCGGTGACACGTGTTGGCAGACTGTCTTTTGTATGATGTATGAGCAGTGTGACACCGGCTTTACAGTGCTTCAGAAACAACAAAAATGGTGCAACTCGGAACTTTTTTTATAATAATTATTATTTTTATTGCATGCCACGGACGAAAATATTGCATGTACGACCGAGGACAGTGTGAGCTAAAACAGCCCCCACGTTTCATGAACTTACCTGTCAGTTTTTAAATATACTGTGGTCCAAACATGCGACGGAATGCGAAGCTTGGGTCTCAATCGCAGAAATGTTTGACCATCTAAGAGACAGTAAAGCGTTTGGGAAGTGTAGGTGTAGCAAAAGTCCAGATCGAGTGCTACATCAAGCGTAGCAATTGATGCCGCGATCCCAAGGCAAACGTCACTATTTGGCGCTGCAAGTATTCTTACTGTACAGTCACGCAGACATAAAACAAAAACAATCGCTATCAAATCAGTTTACTTCCCATTCACAGTGCCGAAAATATATGACAGTTATGACTCATATTTTTGTACAAAGAAATAGGCACAAAAAGCATAGCCAGCAAACAATACAAAACACGAAAGTAAATGTTAAGTGATATGACCAAATTTAGTTCACGCTTTCTAACGACGATGCAAAAACTGCAGAATAAAACAATATTAGAAGAAACGGAAAAACGAAAAATCTTGGAGGCTCTTTGCCAATAAACATTCCATTTTCCTCAGCAAAAAAAAAAAAAAAAAAGAGCGGTCAGAAAAACAAAACGACGAATGATTACTTAAAGAGATGCAGTATATCGGAACACACACACGTGCTACCGTGATCCCGGCGTGGGTTCGTTCACTTGGCTGTCGCTAACACACACGGGATAGTACATTTTTTTCCCTCCTTGGTAGCCTTTTTTTTTTAACGTGAAACTTTTTTGGTTATTTGCTCCGTATTTTGTGAAGCCGGATTAAGTGAAGCAGGAGTAAGCGAAGCCGGATTAACTCATGTGGCCTGTGTCGTCAGATCACTTCAGTTTCCCCGCTAGATTTAGTGGGAAAATTGACGTTACATGACCTCATCACCAAATCATTTTCCCCGCTAAATTTAGCGTGAAAAAAGATGTCACATGACTTCTTGTCACGTAACCTATATACAAATTTAATTTCCCCGCTAGATTTAGCGGGAAAATTGACGTCACGTGGCCTCGAGGCCAATTCAGTTTCTTCACTCAATTTAGCGGGAAAAATGATGTCACATGACTTCATGTCACGTGACCTTACACAAATTCAGTTTCCCCACTAAATTTAGCAGAAAAATTGGCGTCACTCGACATGATGTCACGTGACCTACGCACAAATTCAGTTTCCCCGCTAGATTTCGAGGAAAAATTGACGTCATGTGACCTAAACGGCAATTCGGTTTCTCCGCTAAACTTAGCGGGGAAACTGATGTCACATGACTTCATGTCACATGACATACTAGGCAAATACAATTTCCCCTCTAAATTTAGTGAAAAAATCGAGTCACGTGACCTCATGCCAAGTGACCAATACACCGATTCATAGATAGAATTAGGAGAGCGTGTTGGTTCAACATCTTGGTATGCGAACGCCAAAGGAGACACACGAATTCATCTTGCCTGCCAAATTTAGCGGGAAATTTACATTGCGTGACACCGATTGCATACCGGTGCAGCCACGAGGTGCAGCTGGTCCGAGTAGACAAATTGGGATAACAAATTCTGTCACACATACGTGAAACTCGGAGAACAACTATCAAGTGTGCAGATAAAACGCGTTAAACTGTCTGACGAAGAGCGCCGTTAAAGTATCGCTAAACGTTTGTGATGCTAGAGCATTTCACGTATGCAACACAATTGCCTAGCAATTTGCCTTATCTTTTATTTTTTTACCTTTGTGGTTTATTGTTGGGTGGATGGAAAAATAAACAGTGTTAACAACCTCGGATGACTTAAAAAAAGGCAGGGTATGAAGAGTGTAGAGTATATTATTATCGCTTTGCTTCCAAAGAGATTTCTACATCAACCTGTAAATATGTCGACAAAACAATCACGAAACAAGAAACGTTAAACTCCGCACCCTGCCTTTTTTGTGCTGTGAGTGACTACAGTTTGGGCTTGGGTATTCATGTCCTGCTTTGCCTTTCTCAGTCTCCAATATTGTTTACATAAAACGGAAGTTTAATCGATATCATTAATGGCTCCAGCTCTCAGAGATGAAGATCTTATCAGGAATCAGATATCATTGAGTTAAATCCTCCAGGTAATTTGTCCCAAATTTCGCCTATGCGTATATTCTGCTAAATCTTCTCTTCGTCACTATAGAAGCGTACGGGGATGCTAATATAAGCATTTGATGCTATGCTTCAATCTCGTGGTCATGCATGGCCATGAGCGACTGAGGCTCGAATGAAACCGCTCCGTGGAATAAAAACAAATTTAAGTATTCGTCACCCTCATAAAAAGGTTTCATTAAAACTAGTTTATGGTAGCTGTCTGCATATGTCTGATTCTGTGTGCATCGGAAAAGGGGGAAGGTGGGCGGGGAGGGTGGAGGGGTCATGACATGTCAGGAGAATCGGCTTCTGAGATATCTCGCAGGCATCGCGTTGTGGGTTTACTATTTATCCGCGGTATATCCCATAAATGGGGCGACCAGACAAAGTGAAATGATTTCAATGACATCAAAGCTAACAACGCCTACAACAATTCTCACAGGCTGCTGAAAGTGCCACACAGTGCGACAGTGTAGTATCAATATTCTCATGCAGTTTAACGTAGAAATAAATGATACGATAAAGGTCGGATTTATGAGTAGGGCTTGGGGGCGGTTTGTAACGCCAAAGACAGATTGAATGTCTCGCATGAGATTTGAAGTTCCATGGAAGAAGATCCATTGCATTTTCACCAAGAACGAGACATTTCTTCCTAAGCCAAACTGGCGTATTCCCCACCGAAAAGTCCGCTCCTCAGTCTGATGGTGCTAATCTTGGTGGTAAGCTTGTAAACGCTCAGTAAAAACACTTAGAACACACAAAAATTAATAAAGCCCTTAAATCTATCGCACGTGAGATTAAGCAATAGAAACTCTGACGGAAATGTTATTGTAGCTTTTATTCCTTAGTAATGGGTCATCACGCCGAGGGTTTAGGGTCAATTATGGCAAGGCCGAAAGTTTTTTTTTCCGTATTTATTTTGGCTAAACCAGTTTTGTTTTAAGCCTCCTTTTTAAAAAAAAATTACAGGACCCAAAGTTATTATCAAAACATTACATTGATTGAAGCTGAAGCCCCTGCGTAAAGGCAGTTTGAAACTTATATTTATTTGACTTACACCTCAATCCCACAGACATGCAGTATAGGGACGTAGCGGAGTAGTGCATTTTTCGGTGTAAGTATGGACTACGCAATTTCTTTGTCAAAGAGACAATGGAAGCCTAAGAAATTAGTACCGTTTGGGTGTTTCAACTTACGGTGGACGGCAAAAGAAAAAAAAGAATATAATAAAGAAACTTATATTCTTTCTCAATTCGGTTCAAAATTATAATAGACGCAGCTCAATTGACGGTTTGAGTTAAAGAAATAAACTGCAAAGGAGACAGGGACCATGTTTCTTCATGTGGGCAGGTTTAATGGCGAAAATGTTTCTGTGCCCTGGAATTTTTCGGTTACAAAACTGAAACAGCCGTAAACGAATGAAAAATAGAATTATTATTTTAGGTATGAATGGCGTTTTAGAAGGTACAATACATATTTAGACAGTGCTCGGTCATTCGCGACATCGGCACTTCCTCGCAATTTACCTCATTTTAGCTTTATTGCTCGCATTGCGGTGCTGCGAACGAAATGGAAAATCGAGAACGGTGTGTTGAGGTGAAATTCTACATTATCGACTTTTTTTGTTAGTTTATTGTATTAAACTACACCCCCTCCCCCTATTTAATGCCCCTAACTGGGCTTTTAGGTGAAAATAAATTAAATTATTGAAATATGTCGCATTCCTGAGTCCTTATCTTGCCATTCTTTTCATACAGTATCTTCTAGGACTGGTTTAAATAAAATGAGCCTAACGTTACAAGAAGAGCGTCACACGAGTAGCGTGGCAGCATAAATGAATAAATTCGCTATTAGGGAGTTTTAGAATAACGTACGCAATTTTAGCGCACGCTAGCGCTAAATTTAGCGCTTGTATTAGCGCACGCGACGGAAGAGAGTTTTTAGAATAGCGTTTCTCTGTCGCGACGCTAAAGCCCAAGCATCTCACGCTTGCGACGCCACCAAGATACAGTAACAATTTTTATTTCACACACGAAATGCTGTAACTTTAGAAAAAAACAAGTTTTTTGGTCCAGAGTAGCATTTTAGATGTGTTTAAACATGAGAATGCGACGCGAGCGGTTGACCGGTCGTGTCCGCTTGCGTCGCCTCGGCAAGAGAGGTCTCGTGTACTGACCTTCTCACATCGTACCTTCGCCGAGAAATGTTCGCGCGTCGCAAGCATCAAGTTGCCGGTGATCGTTGCCAAACCGAGTACAATGTCGTCCCGTATTTAAAATCGCAGACGCGAGGATGCCGCCGACGTCGCACTCACGACGCCGCCAAAGCAGCCGCTGACATAATCCAGCAAGCCGCCATTTTTTTAACTCGGCTCGTCTTGGCTGTAGCCAACTTGTCATCACGAATCCTCCTTGGAGAAGCGCAAAGACTCTTTGCGTACGCACGCTATTTCCGAGAAATAGCGCACGCTAAATTGCGCTCGCAAAGCGCAAAACCTGGTTTGCGTTCGGAGCATGCGCAGTGGCGACGACGCTATTCTTTGCGTGCGCAAAGCTTTAGCGTGCGCTATTCTAAAACTCCCTATTATTAATTTATATCGATAATTCGGTAATTATAAGGTGAAAAAAGTCCCAAACCTCCCGCTGCAAAAAGTTAAACCCGAGCCTTCTCGGTTTGCAGCCCGATGCTCTACTAGAGTCACTGAGTGCTTAGGAACAGCAGGGTGTTGCTTATTATGTTCACACCTCCTGCATCGCGGTTGGTTCTTTGACGCGGCTACGTATGATGAATCAGAGCCCGTATATATAGGCGATCGCACGACTTCATCACGTGACCACATGACCGGAAATGGCGACGGGCGTAAGGAATTCTTATACGGAGAAAAACTGAAGGAGAGGAGGGGATGAGAGCGCAAATTGATGTCACAGGACGCCAAACTCTGATGGGAGGAAAACAGTGCGTAGACACAACAGAGGCCGCCAGCCCTTGTCTCTGCCCGCTGTTTCGCTCCGATCACAGCGAACGGGAGTGCCGTGTGCTCCTCACAAAGTGTCTCGCGTTCGAACTCCTAAGCAAGCTTGTCAAGCTCATAAAATCAGAGCTTGCAAAATCTCATCAGCAAACTCTCACAGCTCATAAAAGCAGGGCTTGGAGAAGCTCATAAGCAAACTCGTAAAGCTCCTAAGCAAGCTTGTCAAGCTCATAAAAGCAGAGCTTGCAAAATCTCATCAGCAAACTCTCAAAGCTCATAAAAGCAGGGCTTGGAGAAGCTCATAAGCAAACTCGTAAAGCTCATAAGCAAACTCGTAAAGCTCCTAAGCAAGCTTGTCAAGCTCATAAAAGCAGAGCTTGCAAAATCTCATCAGCAAACTCTCAAAGCTCATAAAAGCAGGGCTTGGAGAAGCTCATAAGCAAACTCGTAAAGCTCCTAAGCAAGCTTGTCAAGCTCATAAAAGCAGAGCTTGCAAAATCTCATCAGCAAACTCTCAAAGCTCATAAAAGCAGGGCTTGGAGAAGCTCATAAGCAAACTCGTAAAGCTCCTAAGCAAGCTTGTCAAGCTCATAAAAGCAGAGCTTGCAAAATCTCATCAGCAAACTCTCAAAGCTCTTAAAAGCAGGGCTTGGAGAAGCTCATAAGCAAACTCGTAAAGCTCATAAGCAAACTCGTAAAGCTCCTAAGCAAGCTTGTCAAGCTCATAAAAGCAGAGCTTGCAAAATCTCATCAGCAAACTCTCAAAGCTCATAAAAGCAGGGCTTGGTGAAGCTCATAAGCAAACTCGTAAAGCTCCTAAGCAAGCTTGTCAAGCTCATAAAAGCAGAGCTTGCAAAATCTCATCAGCAAACTCTCAAAGCTCATAAAAGCAGGGCTTGGAGAAGCTCATAAGCAAACTCGTAAAGCTCCTAAGCAAGCTTGTCAAGCTCATAAAAGCAGAGCTTGCAAAATCTCATCAGCAAACTCTCAAAGCTCATAAAAGCAGGGCTTGGAGAAGCTCATAAGCAAACTCGTAAAGCTCATAAGCAAACTCGTAAAGCTCCTAAGCAAGCTTGTCAAGCTCATAAAAGCAGAGCTTGCAAAATCTCATCAGCAAACTCTCAAAGCTCATAAAAGCAGGGCTTGGAGAAGCTCATAAGGAAACTCGTAAAGCTCCTAAGCAAGCTTGTCAAGCTCATAAAAGCAGAGCTTGCAAAATCTCGTCAGCAAACTCTCAAAGCTCATAAAAGCAGGGCTTGGAGAAGCTCATAAGCAAACTTTCAGCGTCACCTGACACTCGCAGCGCATGATGCGTCTCCCGACTATATTCGTAATACGTATTAAAATACAACAAAAATTATTGTTGTTAAAGCTCTCGGAATTCCAATGACCTCGATATAAATACTCAATCGCTAACGGAATTTGCAGTCAGATGACATTTCAATCACAAAAAAATAATCAATTCGACGTAAATCCTTCAATAAATATAGCTTTATTCAACATTCATCAGATTTTTCCGTATTTACAACTCGGTCGTCTCAAAACAATTCACGTTCGAATATCCTCGCATCGATCACTCAAAGTAACAACTGCTTAAACAAAAAAAAACAAAAAACCTAGCTTAGCGCCTTCCACCGTAGCTGCCGCCCTGCGAGCCTTGCTGGCTGAACTGCCCTCCGGCGTTTTGCTTGAACCCGCTGTTGAAGCCTCCCTGGCCGGCGCCGTAGCGGTTGAAGTTGGTCTCGTCGAATCCCTCGACAGTCTTGAAGCCCTCGGTCTGCCTGAATCCCTTCACGTTCTGGAAGTTCTCTCCACCCTGGTAGCCTCCGCTGCCCTGCTTGAAGCCCTCGGCTCCCTGGTTGAAAGAGCCCTGGCCTGATCCCTGAGCGTAGTGCTGTCCACCCAGGCCGATTCCAGGTCCTCCGCCAATGGGCCCCTTGAATCCTCCGTGTCCGCCGCCGATGTGACCGCCACCGACGTGTCCGCCTCCGTAGCCTCCGCCGTAGCCACCGCCGTAGCCTCCTCCGTGGCCACCACCATATCCGCCGCCGATGCCTCCTCCATGTCCGTGCTTGTTGCGGCGGTTGCCCTTAATGTGGCCCACGAGTTTCCTGATCAGATGGCGTCCCTCGACGCCTTCTTCGCCTTCAGCGGCGCCTTCATCACCTTTGGGGGCTGCAGCGGCGGGAGCGGCTGCTGCTGGTTTCTTTCTTCGGCGAAGGCGAGGCACGCTGTCAGTGCTAGCACCACTACGACGAGGGACTAAAGATAAAAGGAGACGAAAAAAGGACACAATTTGTGATCATGTGCGAATATTGTATTCGTGCAATGAACATGAAAGCGTGGCACTTGTGTAAGTATTGAACTACTTCAGCGTCTGTATAGTCATAGGGAAGAAAGATCAGTATACCCCACCGGCAAACGGCTCTTATTTTTCCCACCTTACCCTAGAAATCGATCCTTCCCATTATGTAGAAAAACACCTCGTTGTTTTATGTTTAGGAGAGTACAATCTGTACCATGGTTTACCAAATAAGTAATCTACTTGTCGGATTCAAGTTAGAGACGACGCTAAAAACGTAATGTTACGTGTCAAAACAAAAAAAAAGAAAAAAACTCGTTATTTATGAAAATGATAGCATACAGTTGTTTGATGTCCCATGTTTCCGTGCCGCTTAAAATTTTTATTCTGGTAAACTTCAGGTTTTTAAGACGTAAGAGCAATCTCCGACTGGAGATAACAGGGTAATTCATAACACTAGCCTGAAGGAAACATATGACTGGTCTCAAATTGGTAAGGAAATAAGGGACTAAAACAGTAAAGTGGCTATGAGAAAAAAAGAACAAAATGATGCGAGTTTTCTTTTTATTAACGGACATGGTCAGTGCGAAAAAAATACATTGAAGACACTAAACTTTAAATAGAACATAAGGTATGACTGAGTAGTCGTGTATCAGGAATGTAATTAAACTGAAAGTAAGAAACGACATAATCGCAAGCGTAAAACCCAAGAACCCCAGCAAAGAAAGAAATGAATAAGAGGCGCCTTTTTGCCACTAATGTCTATTCTACATCCTGAAAAAGAACCTTTCTGTCAGTTCATTATCAATTAAAAAACATTTTAGGAATTCCCGTGAGCTAATCCTATATCATTCAATGTTCACAAACAAAAAATTATAATAAGAACTACGATTCTCCAACTTCTACTTTCAATACCCGACACGTAGATATGCTAATCTGTATGGGCGACGATTAAAGCGGATGTATATTCCACATAGCCAAGTAGGCAATCTGTCAAACCGACAGTTCGGGCCACTGTCCGACACCTCTACACCTCACCTAAAATCTCCGAATGTACAGCTTCCTTTTTTTGTATTCGATCAATATCAAGCGCGACTTCAGCTCCCTCAAAGAAGCAAACATCAGCTATGTTAGACCGATTCGCCTGACAAGTGAGCTTCGCCGTTTTTTTTTTTTTTGTGTTGTGCATTTTTTAGTACTCTTTTTTGTTTTTATCCTTGTGCACATCCACTGGCGGCTTACATTAGGAGAATGGCGCCTTGGATTGGTGAATATTAACAAGCCTCCGCGATAGCATCTTCCCCGTCATAGTCTGACTGCCATTTTGTCCTGTTTTCTCGAGACCTCGTCCCCTGGGGCGCGATGCGCTGCGAAATCCCCCCCCCCCCCCCAAGCAACGCACCAATTTGAACCCTCCCATTAGCAGAAGGGCAAAGCGCGGCATTCATATGCATGAGGGGTCCCTTCGACGTCGCGCACATTCCTACAACGCAGTGACAAAGAACAAGTCAGAGCCCCGCGCGCGCGCGTATGTGTTCGTGCACCCACAGACACACAGACACAGAAAGAAGATTCCCCCAAATCTACAGCCACCCTTCCAACACGTCCTCGCGTCGTTAATCTTTTTGGCGCTGGTTCCCAGCGCCGCAGTCGTCTTCGGGGACGATTCCCCGATCGCGAGGCGAGGCGCTGTTGACCGCTTAATGCCCAAAGTCACGATCACCCTCTCCGTCGCCATTTCGGAGAATCCGGGGCAACCCTTCGGGGGGCTCCCGATAATGCTCTAGAACCAGCTCTGTAGGGCCCGTCCCATTACCGAGAGCAGTCTGGCCCGTCCAGGACACAAGAGGACGCGTCGACGGAGAAGGAGAAGAAGGACGCGGAGGTATCGCGCCCCAAAACGACCCAGAAGATCAGTAACCCGTCCAAGACAACAATCGCAAGGTTCCCTCCTCCCTTCAGTCCACTGCTGAAGACGGTCCCGGGGACTCACCAGTTTGCTGGCCATTTTTGTTTGTTGCCCACTGGGTTGGTTACCAAAAACAGTCAGAGCAGCAGCAGAGCTTCCGTTGGCTAACCTGCTAGCAACAAAGACACCGAGTAAAGCGAAGGTTCCCCGAAGCGACAGGACTGGTGGCCGGTCTCAGTTGGTCGTTTTTAATGCTGCGAACCGGTCTTTGGAAGGGGCAAGACCTCGGCTCTCCAATGATGTCTCCGGGTTTTCACGGTCGACTTGCGCAACTTGATCTCTCCTGTCTGGTCATCCGCCAATCAGATGCCCGCGTGTTTGAAGGGTAGATTCTTAACGAGTTTCTTACACGTGCGGTAGAGCCCGTCCGTCGCGTCGTCATCTGGCCCTATGCAACCTGAGGTCGGAGCTGTCCCGAGGCGCTGTCCAGCCGAGGAGAGGCACAGGCACGTGTCGCAATCGAAACTACGACGTTGCCGTTCGGTAAACGTACCGGATTACGTCGCAGCCGCGACGTCATCCGTGTCTTAGTATGCGCGCCGATGAAGCGCCATGGAGGAAACAAACTGTTCTTGGAATGTGCGACGTTTTCATTTTGGTGATGAAGCGAAAGGCAGCACGTGACGACATTACCGGGAGAAGCTAGAGGTTGAGTCAAAGAGACCTTGGCGTTTTCCTTCGAGCTCCCTCACCTGGCTAGCAAGCGGCTCTGCTTTTTCGTAGCGTCTTCATGGCAAAGGCTAGTCTCAATTACACGCCAGGACACAGTCGGTTGGTTCAAGCTTTCAGAAAAACGTGGACTTTGCGGTTTGTTTGTTTAAGAATATATATCATCATGTTGCTATCAAGCTAACTTCGATTACTTTTTCGTGCCTTTTCTAATGCCCTTTCAGCTGCAATTTTTAGTAACACTTCCGCAAGAGATTGTAACAACAAAAAAAGTATACACTCTCTGACGTACTTCGAAGACGGTTTAATTGTATATAATGTTGTGCCTAAACAACTTATCCTTTTGTTTTTGTCATAAAAGTACTGTAATTGCGTGTTCGGTTCACGCTTTTCACTTGTGTTTTTGTATTCAACCTTCAAAATATACTTGCGAAACCAACGTTTCTAGATCATAGTAGTTGTGGTGAAACTCCACTCCATGAGCGAAACCGTACCTAGAAAAAAGTGCTGGACAATTGATTGATTAACCTACCAGTTAAACAAATAATGCTTTATTAGCGATTAATTTTTTAACCGGTCAATGGGTAAACTTTTGATAAAACAAAAGAAAGTAAAAATCACACGCTTTCACCACGCAAACGTGGACGAGAAGACCTGTATGAAGGGAACTTTAGGTGAAATTTGAAGCTAAAGTAAACTGTAAGGGATAGATATGGAACTCCAGACAAGTGCAGAAGGTTACACGTATCCCAGCTACTTCAACGCCATGCGTGTGTTCGTTTAGAGAAGCAGAGATTGCTGTTAACAATCAAAAGAGGTCGCTCTTGCCGGAGAATATTGACGAACCCCTTTGACTCAAGCAGCTTAAGTGTGAGTGTCTGCAGCACCTGTGAATGTCTTTGAAAAACGCCATGCTTGCATTGTTTAATGTCACAACTCAGACTGCGTTTTTTGTTCTAAACATATGTTTCGGCGTCGTCATTGTGTTTCGCGTGAAAGTAGAGGCACAGACTTTTTTTTGGAATGTGGAAAGTAGGGTATTTACACCATTATATTCAAAAGAACGAATGAGTAAATCTTCTGTTCAAACGGCTGACGCCAGAGGCTATTTGATTTAATTGGCGTAAAACAATACGTCGAAACAAAACACAAGTCAGTCACCCTGCGCATACTGCGGTTAACGTTATTGGCCTTTTAAATGAACGTCATTTGATTATACAGCGTTGGCTGAACTCAGGACATTTACCGCGCTCATGTTTATTTTTAGGAACGGACAGCGGTTCAACACATAGGGTACTCGCCGATACATTTGCCTTCTATGCTCACGAGAAGCCAATCGCTACCCTACATGTAAAGGCCCGTTCACATTCTTGCGACCTCTTAAAACTGGGTTCCCTAAAACCTCTTACAACGAGAGGATACACTTGCGACATCTATTGGGTAGCAGTGTAAACTTGAGCGGTCCGGCATATTTTCTATTTCTCTCGAGCATTGACCTTTCTTTCTTGGCTCGAAAAACTTTTGTCAACGTTATAACCGAGCCTTTCTTATAGGTATTACGCACATTTGACCTCGGAAATACCGCAAAACCTTCGCTCTTGTGAAATGCAGTTCCTGGGTCACCGCATAGATGGCGCCAGCGTGCCAGTGTGTTCTCTCGTTTTAAGAAATTTTAAGAGGTTTTGAGGTTTTGACAAATCTCGGTCTCTCTCGGTCGTACTCGGTTGCAAGAGTGTGAACGGGCCTTAAGGCTTTTAGCTTATGACAAGATCGAATGACGTTTTGTCCTTTAACTTAGTTTCGCAGGTTTGAAATGAAGTGTGTAAAATCTCAACGCAGACAGCATTTTGTACCAATATATTCTCGACCTCCCGGTTCTGTAGATGGTGGGCTAATCGTATTTTACGTTGTTACAAATAGCAGGCCACGAACAAACTAAGAAAGATAATAAAACAAGAGAACGATTATTTATCCTTGAATTTTTTCCCCTCGTCCTCGTCTCGTGCGCGCTCTTTCTTACAACGTCACTGTGGTCACCGAAATTTTAAGGACGAAAAAGCACGGCCTACCTCGGTTATCTTCTGGTGACTGGGCGGCCACTGACATCACTGAACCAATGGATAAGAACGCACAAACACACGCACACACGCACAAACATATCCTGAACCAGAAATTCACTCGTTATTAGCCGCTCGCCATTATTCTCGAGATATCAGTCAGTCACACACAGCTTGTGGGCAACCAAGGTTGACCACAAACTTAAGAAGCTTGTGGGCAAGCTTACTATAGCTACTGAACCAATGAGTTTGCTGCAGTACCGGATAAAAGCGCAGAAGAACAAAATCACGAAGCAGGAACTATGAAGGTAGCAAGCACACCAGGTGTTTTTGAGTTGTCAGTGCTTATATTCGTTTAGGGTGTCCCAAGTGGACCTTCCGCTGTAAAACGAGCCGGAAGAAAGTGACGCCTGCGCGTAGAAAGATCAGACTTACACCGAAAAGTGCACCAAGCAGACCGGTTTCACCGTGTGTAATTTCGAAGCATAGTTCTCTTCCTGTAAAAAATTAGAGCAGAAACGAACTTGACGAAGTAAAGGGTGGAGGCGTTCGCAGACGACCTAGTTAGCAACGCTATTCACTGGTGGCGCCATCTCCCGATAGGCGTGGCGACTAGACAACGGAGTGCGTCGTGTGCTCGCTGTGCTTGTTGGGACATGGCGCCGCAAGTAAATAGCGTCGATCACAAGGTGATCTGCAAACGCGTCCAGCCTTGACTTTGGCAAGTGTTTTGCTCTCACTCTTTAGAGGAAGAGAACTAAGCCTTGAAATTCCACATGGTAAAGCTGACCTGCTCAGTGCGCTATCGCTGAAAGTTTGAGCTTACTTCGTGCAGGCGCCGATTTTTCGGCTCGTTTTACAGAAGAATGTCGGCTTGGGATACCTTACATATGTATAGATAAATATATATATTTTTTTATGTTGGGAAAATTCGAAAATGGCGGCACTGTTGACGGCGCAGCTTCGCTCTCGCATCGCAATATCGCGTGACTAAAGTGGCTAGAGGAAACTCTGCTTGACTCGGTCATCTAAAGTGCCACAGCCGTGTTTTAAAGCTTATCTGAATCGAACTTGGTAGAACACCTTCTAGCGTTCAAGCGGCAAAGGGCGACTTCGGTGTACTTCGTCTTTCCCAAGCGAAGCGACGCCCGCAACTGTGGTGATCTTGTTTCTGTGCGGCCCGTGCATGGACTCTCAAGACGGTTCGAACCGGTTACTTCTCTCAAAAAGCAAGAAAAATAAGAAAAACAAAAATTTCCACATTCTGTGACGCCATGGCTTTGCGGAAAAACTGAGAAATAGGCGTCTTGGAGCCCAGATGATCTATAGGGGGAGAAAGAGCAAGCAACGCTCAAGTCTCCGTTTCTTCGGATACTCGGAAGCGCAGCAATTGTGTACTCTAATTGAATTGCTTGGCGGGGCATGATGATTTGTGACCCCGTTGCTTTTGTTTTTTAAGTTTTACTTTCTGTGAATCATTATGACAGGAAATACGAAGGAATTGGTGTAACACGAAAAAAAAACAACTCGACTTTAAGTGATTTTCGTTTTAACTTACGTTTGCCTATTTTTGCTGATGACATAGCGCCTTTGATGTTTCAAGGTTACTGTGTCTTGATTTTTGTTTTGTTTCTTTAGATATTTACTTCGTACTTTGTCGCCAACGACAGAACGCTGTCAGTGCGTGCTATTTTGCTTTTGTAATCTCCAGCGAACAACACGTGTCACTTGCCGACTACGTCACGAACAGGAAATATGCCATTATAAACGTAACGTCGAGCCAGGCGGCTTTCCAAAGGAAATTACACAATCTTGTTCTGAGGCTTTTAGGCATTGTCGAATAGCCAGGGCTCTGCCATTTTTCTCCCACTCACGCATATCACTGGTACGCTTTCTGATAACATTTGTTTTATGTGAAGGATGCACCGCCAAACATCAACATTTGTGATGCATTATATTTTGATCGGAATTTGGCTTTTGATGTTAATTCACGCACACACACACACAAAAAGAAGAGAAGACCGTGTTTTTCTAAAGCACGTAAAATAAGCACTCCTAAAGATACCTAGTAAAGTCGGACCAGCAGTCCGTCAAAATTTAATTTCCATGGACATATTAATGCCCCTGTTACTGTATAACCTCAAGAGCCTTGCTTATCTCTAAAGAAACTTCCCGAGAGGCGTATCAGTGTTGCTCCCAGTTCATCAGTTTAAGTTGAGTAAAAAATGTTTTTGTCGTAGTGTCAATGCAAGTTTATATACTAAAAAAACAAAAAAAAAACAAGTACAATTTTAAGTGCAACACACTTTCCCAATAACGCTGATCATCACCATCGTTGTTTTGCCGTTTCTATCCCGAGAGTGTTTCTATATCTGACGCCCCTTTATTTCGACCATTCATATTACACAAGAGAAACTAACTTCAAGGCTGGAGAGCCGCTGTTTAGAATTCAGGACACGAGTTAGAAATGCAGGCGGCGAGAATATGAATAAGTGCGTAAGAACAATGTCCGGAAAGTGTAAAAACATGGAGTTAAAACATATGGAGCCATGCCCAAATCTTTTCTTATTCAGCGTGTGCAGAACTGAATAAAAAAAAAGTATGTGAGACATTAGGTAATAAAGCAAAGCCCGTGTGCTCACTCATCCAAAAGGAAAAAAATATATTATTCAAGAACGCGCTGGGAGCGAGCTATCACGGCATTTTCAGTTTCATTATTTAGTCACTGAAAGCTTACGAAACTCCAGGGTATGGCTAATTATCACGCTCACGCGTTTCGCTTCGTGATTGGAGCTTATGAGCTAATGCCACAATCTGATTGGCTGTGGAGCGATAATGTAATGTTCGAGACTCGCCACGCCCCGTGTTTATTAGTTAAGCTGTCCGGGACCACAGAAGCGAGGCGCGTTTTACTCCCCACATGACACGCTGATATAACAGATCACTGCAATCAACTCCATAATATAAGCGAACGACAAAGCCGAAAAATTAATTCTGATTCAGACAGCGTTGGTACACTAAGCACATACTCCAAGAAATCTGGAGCATCTGCTCTCCCGCAAAGCGCTTAAGGAAGCCAATCGCTGCTATCTACAGAAAGGAGGTCTGCGACTGACAAAACTAATATTACGTTTAAACCTAAAAAATATATATTGTCTAGGTTGTGGCATTGTGTGGAAGAAAAAAAAGCTGTAAATTCAACTGAATGCAAAATGCTGACCAGATTCTAAATTGGTGTGTAGTGTGACCTCACACTATCTCTGTTCTACTGCCAACTATACAAGCTTAGATGTCTCCGTCGTTATTTTGTTAGAACATGAGTCTAGGCTGCGTACGTGCATTTCTAGAGTGCCGATAAAGGGCAACAAGCTGAACTAAGAATCAGCAAGTCGTCCGAACTAGAAAAGCTGTCGCTACAAGCTCTACAAGAATTGCTCAAATTAAACTTTTCACAAATTCTGTGGCATTTAGAATGCTCTCCAAACTCCCTCGACGTACAACTTCAAGTGTTCTTGAAACACACACACACACACACACACACACACACACACACACACACACACACACACACACACACACACACACACACACACACACACACACACACACACACACACACACACACACACACACACACACACACACACACACACACACACACACACACACACACACACACACACACACACACACACACACACACACACACACACACACACACACACACACACACACACACACACACACACACACACACACACAGAAATAGGTGCTTAATCAAACATTTAAGCGAGAAACAACATTTTACATAATGATCCATGTTCTGTCATCACCTTCTAAACGCTACCACTGAACCCTTAGCCGTGTAGAACGACCAAAAATAAAGCAAATCAAGGAAGAATTCATTGACATTTATAGTCTCTAAAATTGTTTCGCATGCTCCCAGTAAAACACTATGGCACATTTAATAAGTCGTAAACATGCATTTTATACCATGCATTTTATAGCCAGCACATCATCCCACCATAAACCCGTGAAACCTCCCAGCAAACCTAGAAAAACACAGAAAAAGATTTTTTGTACGGTCGGCTTAACTCGGCCTGTTAGCCGGCGCTCCCTGTCATTTCCTGCGTGAAGTGCAAGGTCGTCTTTATTAGCAAACAGAAATGCGTTCATGAGCGACTCGCCCCAAACTCGATCGGTGAGGAAATCCCCCCTCGCGTCCTCCTGGCACGCAAACCGTGAGTCAGTCCGCGAGAAGGAACTCGCGGACATTCGTCCCGTGGTTCTGGCGCACGCACGCCTTGACCGGCGAGAATGGCTGGTGGAACTCAACGCTGGTACCTGCAGGCGCTTCGCTCGTTCGTCGAAACTTGGTCGAAAAACGAGCGCCAGGTTTCCTCGACGTCGTTAGAAGAGACGTACCCAGCTCGCTTCCCGTCAAAATACGTCGGGAGGAAAACCCGCTTCCTCCGCGGACGGCGCTTGAATTGAGCTTGTTTCCTTTTTGCCTCGAACAAAGACAAAATGTAGCGGAAACGCAGGAAGTCGACCGCTTCCACGTCTCGACTGCCCGGTTCGCTCTGGTGCTCGCGAAGGTCGATTATGTGGCGTGGTTGTTCGGTGTGAGAGTGTCCTCGGGGTTTCTCCTTTAATCCTGCTACAACAATGTTCCGAAAAAGGCAGCCATTGCTTATCTGACATAACTGGTTCGGCTTGCGCAGTTGTCCGCCAAGAAAGGCAGCTTAGTCGTAACACACGTTGGTTGCGAATACGTATTTTTTTCTTCTTATTAATATTATCAGCTTAATAAAACTTCAAATTCGCCTGAATTGATTAGAGAAGGCCGCAAATAAAGATATAGTCTTATTGGGTTGCAAGCGGTGGTATTAAGGTGAGCATTATGCTGCAGTCTAATCAAGAGTCCAGCATCACAAAGAAAGCCTTCGCGTTCGATTTTCTATAGTAACTGAGTTCACAGACATACTGCGTTTGAACTTGATACGCGAAAAGCTAAACTATGGTAACTATTTTCACACATGTAAAGAAACTGAATAAGAGACGCAGGTGATTTTTATTAGTAACAGGAACTGTTTAAACATTTCTATTGGAGTTTGCATTTGGCCATGACACTTAGTGTTTGATCTTTTTTTAGGAAACAACAACGATTATAAGAGTGACCGTATTTCGCCAAGACATAAACAGACTTTAATTTTATAACCTGTTTGTTTATCCTCATAAAAAATCGTACCATCCGCTAAAAGGTTCCATATTTTGTTTTCTCGAACAATCTAGAATCGGAACTAACGTCTTGGAAATAAACGCGCTTTATGACCAGTGGTTAGGGGCATGCTTCTACTTATCCTCAAAATAATTTCTTATGAATGCAATAATTATTCTATGCTTATTTGAGCTAAAGGCCGACGTACACTTCTGCGCTTTTCACTTTAACTCGCCTTCTTTTTTCCTAAAACCTCTCCACTTTTTTGCCTTGCCCCTACTTGGCTCCCCTTGCAGCTTAAAAGAGGGGGGAGCGCTAAGAGGATTATCTTCCCTGCAGAAAATCGAGGTTTTACGTCGGCCTTTAAGGAGGGTACCTTTTAATTAAAAAAAACTGTCCTAGCTGTTAGAAATTATTCTAAACCTTTAGTAAAAGGAGGTACATTCAAAGTATTCTAATGTTGCACCCTTATGCAACAATGATATGCACTTCAAGTATATGTTGGTAAGTTTATTGTAAGTGCTTTCAACATCTGAAGAGTATTTCTAACATTCGTTTTGAGTACTTCGAGTTTTAGCGGAAAGCTCCCCGCATTGACCGAGCCTGAAAATCAAACTGCACATACTGAAAGTATATAACAAGACAATGGCTTAAAATATACACGTAGAAACATTTTTTGTATAGATGTTTAAAATTTATATACATTCAGCGTATTTCGTTTTGCAAAGTGAATAATCCTTCCAAGAAATACATTTTCTTGCTCCTTTCTATTAGAGTTGTACGAGTAAAACTCTGATTCCATGATTGTATATTTGTTTTGTGTAAGAAGTCATACAATTACACCAAACAATTTAGGATAATATTTCTTCAACTACCTTTTTTAACTGTGTGTCCTGAAATAAAAAGCAAGAACTATTTACTCCATAAAAAAATCAGTGCCCCGAATTTCATTACAGACGCAAATGCTTTTCGATGTTCGTATAATTATCAACTACACTGAGCCCTACCCTACATTGCTGTCTAAATTTAAATACGTATCGTCTGCCTACCACAACACCTGACAAAATTAGGGCAACCTAATTCCTGACGACTGTTTTGCCGTTCGGGCAGCCTAATACCTGACAAGTCGCCCGTTGAGGCGGCATAAATATTCACACAACACAATTTTCATTATTCTTACATTGAGGCCCATAAAACAGTTCCACAAAATAAGGTGAGTATAATAAGCTGCATTTATGACAGTTATTCTAATCATTAGAAAGCACGCTAGAACCTTGAATAAACAAAGTTTCCTTTCGTGCCTTGTGTGTTCACAAACGGAAACCTCAGTTCCCTTCAAAAAAGAAAGATATCACATTCCGCACTACGCTACCGAAATCTTGATGGGAATAAGAAGGACGTGATTGTCATATAGTCCTGTTGCAGCTCCAAATTTGAGCAGCAGGTGATTAATATTTGTCTTCTTTCACTACATTTGTGTCAGCTTCTTAGTTATACTTACCAATGTGATTCCTTTAAAAAACGCCAGGGGCTACATCCACATGGTCTATTACCCTAATGTGAACCGCAGGACGTAACCGGCAATAAAGCAAACTACAAAAGTACAAAAAATAACAGCAAACGTGAACCGAGGAGAAAAGCGGAAAGAAAGGGAAACCTGGAACAGATGGCTATCGAAGCCCTTCCTACGTCACGTTCAGAGAAGATGCTGGGTGGAAGGGTTGGCTTCCCAGCGGAAAGTGGTTGGAAGTTCTCGCAGTAATGACCACCTCAGAAAAGAAGAGAAAAGCAAGCCAAAGAAGGCATTCCCTCTTTCACCCCTTGTTTTGGGAAAGGGGTTCGAATACCCGGGAGTTCCATCCTCTTTTTTGTGGAACTCTCTTTCGCGTCTTCCAGAGCAAGGTCAGCCGGATGTCGACGCACTCTCTGAAGCGTCATGCGGGACCAAAGAAAGAGAAAGGCAATGTTTATGTTTAGCTGATGGCGGTTCTATTGCAGAGTAAAAACCGTAACGTCGCATCGTGCCACGCTTGGTTTAGATTTTTTTTTTTTTCAGTGGCGAGATTGTATATAAGCGGAGACTCACATCTTTTAGACCCACAGATCTGCAGAGAAACCAAGTTCTCCCAAGTTTCCAGAGGTCACCTGTCTGTTGACAACCCCCTCAGAATCAACATGAAGGTGCGTTGTCTTGCTGCAATTGTGACAGTTTCCGGCAAGGGGTTAATAAGCCTCGTATTATCGTGTATTTTAAAACTTTTACATAATTTTGCGTGGCATAAATCCTTCAGAATCAACGTGCTTGGTATCTTATCTAACAATTTAAAATCTAGAGTAATTCTCAATAACTCTTGCATTCATAATAAGCTTACTTCTCAAGAAAAGCATCATAATTTAAAAGTAGAGCGGCAATCCCAAACATAAAAAAACGATGCAAACACTTCCCCTAGAAAAAATATCAAAGACCAAGAAGCATTTTCGACTGCCTTCGAACATAAACTAAGGTTTTTGAAAGTAAGTAACAAAGTGCAAAACTAAATTTTAAATTGCGTCTAGCACTTTTTATATTTTCACCGCCAGCAAGAGCACGCATAAATGAACGTAGATCATATGACGATTTTATTAAACCCTTTTCACTAAATCTAGTTTCGACTTTTTCCCATGGCTGTTTTTACCTCTTTTTATTCTCAAAGTAACCCCCAAAAATTTCTGAATATCCAGCAGTTCCTGTCCATTGCCGTCCTGGCCGTCGTAGCCTGCGCCACCTTCGCCGAAGAGGCCAAGGTGGAGGCACGCGGTGGTGTCCTGGGAGCCGGTCTCGGTGCCGGAGGACTCGGTTACGGAGGCGGACTCGGTGCCGGAGGACTCGGTTACGGAGCAGGGCTCGGTGCCGGAGGGCTCGGTTACGGAGCTGGTCTTGGTGCCGGAGGTCTCGGTTACGGCGCTGGTCTCGGCGGTGTGGGTCTGGGTCACGGAGTCGGCCTCGGCGGCGTTGGTCTTGGTCATGGATTCGGATCTGCCTACGGCCAATCTGCCGGAGCCAACCAGGCTGGATTCAAGAAGGAGCTGCTGGACACACCCAGGGATCTGGTGCCTTCGCTGGTGGAAGCGCCGCCAAGAACGTGCAGTCCTACAACCACCAGTCTGGCTACAACTCCAACACCGGCTTCTCTGCCAGCGATGCCAAGAACTTCGGTGCCGGTCAACAGCAGGGATCTTCCGGATTCAGCGGTGGAGCAGCCGCCGGACAGGCCGGTTACGGACAGAGCGGTTTCGGAAAGGTCGCTGCCGGAGGAGTGGGAGTTGGCGGACTTGGCTATGGCATCCACTAAAGGTGAGCTTTTTGTATATTCTCTCGCCTTGAGTGTATAGTAGTTGTAATTTCGAGACAAACTGAAAAAGAGTTGCTTGACCAGTAGTCCAAGTCATCATGATATGTTCAAGGACACAATATCTTGGACAGCAAATATAATGTTTTAGGGAAATATATCACTGTTAACTGTGCCATATACGGTCTACGAGCTCTCTAGCTCTCCACAAATATCTACTCAATAATAATGTGCAGTATTACAAGTATCGCGTATCTAGCAATCACTGTTAAAACCGGGAGAAGAGTTTTAGTAGATGGGCTATAAAAATGAGCTATTACTTTTGTGTAGGGGTGAATATCGGTCGAGAGGCACAATATGACTTGTGCACTAATTACGCAGAAGTAACAGTCGCGAGCAAGTGCTGATGTATCTTCCATCAGTAAAAAAATACTACTACAACGCCCTTACTTTATGGGATGGCATATTCAGTCTTGTTTAGGAGAGACGCGAATTATTAGCGTCACTTTTTGGCCTCCTAATGCTTTAAAGGAGACCTAACTTTCATAATATACCACTAATTTACGCAATGAAAATAAAAGAAATCAAACGAACCGAGTGCTTAAATATGTTCTTAAATTTACATGTTTCTGTCGTTTTTTTATTTGCAGAATTTCACAAGAACTGGAGTCGATTCCTGCTACGTTCCTGTTTTAGCGCTTCCTTTCAGTGAGGCGCTCCAAGTTGTTTTGTTGAGAAATAAACAAACATCAATGCCAAAGTATTCTGTTGCTGATGTCTCAGGTATCTGGCATGCATGAAATAGAAGTCTACTATAACTCAATACAATTACATATACATGTCAAGCGGTGGAGAGGCAGCGAACAGCAAGGGCCTGCTGAAAAATTCAAAAAATCTTGAATAATTGTTTTCGCAGCTATTCACAACACTGCGTGTTGGAACAGGCTCACATGCACAAAATGGTAGCCCTACTATCCTACGATCCAATAGTTTTTGAAGAAATGCCCACCAGTGTGCTCATCCACCAACCTTAGGTGCAAGGCTTGCAACAGTCACCTGATTGTTCGTATTACATATACGTTACAGACCGAAATATAACTGAAATGTATGCCTATGATAAATTGCCGAAGAGAACTTTGGAAGCAATGTTTGTTTTAAAGAAAAGTTTCTAGAGGAAGTGGGACAAACTGACGGGTTTTGCTTCCTGCTTTTGGTGATGGTTTATTTATTCATTTATTTAGGAATACTACCTGGCCCAAATGGCCGTGGTAGGCGAGGCACAACAACACAAAAAAAAGAATACACTTGAACACCAGGGATAATGTGGCCCAAGACAATATACAATATATATAGCACCCAGCATTATTTTAATTAGCATGGCAGACTGTCATTTACTTTGACGCGGAAGAAGTGAGGGTAACGATAATGACATGGCTACAGTTCTGTACCAAGAAATACCAATTCAAATGGGCTAAATACCACGAATATTCCTGACAGTCATGTGACCATTTGATTTATTTTTACATTAAGAACCGGGGGCATTGCATCAAGGAAGCGCAAAACAAAGGCCTTACAAGCACATTTATGGTTAGTACAGAAAGTATTCGATTGCGATATCACTTAAATTGTGATATTTGAAATAGCATTATTTCAAAAAACAAATGGGCTTGTAGAAATGGAGGATAAGAACATTTATATATATATATATATATATATATATATATATATATATATATATATATATATATATATATATATATATACATACAAAGTAAGGTGCGCAGATAAAGCAGCCTCAAGATTATAAAAATGTAAATCTAATTTATCAACGAAAAAAGTCACACAAGAAAGAAGAGTGAAGTGCCGTAATAAAGTTGTATTAGTTTACAAGAATAATAAAGGCTAGACACAAGAACGCTAGATACGCAGATAATACACTTAAAAAATGGCGGAATAAAAGTCAAAGTTAAACACAAGAACTTACAAACATTGACGTTCGGCAGTGGAACTGTCTTCTTCAGGACGTAAGCCCACATGACAGAGTTGATTGGTTTTATACCAGATCTAGGGGAGAGTGTGGTCAAAGCGAAAGTTCGAAGGGGCCATATATATATATACATATTGACGAAAATAGGACAAATGTATAATGCTTTTTCTTAGTGATAATCGTTTTAAGAAATTACAAATTATACAGATGTAAGCCTAAACCCCTTATTACCCCACAGCGTATAAAAGTTGCTCAGAATAGAAATTGTATCTTTTTTCCACTTTTCCTTGATATTAAGGGATCATACAACATCGTGTATCAAAGTGTACCTCTGGGAAATAGTAAAAAAGCTTGAATGTGAATTTGGACTTCACGAAGCTGTTAAAACAGTTAATAAAACATCATTGTGGTTCTTGCCTGACAAAACACAATCAATTCAGTAGAGTCAAAACAAGATATCAGACAAAGACGCAATCGTTGTCATTTTTCATTATGTTTTTTTCTATTCCAAAATGTCAAATAAAAATGGCATAAACAGAGAGTGGTCTAGGCGTGTCCTTCTTATAGAAGCAAGGTGAAGAAGTTAGGCTATCATTATAATGGTTTATATACAGGGTGTTCCCCGAAATGCGGGCCAAATCGCTACTGCAGAAAGACCTCATCGCAGAGGAAAAAGGCTGATGTCCTATTGATTTCTGACAGAGCCTTTTTATGAAAATTAGCAACGTCCCGTATAATCAGGCTTCTAATTAATTTCCAGTAATTAACTTTTTAAATATCTAATTTCAAGATATGGCTTCAATAAAAAAAATTCTGGGCATCATAAAAAAAAAGTTAAGAAAATATTTTATTTTGAAAAAAAAAAATCAAATGAATTATATTTCTCATCTAAAGAGACACTGACAGGCTATTTATGTTCGCCGAGGTTTTATTTGTACATGATATATGGGAGCCCAACTACCCAGAAAACACTTTGCGGCTCGAAATTCGTCTTCTTTCCGCCCGGTGGCTGAGTGATCTTGCGCACATTAGCTCGCACACCGAAAAAAGCTCGTGCGTGTACTTTCCCGAAAAACACTTGGAGAGCCAATCACCGCAACTTACGGAGGCAGATCAGGGAATGACGATGCCGAAACATATGTTTAGACCACGAAAACGCTGAGTTGTGACATTAAGCAATGCAAGTGTGACGTTTTGCACTGCTTGATATCACAACTTAGACTGCATTTTTCGGTTTAAATATATGTTTCGGCATCGTGATTCGCTTAGCAGCCTCCGTACTCGTGGAAATGGAGCGTGCTGGTTAAGTTACGGTGTTTGAGGAGGATAACATAGAGGACGAAAACAGGACGACACGTTTCTCCGTAAGTTGCGGTGATTGGCTCTCCAAGTTTTGTGCGGGAATGTAAACGCACGGGCTTTTTTAGAGTGCGGAGCATACGGAGCGAAAGCTCACGCTGCACAACCCAGGGATCCTGGGTTCAATCTCCACCCCGCTTCTTTCGATTTGGATCAGCATCGTACCGGCATGCGGTCGTGTATCACGACTGCGAAGTGCACATTAAAGACCCCAGGCAAGCGGTTGTACTGCACTGGCGAAATTGATCATATTCTAACAGCTGGAACGCCAGACACCCATTGAGGCTGCCTAACTTTCGGCTGTATAAACGCACACACAACACAACTCTTAGTTTAATTAGAATCTTTTTACCGAGTTAACCCCACCATAGAAAAAAAAATTAGCGTGATTTTCCGTGAGCGAAAAGGCCTTACTATTTTTTGCGTATCTCAAATTTGAAAAAAATTTAAATTATGCGTGATTCGGAATAAAAGATTATTTTACTCCACAAAAAACTTGCCCTTTTTACAATGCAGGTTTACCGAAAATCAAGCTTTTTTTCCGGTCTTTTAAAAAACTTCATTATATTAAATATATATTGTATATAAATATAACATATAGAGAAGATATTACTATATGAAATCTAGGTATTATATATATTATATGAATCGAACATGCATTATACCCTGCTACTAATCAAAAATAATATTTATGAGAAAATCGATTACGAATCTGCTTGATTTTTGAAATACTCGCACCTTAAAGTGCTTTTAGTTTTTACATGTAATAATAAATTCGTATGCAGTACAAACTGCTAAGCTTTTGCTTTATGGTGATATCAAGGTTCTTAAGATATGTTAAATGGTTCACACGTAAGAACTTGCTAAATTTGCCAAAATTTGTAAAATTGCGATAGTTTGACATTTTTCAAAATTATTCAAAATTACAAGATGTTTTATTTTTTTTATCCATTAAGCTCAAATAAATAAATTTCGAGAGTAAGAGAGTAGTTCTAGCGCAGTGTAAGAAGTGAGAAATATCGAGCGGTCAAGCAGGTGATCCCCGACATCTGGGGAAACATCGATTTTCTCATTGGCAGCTTCTATCGTCAATATATTGAAAAACCAAAATACTACAAGTTTGTTGTTTGCGGCGCTCTTTTTCATCTCAAGAATATAACCAACATATATATGTTTTTAGCGATATTAAAAGTTTGACCCCAAACCCGTGCCTGAGTTCAGATGAAGACACAGATATCGCCGACTTGTTTAATTATTACCTTTTGCTACGGTTTTCTCATGCGAGAGTAGTATGTCATAACCGTTTACTTTTTACGCGAACATGGCGAGGATAGGAGCTCTACCCTAGTCTTCTAAAGGAACAGTTTTCAATATTAGGTACTCGACGTTGAACCGAAATCAGAGAGAGCGGTAAAGTCCCAAATTCTTTCTTGAAGGGATACACTGAATAATCTGCCAAATATATTATGTTTTATGTGTATCATTGTGGCCTGCCTTTATACCGGACGACTGGAAAAGGGCTAAGGTAATTCCTATTTTAAACTAAGGAGGTCCGTGTAATCTATCAAACAATCAACTGATTTTATTAACACTGATCAGCTGCAAGATGCAAAAGCACTTAGTTGCAAAGCATATCAATAACTTATTAACCACTCACTCCATACTCAATGGTAGTCAACATGAGTGCAGAAAAGGCCTATCCACTCTTACGTAACTAACTAAAGCTTTATACTATTTTTAACTCGTCTTAAATGCCAGAGGTCAGGTTGACGTTGTCTTTCCAGATTTAAAGAAAGTCTGCAATAAAGTCAGCCATATAAAGTTAATCCTTAAATCTGGTTCGATTCTGAAAAACTAGCTGGTCTTAAGTTAGACTGAGGTATTTGAAAAAAATGTTGAGGGAATATCTTAGTATTCAGAACAGCCACTCAGGGGTCCGTGCTGGGAGAATTACTGTTTTAGTGTTTATAAACTGTCTAATTTATGATGAAACAGTTCATGATGGACTGTTTGTAGACGACTGTCTCCTATATGGTGAAGTCATGACAGTTCGTCTACTTCATTTCAGATTCAATTCAGATGCAGCCGACGCTACGAAGTAAAGGGAGCAATCAAGCAATGTTCAAAGCGCAACCCACTAGGCCTTTTTCTCTTTATGATTGGTTCCGCCACATAGAGCTCGTACAGAAACATGACGAACACCACGATGGTGCACTTTTAACGCATTCTGATTAGCCGCATCAGTTCGTAGCATCGGCTGTCTCTGAACCTGGTGTGAAACGATGTGTAGTCGGGAGGAACAACCAAGTTTTGGCTAAAATGGGTGACTGGTGTGTCGCTTGGCAAATGTCTCATAACCTTAAAAATATTGTGTGCATGACGGCCACATAGACAAGTCAACCATGAACGTTTCCCTTTAACCTTAATGGTGTTGTGGTAACCAGGACAGGCCCAAAAACCAACAAGCGCCCTGGGCAAACTTGGGCCGTAGCGCCCCCCTCCCTTGTTATACGCCCCTATCTACTAGGTACGGCATTACGTGGTTAGTGAACGTGTGAGTGGTGGCCCGACACGAGCATTTTGTTAGATGAGAACCGCATTCCCAAAACGAATGGGCACCGTGTTCAAATATATCAAAAAAGATTTTAAAAAAGTTCAAAAAGGGGCGCCATGGCGCCCCCTTTGATGGCGCCCAGCGCGATCGCCGAGGTCACCTAACCCTAGGGCCGGCCCTGGTGTTACTTTGCGCGGAGGAGTACAGATCTCTTGCCGTCATTATAACAAATGTTCTATGATGGGTTGAGCAGATTCGCAACATAGCTAACAAGGGTAATAATAGATTACGTTACCTGTGGAAATTTCTAAATCATCTGTCAGTTGCAAAGGGCTACTGACGTATAAAACGCTGATCAGACACTTATTTTAATATGCCTCAGGCGTTTTATGCTCTTACGTATTCTATCGCGACCAGGGATTAGAAAGAATTCAACGCATCGCAGTGGACTTTATATTTTTTCTAGATACGCCGGTCTGAGTCACACAAGGAGCTTTGAACTCAAGCAATTCTGCGGTCGCTCATCAGTAGGCTGCATACTAGAAGTTTAAAACTTCTTTACATGGTGCGTTCTGGTCTTCTTTGTATTAACATATAATTTTATGCCACACCGTACCAATAAAGCATTACAGGAAAGGAGCGTGGTCAGCATTTACAGGAATACATTATCTCTAAGGGGTGTCTTAAAATTATTTTCCCCGCGCACATCACGTGAGTGGAATGTGTTGCACGAGGGCGTTGTGCCTTGTAGCGAGGAAGAGCAATCATTTTTGATTGAGCGTGCTATGCAATATGATTTGTCTGTATGTAACTGTGTACTTTTTTTGTTTGTACCATTGGCTTTATGTTGAAAGTTCTTTTCTTTTCTTACTCCCATGAGAGTTCTTATAAGCACTAATTGTATCTGACATAAGTAAATAAACCACAAAATTTAGGTCACATCACGTTTACATTATGTAGGTGCCATGAAGCTCAATAAAATATAATTTGAATATGGGCCTATTTAAATAAATTAGGATAATCGGATGAATAACTTTCTACTCGTGGTGCATAATAAGTGTGAATCTCAAAGACAGAAAATAAAATAAAATTGTGCGTCGCAATACTTTTTTGTGATTGAAAAGTACATGTGAAAAGCCTATCAGTTAAAAAAAGTGAAAATGAAACAAGGAAGGTAACATGAGAAGCAGGCACGTAGCCAGGATTTTGTTTCGGGGGGGGGGGGGGGGCGGGGCCGCCATGAGAAAATCCTGTATGAGGGGAGGGGGAGAGGAAGTCCCAGCAAAATGGAAGATTTCGGGGGGGGGGGGGCCCATGGGCCACCCCCTGGATACGTGCCTGATGAGAAGCACAAAGGCGCAGTACAAGTTAGTCTACAAATATGGAAATAGTACGAGCCACATAGATCTGGAAATGTCTAGAGATTATTTTGTTGTTCGAGGCCAAAGTTGATGTCACCTTGAACGATGCACAAAGCTAGATATCAGTAAATATTTAATGCGTTTGTATCCTGCCAACAAATGGAGGAGCGGGTTGAGCAGTTAATGAGCAAATGGGTTCACCTTGCAATCGACGTTTTTCCGCCGTAGTCATGAAACAACTGCTGTGTATGAACACAACAAAAAAGCAAACATAAAAAACACAAATATTGCGAAGTAGATTTTTTTTTGTATTGCTATTTAGAATTTTAGATCATTTCCCCAGGTGACCCCTGTGAAAACATTAGCTGTAACCGGTCGCATAGCCGCACCTCTGTTGTGTGAATTCAGAAGTTTAGAATTTGACAATCGAAAAACCTATCATACATGCCATACAAGAAGCCTATCATACTATCTATCACTATTCAGTATCTTGTTCATATAAAGCAACTTGCTAGCAGTTTATGTAAAACCGTTCACTCAGTGCTGCTAGCCGCCGACCATCCCTAAAGGTCCAGTCGTTGTGGTTCATCCTTCATCGAATATTTTGGCATTTACGTTCTTGTTTTTTGTGATATCACGAATGTTTGCAAGCTAATGGAACAAAAGAACGTTAGGCAGCCACGTTATCACGTCGCATCTATTCACGCAGTATTATCAGAAATACTGAAAATTCTGGAGCAACCGACATCCAAACAAGTCACCTCATCAAAAGTACGGTCACAAACGGCCGTACGTCTAGTTCTTTTACAACCCATTGAAAACAATCTAAAGCTGAGAAAAGTATTTATAGAAGTGTTTTCCAAAGGGATTATGAACTACTGTTCATAATCTCACGTGCCATGTAGGTTCACGCATCGTCGGTCTGCAGCAGCACACCAAAGGTCAGCAAACAACGGCACTTTGATCTGATCACAAACTTTAAGTTTTTATCGAGCGGGTTTATAATACAACGTGCGTTTGACACTGAATCACCTCGAGATGCAATGTTCGACTATTTGTTTTTTGTGGTCTTAGAAAAGCGCGAGAATAATCTTGCCCTAAGTTGGAAGTTCCAGGATCTTCTTTGGTCTTGGTGGTGAAGTGTGCCTCAACTCTTTTGCTTGCCCGCTTGGTCTCTGGCTGGGCATAGTGAATTTAAGATTAACCCCTAGTGACAATGCGTTAAAAAATAATCTCTTTTATCTTCATAGGGTCAAAGCAGCGCCTCCCAGATATCCACACGGCGCTCCCTAATCTCTGGTGTAAGGTTTGGGTCCCCACCTGGTGGACACTTTATGGTATTTCAAAATGCCGTGAATCGCGTGGTGTGCCGAGCCATGGTTTATGTTCAATACAACAGCCATTTCATTGATTGGGGCACGGCGGGGTTTTGTTTGCAAGCCGTTCAACAACTGATTTTGAGTGCGGAGGCGTCGAGTTGTGTGCCCGGTCGAAGCACCAGTCAGACTTGACTCTACGCTTTGAAACTTTTTACACCACTCGTACACCTGTCGAAGTAATATCCAGGTGCCTCCATACTGCTTCAACAACCAGCGATGAATATTCGCCCTTTGCACCAATAAACCTGTTTACTGAGCGCTGCTTCCCCCTTGGTGCACGCCTCAAGGAGGCTGCAATCTTGAGAGTTATGTGGTCACGGGACATTTTTAGTGGGACGCTAAGCCGGGGGCGTAGCTTATTTAAGTGGAGGGCCACAGAATATTTGAAGCACAGCAGGCTATTGCTGAATTTAAAGCTTTTAATAACTAAATTGCGGTGACTTTTTAACGCCTTGTACAAGCTCAGGCTTTATGTGGCTGGCACCGGTGGGCTCTTATGTCTATAGTAGTGCCAGAAAGTCATAAACGCCCGGTAAGACAAATGAAAAACGGCGAACCGCTTCCGATGAAGTCTACACCTGCAGAGCATAGATGTGTCTTCAAGTTGGAGTAAAATGTACTTCTAGACCATGCACAGGTGGTTGCGCAGTTTTACCACTCTAAAAAGAACTTCCTGTAAACTTTGAAAGAAAACACACACAAATAAAACTGGCCTCTTTTTGCCGGTTTTTCGTGCTCTTGAATCGCATAATTGCTTATCTGACAGAACGACGTAAAAGGTCTTAGATAATTTGGAGGAAGAGGAATTGTCCTGAACTCATAATTAAAACAGGCCTGATACGAGAACAATAAAAGGACTAAAAACTATCTGACTTTGCGGCAACAATTTTTATCCCGTATGTAAGAAACAAGAAATCTTCGTTATCAACGTTATACAGCCTGCAATAGAAACTGCTGTGCACCGTAGCGGTTTGGCGCTTCTTGTCTTTTCACAAATTACAAGCGAATCTTCGTTAACTATATTTAGAATGCATTTCAGAGTTGATGCGAGGTCTCTCACTAAAGTTCTAATCATTTTCAAAAAGAAAAAAGAAAACTCATTTCACAAGCCATAGATTTCTGAGACCCCTGAAAAGCTTCTCGTACAACTTAAAAAAAAACACTTCCGAGCAATGGCAACAATATTTTGCGCAATGCGTTCCGACACGTGTTGCGAAGGACAAAAGTATTCGGCGAAATCAGCGCCTACTTAATGAGCTGAATTGTTTACAATAATTATCGTCGGCGAAAAAGTAAGCCGCAATGCAGGATTTCTAGCCTTGAAGAAAATGAAATTGCCTTCCATTTCTTGTGTGGCTGAGGTCTGCAATCTCCAATTCTCGAAATAAAATATTGCGGCTCGTTCATCGGTTCTAAAAGGTCGGTAAAATAAGAAGAACATGACGTTCCATCGCTTTCGCAACGGCTGCAAATTGGAGCGGATATTCTTTTTTTTTCTACTTCCAGTGCGTGCGTCCGCTGCTCGAGAGGCCCATTTCGATTCCCAGAAACGGACTATGATTATTTTGTCTCTCGTGTCCGACACCCCGAGAAGTCAGAGGCTAACATCACGCCGGTCATCGTCCCAGTGAGAACCGTAGAAAGTAACCGACAATTAATGAAAATACTCACAAAGAAAACAATGCATCACAGTCAGACGCGCCTCTAAACAGGAACTAAGAACAAGGAAAAAAGAAAGAGAGAGAGAAAGCGAGAAAAACCTGGAGGGGATTGCTACCAAACCTTCTCCTACGTCACATTCACAGAAAATAAGAGCCGTAGGGTTGGCATCCCAGCAGAATAGGCTTCGAACCGAACTTCTCGCAGTAATGACTGGTTCAGAACCAGTTCGAACGACAAAGCCCAATTTAGAAAAAAAGGCACCTCGCTGCTTTGGGAAAGGGGATCGAATACCCCGAACGTCTCGTCCTCTGTTTGAAGAACTCTCCCTCGCATCCCCAGTGCAAGGTCAGACGGGCGTCCCTGTGCGCTCTAAAGGGCTATGCGGGATCGCAGAAAGAGAAAGGCAATATATTTGTTAGGCAGTTGTTGCTTCTCTTGCAGGTGAAAAACGTAGCGGCGCCATTCTGCCATGCTTCCTTTAGTTTTTTTTTTTTTTTGAAAGCAAAAGATTGTATATAAACCGAGAGTCACAGCGATGTAGACCCACAGATACGCTGAGGAACCCAGCTCACTCAAGTCTCTAAAGATCACCTGTCCCTCGGCAATCAACTCAGAATCAACATGAAGGTGCGTAACTGTGGTCGTAGCATCTTCTGGCAGACAGTTAATGAACGTCGCGTAATCATGCCTTTGAATGGATTTGATATAACTTTGGATGCATGTCGAAAGTGTTCTCATTCACTTTATAATTTTAACATCTGTCATAATCACAATGTTATTTCAGCTTCCCAAAATCGGGTATCTCGCGAACTGCCGACTGGGATTCGACGCCACATGTGCAGATCTAAACGAAGTAAAGATGGCAACTATGTCCGTAGAAAACGCTAATAAATATACGTTCTTGAAGGCCCTTGAGAAGCTAAAATTTAAGGAAGAAATATTGTTTTACGCGAAATCTTCTTTTATAGGAAACTTGATTTTCGCGTCATGGTACTATGCTCTTCACTACTTACACAGCCAGTAATAGAATACATAAGGTAGCAGCAGTGTGCTCGAGTCTATAATTACCACACAAAAAAAAAGAAAAAAAAAGACTCAATTAGCACTTCGTATTGCGCCTGTGAAATGTGTTCAACATTTATATGAATATTAATTTTCCACGTAATGTTTGACAGTTCCTGTCTATTGCCGTTCTGGCCGTCGTTGCCTGCGTCACCTTCGCCGAAGAGGCCAAGGAGGACGACAAGCTCGACGCCCGTGGTGGTGTCCTGGGAGCCGGCCTCGGTGCCGGAGGCCTGGGCTATGGAGCTGGTCTTGGTGCCGGAGGCCTGGGCTATGGAGGTGGTCTGGGCTATGGAGCTGGTCTCGGTGCCGGAGGTCTTGGTGCCGGAGGTCTCGGTGCCGGAGGTCTCGGTGCCGGAGGTCTCGGTGCCGGAGGTCTCGGCTATGGAGCTGGTGTCGGTGCCGGAGGACTCGGCTATGGAGCTGGCGTTGGCCCCGGAGTCGGTGTCGTAAATCCCGGTCTCGTTGGCGGTGGCCTCGCTAACCCCGGCCTGGTCGGAGCTGGTCTGGGCGGTGTTGGTCTTGGTCACGGAGCTGGCCTCGGGGGTGTTGGTCTTGGCCATGGCTTCGGATCTGCCTACGGTCAGACCGCTGGTGCCAGCCAGGGTGGATTCAAGAAGGGAGCTGGTGGACTCAGCCAGGGCTCTGGTGCCTTCGCTGGCGGAAGCTCCAAGGACAACGTGCAGTCCTACAACCACCAGTCTGGGTACACCTCCAACACCGGCTTCTCTTCTGGTGATGCTAAGAACTTCGGAGCCGGGCAGAAGCAGGGATCTTCAGGATTCGCCGGCGGAGCCGGCGCTGGACAGGCTGGCTACGGACAGAGTGGTTTCGGAAAGGTCGCCGCTGGTGGCGTCGGAGTGGGTGGTCTTGGCTATGGCCTCCATTAAAGGTGGGTTATTTGCATACTCTCACCCTTTGCAGGTACTTTGGTTCCAACTAAAAACAGGTCATCATGAGTTCCATAAAGAGAAGTTTCAGTCGTCACCGCAGAAACAATCGCAGTGCCTTAAACGTCAAGTACAGCGTTCCTTGGAAATGTATTCCTATCTATTTTGCTTTAGGCTTTCTACGAGCTCTTTACTTACCCCTTAAATTTGTTTCGTTGATTCAATTCAATGGCAATTAAGGATACAATACATCTTGCTCAGCTAACAAGCGCGTTCACACAAGTGATAAGGTTTTCTTTGAGTGTACAAAACATTTATGCGGTATGTTTTGCATGCGGGTAAATTTTTAGAGGGGAAGAGTGTCTACAGCTCCGATTAAGCAAACTTAACTGTCACAATAAAATGTTAATTTGAACCGTCATCATTAATAAGAAGCGAACTACAACCTCCATTTGATTTTAAAGCAACATAAACACTGCTAGTAATGTAGAATCGAGAAATATTAGCGGCAGACATCGTCGTTTTAAAGCTTTCAAATTGTGTCCTAAATAAGTTCTGTCTTCGCATTACTTCCGTCATGATGATAAAATGTTCTATTGAGTTAAGTGGGTGAAAGAGTGTTATTATGTATGTTTTATTTCTCTTGGTTTCTTTACAGAATATCACAAGTACTGAAGTCAATTCCTGCTACGTTTTTGTTTTATTGGTTCCTAACATCAATTTGCTTCAAGCCTGCTGTTTTGTTTTCAATAAACAACCTTCAACTACAAAGTTTTGTTGCTGATATTTATTATAGTTAGAAGCTCTAAAAAATAAATTCTGGCATTTCCATGTATTCCAGTCCATTGAGAGTGAAAGTGTCTGAGGGTTAGGCTAGGTACATTAGAAAACTAAGATTAGTTTTATCTGTAGCCGTTAAGAGAGGCTTTGCCTTGTCGTAATTTTCAAAGAATGTGCTGTTACTGAAAAGGACGCGCTTTTAATATAGTGCCAAGAAATGCTTGAAGAAATATACAACATTATGTCATTCCAGCAGCTGTGGACACAAAACTTCCCATGGCATTTGCTGATGAATATGACATTAATTATAAAATTAAATTTCTCCACTTTTTTGCCCCCAATATATTTGTAAGTTGCACAAAAAAAGAAGTTTATTCAGGAAATTAAACAAACCGATAACTATTCCGTCCTGCTCACAATGATGATCGTTCATGATATTAGAAGCAATAAAGTTTTGTTTATTTGTGAACAGAAAACTGTCAACTATCAACTGTCAACTGTCAACAAAACAAAAAACACTGAAGCAAATTTTGATTTTGTTTTAAAGTCACTAAAGCTGCAGAGGCTGTTCCAGATATTTGCACTGACCGCGCTGCGTTGCGTTTAGTACCACTAATGCGCATTGCGTGGTCCTTCAGTTGCCATAGCAACGCTTAGTAGCGTTGCTATGGCACAGTTTCTTCAAATTATGTTTTAATGGATCCTTTATGGTAACAATACCAGAACAGAACTTTTTATGGGTAAGCGTACAATCATTTTTATTTTTGTTACACGGAGGCAGTCATTATTTTTTCTACGCAAGAAAAACCTCTTCTTGGAAAATGTTGCGTTTCCGGAAGCTAGAGTTTAAATATCGCTTCAACCTAACTACGTGTCCATTCCCCAAAATTCTTAAAGAACAAAAATAGAGTAAGTGCACAAACAAGCTAGTGGATGTTGTAAAAATATCCGAGACTAGGGTAAAATTTCAACATGTTAGTAAGTCAAAGAAAAGAAACGCAGGAAGGTGAACGCCGAGCTGAAGCATGCAGAAAACCGTTGCCCTTCCTGGGTATTTTACCTTCGACTTTGGAATTTTTTCTGCCCAATTTAGCCCAGTTTCGGGTAGTTTTATGGCATCGTCAAATCAAGGCCTCAAGTTCGGTCAGGCCAGCGAGAGGCAGTATGCCGGTGTTCATAACAAAGCCTCTGTCCGATTTCATTGTGTCCTTTGAAGTTCGTCTTTTTAACAAACCGCATGCGCACTTTCGAAGTCCCAGCTCTTCAAGCTGCTAGGCTCTCGGAAGGTGAACTACACTAACCGTCAGTAAACTCAGAGTATAGTTCATAAATTATATGTTGTAAAAACGCATCGCAGTGTATATCGACACTTCTCTAGGGAACCGACATTCTGGTTCTGTCCTTTGACCCATCTTTTCTTCTCACTTAACAAGATCTAGTCGTCCAATCACATACAGCACCGTTATATTTACAGCTGGTGCTTATCGTTTTTGGCACCTTTCTCTAAAAGTGGAGAACTGGCTTTAAATGCGGAAGCCGTGGGTGGCTATGACGACCCTGTTCAAGAACGCGCTCAAGGTAGGACAGCCAAACACTCGCGAATTTTTTCCTAATTTCGAGGCACGAGGTCACTGGGCGTCGTACCTTCTATAGTCTCTGAGAACTCAAGAAATACAGGACGTGGAGATTCCCGGTAATCTAATCATCACTCCAAAGCCAATACAATTGTTGCATTAGCCAATCAAAAGGTCAAGAAAAGAATCACGAAGCAAGAAGCTTGAACGCCCTGTTCACGCTTCTGCTGGTGACAGTAGTGAAAGTGTAAACGACTTTTATTAAACGAATCGACAGTTATATAGCCGTCAGAAGGCAGGACGCCAAACGCCGTCATTCCTGTTACAGTCTCTTAATATTTTGTCCGGAACTAAGGCAGTGTAGACTCCTGGGCCAGCAACAAACATAATTATTCGCAATACAGTTGAAGCACCTTTTTTTTTTAAAACAGAAAGCATTCGCGACGTTGGGAAAAGCATGCAAGGCAGGGGCTGGTGTAAGCTCTGACAGCCTAATAAAGGTAGGGTGGTGAGAGTACCGGACATATTATTATCGCTTCGCAGCCTATGGGATTGTCTGCATTCGCCAATAAGGACGCCAAAGAACGAATCCTCGAAGCCACGCCTTGCGATTCTTAGGGGTTTCGGTGTTCTTCTGGATACGAAGAAACCTAAACTGATGGTTTCTTGCACACAAACCTTCGTCCGCTCATCAAAAAAAAAATAAAAAAATAAGGACGTTTACAAATGTTTGTAACGCGAAATTAGAGCGCAGCTCTTGAGGAGGAGGAGGCGAGTGTGCGGGGGGGGGGAGGGTATGCGCCTCCTTCTCCTCCGTACAATTCAGATTGGTGTTGAGGTCACGTGACGTCTGTTTTACCGCAAAATCTAGCGGAGAAACTGAATTAGTTCATGGGTGACGTGACACGAGGTCATGTGACGTCATTTTCCCCGCTAAATTTCGCAGGAAAGTTGACATCACGTGACCTTAGCACCAATTCAATTTCACGCAAAATTTAGCGGGGCGCTAACGCCGACGCCGCGAACCCGAAATAAAAGCCTAAAAGCTGCGCTCTAAAAAAAATAAAAAAGTAAGGTTGAACGGCTTATACTGGCACGGTCAAGCACGTTTCATAGGTGTGAGGTAGGGGGAAGGGGGGGGGGGGGGGCTAGCTAGACGTAGAATTACGAACGACACCTTGCGACAGCAAAGTGACGTGCACGTGACAGCGTTGAAAAACGCAAACACAAGAATTTTCAGGGGCACTAAAGTGCTTGTTGCCTTCATCTGTACAATATCATGTAATTATCCACAGACGTGGTGCTGCAGGCCCTCATTCCTTTTCTTAGGCGCCGTGGCCCTGGTGAGCTGAAATAATTATTAATATCAACATTAATATCAATATGAACAGAGTTACTACATGTATATATTGTTTTTGTTTATAAATAGAAGCATATGTTTTGACTTATATATATATTTTTCTTTGTACGCTCTCATGCCCCTTGAGTAACTCGCCACTGAATTTCGGAAGTGATTGGTAACATTAGTAAAAGTTAATGGCATTAGTTGTTTACTTTGTAAAGCACACTACTAGTTACCGAAATAAAAGGTGACTGGTAGTTACTTAAATACTTCTTGAAGCAATAAGTAGTGACTTTATTAGCGAAGTTAAGCTTCGTACAAGTGCGATATAAAGTGTGTCACGTCTGGAAGGACATGTTTGGCGTGCCTGTCTGAGCAGCATATTCTCGGCAATCGTTCTATTGAGAAGCACACAACGTAACCAAAAATAAACAAAACAATACAAGAGACGGACTTCTAAACACTAAGAAGTGGGAGAGAAATAAGGAGATAGACAGAAGAAGAAGACAAGTTGGAGATAGTTTAGTTATCGAAGCTTCTCCCAGGTCACATTCAGGAAAGGTGGGGAAAGTAAGTATACACGTGCAGAAAGTGCTTCAAACTTCTGGCAATAAGGACTCGCTTGGGACCGGTCTGACTGGAAACAGACCAACAAAGACAAACAAAAAACATATCTTCCCTTGTTTTGGGGAAGGGGACTGAATACCCGGTTGTCTCGTCCTCTTTAGTGGAGCTCTCCATCGCATTCCCAAAAGCAGGGTCAGCTGAACGTTAACGTACCCTCTAAAGTACTACGCGGAACCAGATAACAAAAACTTTATTGTTTATGTTTTTCTCCTGTCGGTTCTATTGGAGGTCAAAAACATAGGGGCGCCTATCTGTCACGCTTGCTTCAGTTTCTTTTTTTTTTTTGCGAGTACCGGTCTTGCATATAATTCCAGAGTCACGTCAGTGCAGAACTTCAGATCCACAGAGAAACCAAGTTCTCTGAAGTCTTCAATCATCACCCTCTTCTGACAACACACTCAGCATCATCATGAAGGTGCGTCTTACTCTTCCTATAAAATATAAATTTCTCGACGAGTTCATTAGCCCTTGCCATTATTAATTTAAGTTCCTTTTTTATAGAAGTTGGTATGTTAAAGTCCTTTGGTACAGGCAATGCTATCATTCCTAACTCAAAACTCGACATCACTTTAATTGCCAGCTATATGATGTTTAAACAAATGCCGTTAATAAGTAACAATACAGGGAAGCTTCCCAATAAATTTCCACTAATCTTCACTGAGTTATAACCTTCTGCCTTTCGCAAGGTATGCATCACTTTTTTCTTTGTGCACAGGAGTTCGTGCCTATTGCCATACTGGCCGTCGCTGCCTACGTCACCATCGCCGGTGAAGTCAAGAGGGGCGATAATATCGAGGCCCATCGTGGTCTCCTGAAAACCGATCTTGCCGGTGCCAGAGGAGTCGGTTATGGAGGCAACCTTGGTGCCGGGGGAGTCGGCTACGGAGGTGGCGTTGGTACTGGAGCAGGCTACGGTTCTGGAATTGGTCCCGGAATCGGTGTCGCAAACCCCGGTGTCATCGGCGCTGGGCTAGCTTACCCTGGTCTTGTCGCTGCTGGTCTCGCGAACCCCGGTCTTGTCGCTGCTAGTCTCGCCAACCAGGGCCTTGTTGGCGCTGGTCTAGGTGGTGTCGGTCTGGGTCACGGTGCTGGTCTCGGTCACGGAGTTGGCATTGGCGGTGTTGGTCCGGGCCACGGATACGGAGTCGGGTATGGTCAAATGGCTGGAGCCGGCCTGGCTGGATTCCAGAAGGGAGCTGTTGGGCACAACCAGGGATCTGGTGCTTTTGCTGGCGGAAGCGCCCAGAAGAACGTGCAGTCCTACAACCACCAGTCCGGGTACAACTCCAACACTGGCTTCTCTTCCAGCGATTCCAATGTATTCGGTGCTGGGCAGCAACAGGGTTCTTCTGGATTCAGCGGTGGAGCCTTGGGTGGACAGGCTGGCTATGGACAGAGCGGTTTTGGAAATGTCGCCACCAGTGGCGCTGGAGTTGGGGGCCTGGGCTATGTGCCCCACTAAAGGCAAGCTTGCTGTTTCTTATCACGTTTTGAGTGTGCAGAGCATAAAATCATAATACGAACCTAGTGGAATTCTAGAACGCGAAGTTATACACATTATGCTAGGTGTAAACCGCACACTTCTCTGAATGTTAAAGTGAATATTTAGAATAAATCTATATGAATTAATTCTGATTTCTACGCGGTACAAACTACGTATCTATGTTTGAATGATTTGTTTTTTTTTGCACTCGATAGACATTTAGAAGATAATAAATGCTGCGTAAAAAAAAACGTTTATAGACACGATAGGCTTTTTTTTAGGCGGAATAAACAATTTTGTCGTATACCTAGCGAGCGGTGGAAAACTTTGAGCAGGATGCACAAAATGCCTACCACACAGGCTATGCGAAAGTAACTGCCACAATCAAGTACTAACTTCAAGCGACGTAGCCCTTAAAGGTAAAACTAGAATGTACTTAGTTTTTCCAGTAACCTACACTCGTAGTTGAGGGAAAACGTTCTCATAATGCCTTTGAATAAAAAATGTACGTCTAGTAACCCATGCCTTTCTTATTTTCGCCTTGATAATCAAACAAAATTATCCTGTGATATAAAAATTACATTCACGTTTTTCTTTTTTTTTCAGACTTTTAAGAGAACTGATGTCGATCTCCACAAGGCTTCGACTTTAGCAACTCTTAATATCCATGAGCAATAAACCAACTCCAGTGAAGATGATTATCAGGTATCTTAAAAGTAACAAATAGTAGTCGCATGTGTTCAAAGTGGTGGAGGTTGAGAGCGGTAACTGTCGCCTAAAATATTCTAGAAAACGAAATATCATTGTTTTCCAGATCTGTTCAGACAGACTGTTCATTATGATCAACCTTGGAAAAGGGCTATGTTTACGAATATGTAACACTACTAAATCACAATCCGATAATTTGAGAAGAAATTTCTTACACTGCTTCTTTCGCCAACCATAGACAGGCATTTTCAGTTGAATCTGATTGTTTATACGACGCCGAAAATACAAAATTTTAATAAGTAGAAAATATCATATAGATTAAGATTGCAATTACGATGTATAGGATGAAAATACTATTTGACTGCTGTGAGTGATGAACTTAAATGTAATTTCATATCACATTATTACGAGAAGAATGGTTCCGGGAGAATAGAGTTTCAATAGAATGAGCTATACAGGGTGTTTCCCCAAATATTTGGTGTGTGTTTGTGTGTGTGTGTCTTTTACTGAAGCACATAAACGGCGCCAAACCACTTATTTGTACTAGGGGGCTGAATGATGCATCGAGCAAACAGGTATGAACCCACCGGAAGTAAGCGGCTTGTCCCGGAAGCGAGCGCTTGACAGGCTTTTCAACTCTTCCGAGTGCTGGATCGAACACACGTCCAGGGCGCTAAATGTTTTCTTGTCATCTCAAGGAAGTCTCCTTGTTGCATGCAGACCCGAAAACTCTCCTGGGAAGCCATTTGGTGTGGAACCTTTAAGATCCTAGTTAATCAAGTTTGCATTTGTCCCACGCTCAATGCCTTATTCTTGTGATTTAGTTCAAAACGAGAATAATAAAACCCACTAAAAGACACTAGAAAACATGGATCAAAACTTCAACTGAATGCACTAGGAAGCCCAACAGACGCGCGACTTATGGAACAAGTATCAAACTTCCGATTGTTTCACTTGCGCTAGGCTCGGAGAGCAGCTATGAACCATCTAGCCCCCACAGTAGAGATCAGTGCGCCAAATGGTCAATCCTTGCCCTAATGTAGCACTAGCGTTCTGGGCCAGATGCCAAAGTTTGAAACATCTCCGTTATCTACTAAAAAAATTATAAACGATTTTTGAAAATTCTTACTTGGAAATTGAAGGTTGACGAAAGGTGAAGAATACATGGAATATGTGAAACATCGCGAAAAAAAAACAACGAAGACGAGAGAGAAGAACTACAGAGGACGAGCGACGAACTGACAACTAACTATTTATACAAAAACACCCAACGAAGAAAACCACGAAATGAGCATTGTGTAAACACGTGTCCAAGTTGCCCATCTCTTATTGCTTAAACATGAACATACTCAGCCACATTGTCACACTAATTGAATACAGGAAGATAAATGGCATACAGCTGAACTGCTCGGAAACCGGTTTAAAGATGAGAAAATTCAGGAAATCACTTCTCAGCAAGATAACGGTTAGATCTGAAACTTTAGCATCTGGTTCGGACTGCTATACTTTGTTTCGCCTTAAGTCCGAACGCAGCTGACGCTACGAGCTGATGGGACCAAACAGACAGCATCGTAAGGGCGCCATCATGGTGCTTGCGATGTCTCTGTGCGTGTTTTATCATCGCTGAAATACCAATCATAAACAGAACAGACCTCGTGACTTCTGCTTTTGACGATGCTTGATTTCTCCCATTACTTCGCGGCGTCGGTTTGCGTTTGGACTTCAGCTGTAACCAAGTTGAGCAATACATTTGGGTGGGCGGCAAGCGTACGTAGAAGCATGGTTTATTTTTGTGGTGGAAAAAAACAATGCAAACTTTTGTTTCAGGAACGCGCTGCATACTATATAAGAAAAAGTCGACAACTTCAATATTAGTGCCTATACTCCTTACATAAATATCAGTTGTGAATTTAATAACTTTTATGCACGATCACAAGTTTAGACTTTTTTATACCGTTTAGAATTTTACGATTCAGTCAGTTTAATACATACTTCATTATCGTTTTGTGAATGTTAACCCGCTCACATAGGCAGTCACAACTTTTAAAAAAAGGCAAAGTGGTTATGCGCACACCAATAATTATTCATCAATACAAAATGCTCATCGGCCTAGCCGTAGTATTCGCCTTTCTCTGAGAGTCGTCACTGACTCTAAGCTGCCACTCTAAGCTATATAAGCTATCGCCTTTCCGTACCGCAATACAAAAATCAAAGCTCATATTTTACGTGACAATCTCTGTTGGTCCATTATGCTTTTATTGTCGGGTCAGGGAGATAAAAATGTAATACATAATTTGACAATTTGAAGAACCGCTTGATCATTTGACGCAGTCCTCGACAACAAAACGAACTGAAAAGACTTCGCTTTGGAAAAATTAAAGACGTTTACAACTTCCTGTAACACTGATTTAGAACGCAGCTCTCGAGGAGGAGGAGGAGGGGAGGGTACTGAGGGCAGGTTAGGCCCCTCCTCCTCACCCATACCCTCTACTTTTTCCTCCTCCTTCTTTCACGCGCTAAACGCGCGTTTGTCACGCGACGTTTCGGCGCGGTGCTTTATGGGACGTTTCCCATAATTCACCGCCCGGCTACGCAGACGCCGACGCCCCGATGGCGACGCCGACGCCGCCCAAACCGGAAACGGGCACCTAAGAGCTGCGCTCTAAAACAAATGATGTTGTTCACTGCACAGCGATGTTAGTGCCATTTTGCTGATAGTGATAAAAAAACATGCTTCCTATGGGTCTCCAAAAAGTGGCCTCCGGTTTCTGCCAGGGCATATTCTGAAAGAGTGAATTTTTTTGTTTGACAGAATGGCGTGATAGAAGTCGGGATTTTATTTGAGTATAAAAATCGTAGGATGTTCTGATTCGAGAGCTTCTGATATGTGCACAATGAGTGAACATTAAGAATATCACCTATTTTTTAACGTCGAGACAACCATTTTTGATTCAACGTCAAGAACGAAGATTTGCTGATCGATCAAAGGTATTGTGACTGAAAAACACTAGTAAAACAATTAAAGGCGTATTTTTTTCGGTTTTGTTTTGTAGGAACCTTTCTTGTATCAGCTCTTTCTTATATTACAACTCGAATTCCGGATCAATGTTCACAAAAATGTTCTAGTATTATTTGGCAAAACAAGAGATTAATTCGACCAGATTTCAAATTTGCTAGTTAAGTCAATATTCTCGGAAGCTCAAACAAACATAACAGAAGTTGAAGCAGTCGCAATCACATGTCCTGCCGCTGCCAGATTTTTTGGAGTTGCCACAAATAAAAATATACGGTGCAATCAACGCGAAGCGAATGAGCTGAATTGCTTACAATAATTATATTCGATGAAAAAAATGACGCAAAACAAAGATCTTTATTTTCACGACAATATTGCTTCACGTTTCTTGGATAGCTAGAACCTGCAATTTCTATTCTGAAAAAAAAAAAGCGTTGCGTCTGTTGTTTTTGAAACATAGGTGTAATAGCTGCAAGATGACCTTCCCTTGCTTTTGGAACGGCCGCAAATTCGAGCGAGTGAATTTCTCAACTCTTTTTAGCGTCCACGTTTGTTTCCCAAGAGATCTTACCATGTCCATTCCTCGAAACAGTACAAAATAATTCTGTCTCACCTGTCGGACACCTCGGCAAGTCAGAGACTAAAATCACCTCGGCAATCGTCCTAATCGGAACTGTAGAACTGACGATACCAAAAATTACGCATAGTGAAAACGCTGCCTTTAACACGCCCGTCAACACGAACTAGAAGGAAGAGAAGAGAGGGGAAAAGAAAAAACTGGAGGAGATGGCTATCAAAGCTTCTCCGACGTCGATATTGAAGGAAGGCGAGGGCTGCAGAGTTAGCATCTCAGTGGAAAGTGCTTCGAACTTCTCGCAGTAATGACGGGCTTGAAACCTGTTCGACTGAAAGACTCCAAACTCAGAAAAATAAAAGGCTTCCCACGGCTTTGGGAAAGGAGACCGAATACTCCGAGCGTGCCATCAACTTTTTTAAAGAACTTTCCCTCTCTCTCTCTCACACCTTCGCAAAGCAAGGTCAGCCGGGCGGTCGACGCACGAAGTGAATGGTCATGCCACCGAAAGAGAAAGCCAATGTTTTTGCTTTGCCTCCGTCGGTTCTATTGCAAGTCGAAAGCGAAACAGCCCCATCCCGCAATGCTTGTTTTTTTAATTTTTTTCTGAGGAACGAGGTTGTATATAAGCAGAGAGGCACATCGATGTGGACCCACAGATCCGCAGAGGAATCAAGCTCTTCCAAGTCTCCAAGGATCATCAGTCGTTTGAAAACCCACTTAGCATCAACATGAAGGTGCGTTGATTTTCTTAAGCCGTGGTTATTGCTGGTAGGATGTTCGTGAGTCACGTGTCAACGTATCTTCCGATGGCTTTTGTATAAGTTACTACGGACTTACATTTGCGCGGCATTCGTTTAGTTATCATTTAGGTACCAACACTTAAAACATTTATTTATCCATGACAGCTCTACAAGCGCAGGGCGTGGTGAATCCCGTGCATACTTTCATCGTTCCGCAGTCATTTATTTAGATTGCGGTATTGGCCGATAAGGTCGCTTAGGAACGAATCAAGAAGAAAGAAGTGGGAACACAATGAGCCACACCCTGCTTTTCTTAACATGTCGGTGACTAAAGTCACAGACAGCTCCAGTCCCGCTGGGAGTGGTGAGTCTCCAGAATTTTATTATCGCTCCGCATTCTTTAAGATTGCTGTATCAGCCGATGAGAAAGCCTAAGAACGCAGCGCAAGACAAGAAATGTGATCATAATATGCCCCGCCCTGTATTTCTTAGCCTCGTCGGTGACTATAACGTATATTGAGATAAAGAATACATTTTATATATATATATATATATATATATATATATATATATATATATATTCTCGAATATAGTTTAGTTCGTAATTGAACTCTAGAGCGGAAACTCAAGAAATCTCGCGCGTAAATTAATTCTAACGCTTCCCTAAAAAAAATAATTATATTTTAACTACACTTAACACGTCCAAAGTCCTCGTAAGACACCATGACCTTTTACTTCAGCAGTAATTGTGCATATACTTACTCTTTAGAGAGAAAGTCTAATCAATTAAAGCACCTTACGCCTGCTCCCGCTGCAACCCCACGACAAAAAAAACACATACACACACTTAGAGTTTTGCTTTCCCTTCATGAAGAGGGGCTCCTTTCAATGAACACAACCCTAATATTGAGACAAACAGACACACATGGCAGCATACACAAAAGCAAAGGCGGGTGCAGGTATTTCAAGAGTGGGTTCTGCGTATCATAAGTTGGAGAACCCTCCCCCCCCCCCCCGTTTCCACGCCCTAAAGCTTTACACATGCAGCATTCAAAAGGGAGTTAAGACATCCGGACCCGCCCCCCCCCCTTTTTTGAATCCGCCACTGCGCAAGGCCTTGTATGTGATGAATATTTCCTCAGTCTTAGGGCTCAGTTCAGTTTAAATAATCCTTACCAGCTCCTTTCTATGCTTGCATTTTGCTCCAGTTTTTTTTTTTTTTAATGAATGTTTAGCAGTTCCTGTCCCTTGCCGTCCTGGCCGTCGTTGCCTGCGTCACCTTCGCCGAAGAGGCCAAGAAGGACAAGGTCGAGGGCCGGGGTGGTCTCCTAGGAGCCGGCCTCGGTGCCGGAGGAGTCGGCTACGGCGCTGGTGTCGGCCCAGGAGTCGGTCTTGTAAATCCCGGTCTCGTGGGCGCTGGCCTCGCTAACCCCGGACTTGTCGGACCTGGTATCGGAGGTGTTGGTCTTGGTCACGGCATTGGACACGGCGTTGGACACGGCGTTGGTCTCGGACACGGAGTCGGTCTTGGCCAACACGGTTATGGAGCCAGCCATGGCCACGCCGCTGGAGCCAACCAGGCTGGATTCCAGCAGGGAGCCGCTGGACACGCCCAGGGATCCGGTGCCTTCGCTGGCGGAAGCGCCAAGAAGCACGTAACGTCCTACAACCACCAGTCTGGCTACAACTCCGACACCGGCTTCTCCGCCAGCGATGCCAAGAACTTCGGTACCGGGCACCAACAGGGTTCTACGGGCTTCACCGGTGGAGCCGCCGCTGGACACGCGTCCCATGGGCAGAGCGGCTTCGGCAAGGTCGCCGCTGGTGGCGTCGGTGGCGTCGGTATCCTTCACTAAAGGTAAGCTTCTGGCTGTCTGTCACTCTGCGTGTACACTGTCTAAGATGAACGAAAACAGGCTATATGGCGAGACCGGTTATAATGAAGTCGGTTATAACGAAATAGCGGCTACAGCGAAGCGATCACGATTTCCCATTCCCTTTTGCACTTCGCCATAACCGAAGTCGGTTATAACAAAATTGCAGGTATAGCGAAGTGATTTTCGATTCCCGTTGACTTCGTTATTGCCGGTCTCAACAGTATACCGTGAAGAGCAGGTACAATCTTGCAAACAGTTAAAGGCACGCACCCCACGATTCCTCAGCTATTTCTCGACTTATTTGATAGCTTACGCTGTCGATAGGTTCTTAAACCTTATTTCGACCCACCGACCTATTCAAATACCTTTAGTACACACCAGTTTCGATTTTTCAGGTTCCTGAGTTAAGAAGATTAAGCCCCGTTACACCAAACGAGGTAGGCTTCGACATGAAACATACGCAATGTGCCATAATATTAGGGCCAACTGCAAGGTTCCTTGAACTTCGAGTACCACCGACCACTAAACAATTTAAGAATATACTATTATCAGTATAGTATTGTCTAAAGTAGCTGTTTGATTGGTTCATAGGCTCTATCATGGGCTTGTTGCAACAACTAAACGTGTGCTTTAGGTCGGCACGAGTGCTTTCATGGAGTCTTGACGCGAAAGTATTTTTCACAAACAATTGCCCATTTGGGAGAGCATGGGTCAGAAACTAACAAATACGACAGTTATTTTTTTTTAATTGAAGGGTGTCACAAACACAGTTAGAATAGAAAGGACGCCAGAAAAAATAGCATCGACAACAGGAGGTTGATTGGTCGCGGTTTAATTTTGTAACCCATTCGCTATCAGGGTAAACACTTACTAGAAAAGAAGTCGATAATTGCTATCATATTCGCAAGGATTTCTGTTCCACATGACAATGTTTATAAGGTTCGTAACATCACATGATGTTAGAGGTTAAGCCTAATATCGTTGGAGAGAAAGCATAGAGCAACGTAAACTACCGAACAAACGCTCTTACAGAAGTTTTAACCATAATTTTGAATCGACGGCGACAAACATAGTTCTACAGCTTTCGAGAAGCCTGGTAAACAATCGATCACCTGGTGAAGGCGTGTTTTAAAGCAAATGCCTCAAATTCGCAGTCGATGTGGAACTCCCAAGTTTAGGATTAAACATTTAACGTTGGAGACGGGAGTCTATATGATTTTGCATTTACAGTGATGTTTTTACCTTTGCAGAAACCTACGATAAACTAAGTCAACCCTGCTACGTTCCTGTTCCTTGCTCCCTGCCATCAAAGCGCTTCGAACTGTTTTGTTGAGAAATAAACATTCGCCATTCCCAAACATGTCGTTTTTTATTGTTTCAGGTTATAGATTTTCTATACAGAAAGATAAAATCGTGTTGTAGTTATATGCATGCCGGGTTGTAATATTGTAACCAACTTGTACCAAAACCAAGATTATCTGTTTTCCGAGGTTGTTCAGTGTGGTTATGCACGAGAACACCTCTAATAGCTCTTAGGACAAAGGTACGTTCGAAACCTGGGGGCACAAATTGAATAGGGGCGTTTGACAGTGTGTTTTTCAACCAGCAACGAATGCCCAGGTCTCAACGTTGCCTGTCATCATCCACATAACATCCCGCGAAGGAATTTAATTGGAAATTTGCATAATAACAGCAATTATAAATTTTAGGATGCAATCCTAGTAGAAGTGATAGTAAAATATATTTGCTTCAGAGAAGGGCAACAGACTGATGGGTATTGACTCTCGTCTATGCAAATGACAATTGTATGCATTTTTGATGCCACTATTACGAAACAAAAATTCTAATTGTCTACGTTTTTTATTTAGAGTGCTTACTTGATACTAAAAAATGTTGCCGGCCTGGGCAGCTACATTGAAACTAAAATTACTTTCTGATTACTGCAACATGAGGTTGATTTTTATGCGTCTTAAGGATGAGTATGGTTGTAAGCATATTTTATTACGAGCGTTTTTATCACTTCTCACACCTGCCGTACAAATCAGTGCACAGAAGGACCAAATCAAATGGCAGTCACACGGGTACTACTGAACAGAAAAACAACTACTACGATAGGAAATGTGTCAATCAAGGTCTTATGCCCGAGTCCCATAGGAGCGACAAACAGAAACAAACGACAGCGACAAGCCTCAAACCAGAGTCTTTCGCGGTTTGACAGGCTTGGTAGAATAAAGGAGGCTGTCTTCAAACACGAGCATTATGCACTTGAGGGCATCCTCGGCAGGCCTGTAATCACTCGTGCTTTCTTCACGTGCACCGAACGATTAAGCACCTGCCGAAGGCACCACCGCGAGCATGCTGGCATATGCTTGAGGCTTGTCGCTGTGGTTTGTTTCTGTTTGTCGCTCTAGCGGTGCTGGGGCATTACGAAGCACCCTCATAACAAGTCTAACAAGTTGTTCGTGAGTTACTGCGCTGTTAAGATCGACCGGGAAATACACCGCATTTCTTGCACTAGTCCATCTCTTCTCACAGAAAACGAAGATGATTATGTTTGACGTAACTGGCGGAAGTATATTAGGCGGTTAGCTATCAGATATTTCCTGGCACGTTGTGGAAAGCCACAGCCGGACCTGAGCCATCGCCATTCCCCCAACGCTGTTCATTAATCACCGAGTCTGGGGAAATTCGCGTAGCTAAACGTGGAGTCAAAACGTACCTTTCAGCTTAATCACTGGATCGTGTACGTGTCCTAACAAGGGTGGAGAATAAAACAAATATGATTTCAATCGCGATTTTTACATGGTTGAAAAAACCTCGAGACTCCGGGTAAACGACGCAACACTAAAAAGTCTCTATTTTTATTACGCCAGTTTCACCGTGATGCTCTAAATCAAACCTTTCCCGCAAAAAATAATTCCGAAAATAATTTTATTTGCCGTTTATCTATCATCGTGTGCTTTCTATGGGCATTTGTTTTTTATTTTAATCAAAACTTCATCGAGCAAGAAATATTCATATTATTGAAGACGAGTAAAAACTTGCGCTCTACTGAGAAAACCGGAACAGTGAGCTTGATTTCTACCTTCCACTTCGTTCATCCGTTACATAACGTGATATTGCCACAAAATGAGAATGCAAAAGAAAAGAACGAATATAAAAAATTAATGCTCTGTTGTAATCACATACCAACGCGAAGTAAAAAAATACAACTAACTAACCAAAAAATTCAGTTGTTCTTGTCCTACTATGGTGGGGATTACATTAATGAAAATGTGTGAATTAAACTGCACATTAAATTGACAGCAGTTCTTCCTTCCATAGTGTTATCAGTGATCGGACCAATAGATTAATCAATCTGCGATGTTTAAAAACTCATCTACAAGTAAAGAAGTATTATTTTCTAGCTACATTGTTTTAAAACAAATAAATATGATCGAAATAAAACAAATTCGATGTATCCGATTAAAAAAATATTACAGACGTTTACGCTTCTTTGTAATGTGCAATTAGAGCGCAGCTCTTGAGTTATGTGGATTTTGTGATATACCGCAACGAAAAATTTGAGAGGGAGAAAAAATATACCTTTGATTTCTTTCCGGTTTGAGGGTAGTCAATGGAGGACGAGGAGGGTACGGTGGGGGCCCAATAATGCAACGGCGCGATGTTTGTTTTAACGTGAAACGTTTTTCGCTAGTTGCTCCGAATTTCGTGAAGCCGCACCTCGTGTAGCCGTAGACTGTGACGTCACATGACTTCAAAGTTTCTTCGCTAAATTTTGCTGGAAAATTGACGCCAAGTGACCTCAACACCAATTCAGTTTCCGCTAAATTTAGCTGTGAAAATGATGTCACATGACTTCGTACCACGTCCCCTATCAGCAAATTCTGTTTCCCACTAGATTTAGCGGTAGAATTGACGTCACGTGACTCAACACCAATTCAATTCCCGCTTAATTTAGCGGGGACACTGAATTGCTTTTGAGGTCATGTGGCGTCAGTTTCGTCGCTAAATTTTCCGGGGAATTGAATTGGCGTATATGTCTGTGACATACCATAATGCAACGCGCGCAGTTACGCCGACGGCGACGCTGACGCTGCTATACGCGGAAACTGGCGCCTAAGAGCTGCGATCTAAAAATATGTTTTTATCTACCCTGGTTTTAAGTGATGTACGGTAGCAAAAAATTCTTGACGACATAGAATCGAAATATCCCCTGTAGAAGTCATTAACAAATTATCGTTTTTTTATATATAAAACTGAAAATCTTTGCGGAGTAGACTGAATCTTCCGTAAATCAATTTAAACGCTTATGCTCTGTTCTGCAAAGCAAAAATAACCGAGAAAAACTGAAAAAAATTTGAGGTGGATCATCGAATGCGCTTTTGCGATTTGTGCAAATGTATAGCGATTCCTCAAATGCACACTTAGGGTTTTCTAAGGAGAATATAATAAATGTCTCAAACAGATAATAATTTTCCTGAACGTTACAAGATTTTTACGGAGCTGCACGAATACGTCAGTAGGTTTTGATTATTTCTTGTTTGCAACCCTACGGTGGCTGACGCGCTAAGAAATACAAAGATAATTGATATGTGACCTTCTTTTACGTAACTTCGGTTACCTTTACGATGTATATAAAAAACAATAAAATTATATTTACGAAAGATACATAACCGAAAGCTCGCTCTTCTGCTCATACGTTCAGGCTGTTCCAAAAAATTCTGGCCACGCGCCAGACTACTTGCGTTGGCGTACAATCTTACAGCATCATGAGGACTTTCACAGAAAAACAATAACAAATCTGTAAATCGGTAGCGATCTCGGTTACCCTATGTGTGATAGAAAAGTTTGAAATGCGATGTTGTCGCTTTTCGTTGGCGAGCGCTGCCAAGAATCTTTCTTTAGAGAAACACCAAGGCGAGGTCACTTCGTGTAGAGCTAATAAACGAAGGAGCACCCGTGTAACAAGTTGTTTATGAAGTTTACTACGCTGTTAGTTCTTTGGTTCCTCCTCTTTTTATCGGTGACCTATCATTTCGTTTCGTTGCGGTTTGTCAACGCAGGCAAGCCTAGTTTGTTCTGAAAACCCCGCCAAGTTTCAGCTGGAGTTGGCAGCCACAACACTCTTTAAAGGAAGCATTGTGCTGTGGTAACTAAAAAGGTATCGCGCAAGAATTTTCCTGAAGAGCACTCGAATTACCAAATACCGCTGTGTTTTGAAGGCTCCTGACTATTAACGAGGCCCAAGTTTAAATTCGAATGAAGCGTTGGATCTGCGTTAGCAAACTGAGCACCTAAATGATTATCCGTAGTGACCACACTAACTCTACAAGAAATCGGAAATATACAGTGATAAGAAAATTCTCCGCATGCACGTTAAGAGTAACTGCGTTAAAATCTAATATCGGTGCCCATTAACTGAACATGACCATGAAACGTCGCGTACGGTATTTACATTGTTTCTCATCTGCTTTCGTGACAACTACTGTGTATACGAGCATCTTAAAAATGCTTAGAACAAAAGTTATTTCATTAACCTGACATAAATAAATATTATATTAAAGTTTCACTCAATTGCTATGCCGACTTTGATGCCTTGAATTTGAACCCATCGTGTCTATGCATTTCAGTTGGAAGAAAAAAAAGTCCGTTAGAAATAGCACTACATCACTGGCGCCTCTTGTTCTTTTTTATTTTTTTTATTTCTTGCTTCTGGATAGTTATAATTCAAACGAATGACCTGCCAACTGTATCATTTCCGCCGAGAACCTCAAACCCTTGCACTCATTTTTATGGCCACGGCAAAACGATGTGCTAATAAAATTACAATTTTAGTTTTAAGGAAATTAATGCAATTCTTCCGGACGTCTTTTGTTAGTTACCAATGCCGCCTTGCCGCGTTCTTAAGAGGAGTCAATTTAGGGAAGACGCGGATTGTACTCTTACGTAAAGAAAAAATTGACTGGCAAACAAACCCGCTTGCCCTACCGACGAATTTAATCAAAACTCCATCCAGTTGTTAAATGTGTTTCAGCAAGAAGTAGTCGTGAAATTACTGGGAAAAAAGTCCTGGACGTTCACAGCGAAAGCCGACTTTTGTAAATCTCTGGAGTTCTCATACCAGCTAGCTTTGTGTCTCTTCAAATGGTTTCGGCAATTGGTTAATGTTAAGGTAGTCGTCCACGGGACTATTAACGTCCCGGTTATCTTTTATGCTGTCTTATACTTGATCATAAAACACTCCGTCAAGCAGTAACAGCGGTTTTGACTCGGTTACCATATAAATTACAGAATCAATTTCTCGTGTTGTAGACACAGAAAAGTCGAAGGGTTAAAACATAAAGAGTAGCCGTGAACATCGAGCACCATAAATTATAAGCCCGTGCTAAAAAATATTGTAAGCGGACAATCCATGGCTTCATGTGTAAAGAAGTAGGATCGTCCCAGCCGCCGGTAAGCGGTGGCGGTGTTGTCTTCGCACAGCGCCTTAAGATGAGCCGACGCAGGGCTTTTAATTGTAATTTGAAAACTCCTGTTAGAAAATGACAACATTTTGTTACATTGACTTTAACAGGGAATATGTGTGCGCAACTTGTCACATGTACTTGTACTTGTGCTAGAAGTACCCTAGTACTTCTAGCATAATTCATGTTTTTATTGAAAGAACAACTTTGTACCGCCTACTCGATTATTGTTTATGGAGTTACAAGAAGAGGCGTTGAGTATGAAACTTTTTACGCGAAATGTGCATTTTAAGGTTGGGATCCCGGAGCAAGGTCTGTTGATGTGACAACATGAAAAACCTTTGCGCCACGAAAAAACTGTAAAAAGAAACGGACAAAAACAAACAACTTCGCACGCCTGTGAATTTGCGAGAATTTACGTCTCGCTAATTTCGCAGGGACGTCAGTCGAGCTAAATTTTAGCGAACGGTGTTCATGTGACGTCGTCAGCATAATGGTCGTCACATGACACCATGACGTGACAGCGCAAAGTTATCAGACACCATAACGTAATTGTGTCACGTGAAACTGCGTCATGTGATTTAAAGTGACGGGCATCGTTACGGCACTGTCACATCACGTGACCTCACGTCATATCAAGCGAGACTGATCTGACTTAGTGACGTCACGTTACGTGATGTTTCTTGTGTCACGCGACACCGTGACGTGAACGTGACTTTCTGACGTAACGGTGGCCCATGGCAGAGTGTCCATGTCAGGCTAACCCAGCGCAGCTCAAAACACGTTTCACCTTCCGTATCCCAACAAGACTTGGGAAGTAATCCGTTGAAGTACTCCGTTCTAAGTAATCCGTTACTTGTCATCCGTTACTTTTTCAAGTAATTTTGTAATTACCTCGTTACCTCGTTTGCAGAAGTAATTTGTAATGTAATTTCCTTACAAAATATTGGTAACGGATTACTATAATTACTCGTTACTTTTTATATTAACATACTACAGTAACTGAAGCACCATGAGTGTGCGACCATCCGCTCCACCAAAGCTCAAAACGAGCACTCGCGCCCATGCATTTCTCAGTACTGCATGCAGCAATACTCCGTTTATGCATAAGCTGACAGTGCGTCAAAGCTACAGGCACGAGACCGCAGCTTTGAGACGTTGCGCTCATGCTTGAAAAGCCCGTTTCAAAAGGGAGCTTTCGTAGATCGGTTAGTTACCTCCGAATCTCCTAGCGGAGGTAGACGCTGGTACTAAGCATGCGCACCGATAGCTTTGTCTGCAGAATTCCAGGGATCATTTCTCGGGATGGAAGGTGTGGTTGTGCAGCTTTCGCTGCCTTGTCAGCCTACAGGTGAACGGCGTGCACCTACACTCTTCTCTTAAATGCAATATTTTGTTTTACAAGGACTACCATAATGCGGGCGTATGAGGAATAGAAAGTAACGCTGTAGAACATTTTTGAAAACATCAATATCGTTTTTATTGTCTAGTAGGCTACGTTGCTGGGCTAGTTGGTTCATCTTGGTTAAACATAAAGTTGCGAAAAAGAAAAGATAGGGGCACGAAGTAAACAAGGGTAGCGCTTGTTCTGTTTACTTAGTGTCCCTGTCTTTTTTGCGCTATTTTATGTTTCTCTTTTTCTTGATAAGTGTACGAGAAGAGTAACGTAAAAGTAATTTGTAATGTAACGAGCAAAGTAATCCGTTCCTTTTCACCGAAAGTAATTTGTAACGGTAATCCACCACATCTTTCATGCAATGGGCGCAAGTCTGCTCCCAACTCAATCCGCAAGAATAACAAACACTAAATATTGTTGGGTGCTCTCCTCGGTTCAAAATGGAAGCTTGGGCGTGTTGGTAAGGCATGATTGTTTAAAACGTACAGAGAAACAGACAGAACAGAAGAAATTAGACAAACAAACACTGAACTTGCAACTGAAGTTTTAATCGTCAAGGCGCAGCCTATATACACGACCAAACAAAAGGAAGCACACACAACCAATGACACACCACTGAAACCCACACTATCATCGCGCATGCCGTCGCCGTGAAAGGAAATCTAATTCTTTAGCCGACAGAAGAACCGATGGGGTGCTGACACACTCTCTTTCCCCAAGTGCGCTATCGTCTCTGCTTCCATAATCTTTCTCGTTATGGCATTGACACGTTTTCCAATGTCAGTGCATTGTTTCTTAAATTCCGCATTACACCCACAGTCACCCTGTTTACATTGTAACAATGTTCTCTTAACCTATCATTAAGGCATCTGCCCGCCTGGCTTACGTACCTGTTTACCACAGGATAGCAGGATGGAATAAACAACTTTTTTGTACAATCAACAAACTAATTTTGTTGTTTCTTTGTACACTCCAGAAGCCTTCCAGTAGACTTGTTCCGGGCAGAGAAGACCACAATGACGTCTACCCGCTTTCCTATTTTCTTTAAGCCATGGGAAACTCTATGTATATGCGGGACCACAGAAACTTTGTTTCTTTTTTCTCTAGGAGGTTTTGCACTTTTGCACCGCCTTCTAATTTTTTTTCAACAATACGCCTGCAACCGACGCCAATAGGTGTTCCAAATAATCCGCTGTCCGAAGGTGGGAAACTTGAGCGTCAAAGCTCACCTGTGCTTGATGGAAGCAGGATTTCCTCCTCGGGAGTGCGTATAACGCAAATCGTTGGATCTAACTGTCTTCAGAGTGCAGGTTCTGTACGGTAGAAAAACACGAGTAAACCAAATACGCAAAACAATTTTCTGAAGCTGAGTTGAGGACTACGTAGTGCTTTTCGCAAGTGTGCGCGTTTCCACAGTAGCTTAACCCTTATTTTGATGCGTAAAACAGCACCCCAGAGACAGGAGCAACACATTTCCTTAAGTTCTCAGTTTCTGAAAGCATTTCTAAATTATATCTGATTTGACATAATCAGCATTTCTGTGAAAATTCGTACGTAAATGCTAAAGACGGAGGCTCTACCGTCAAAGATTCGAAGGTTTTCAGTTGACTCAATACTAACTTTAAATATGTTAACATCAGAATCAAAATTTCCTTAAACAACCCGAGCAGTCCGATCTTCTATTAACTTTTATGATCGCTTTCATTTTGTCGGCATGGGTCAAATGTCTAAATTGCATTTTTCTGCGTTGTATTATCTAGACGAAAACGTAGAAGCAAATAACTAAAGTTCAAAACCTAAAATGGCATAATAAATTCCAGTGATGGCAAAATTCTTGCTGTAATATCGGCAACGTTAGAATATAGTCAAAATATGAATATCAGTAGTAAGGTTGACTTTTGTTTCACGAAGCATCGGTCACCATCCGTGTATTAGAGCACTCTAACAGATGCGATTTTTAGAAGGTAGCGCTTTTTTTCTTCTTTTTATTGGAGAATATAAGTATAGCACGAGAACATACCTGTCGTTGAAATTCAAATAGTAAATGTGAGTGCAGCATCGCAATTTAGAAAGACGAAAGTCGACGTTCAACGCTAGCATTATAGCTAAGGAGCATTATATTTCGCACTTTCTTATGGTACATCACTCAAAATGAATTACAAAGACAACGGCTCAGAATTAGGCAAGGAATCTGAATACATGATTATTAAAATATCCATACCAGAGCTCTCTTCAATCTTATTATTACCGGTCAGTTTAGATCTACAATTTAGTGAGATTATTTCACAATTTAATATGATCCATCGCATAATGACTGTATTAATTATCATTCATTTGGCCATAAATGTCAATACTAAGGTATAGAGGATTTGATTGAATACCGGTGTTACTAATATCTTTCTATAAGATGCTTACATTATGCTTATGAAAATTAAATAAGACTAAACGAGGCAGAAATGAAGGATAGCACCATAATGGACATATGAAATATTAAAACAATAAAGAAAACATTACAGCAACTGTGTGGTGAAGGGTTTTTCCGTTTTGTCTCGATCAAAAAAACAATAAAAAAAAGAAAGAAATCACCCACACAATTGATTCCACGAGCGTAGAAAATGCAAACCGCAACTCACTTAGTTTCTTGACACGTAGGAGGAAGAGAGATACGGGAATTTCTCCTTCTCAGAACAAGATTGGGGCAGCAGTTGTTTCAGTGTAAAAGTCGGCTTCAAGTGAATTTTTCTCACCGTGAGACAGGCCGATAGAGAAGTGCTACGGAGACGATTGCGGCAATAATTACGTAACGCCCTTGCGGTAATAGGTGCTACGAATTGTGCCAAGAGTCCTCTACTTCCTCAAGTCCGCACACAAAAAACCAGTCCTTTGTGAAAGAGCGCGCGTGTCTATTCTTTGGTTGCACGTAGAAAATCCTCTCTTGCATCGCTAATACAAGGTCACCCATCGTGTCACAGCCGAGAGGCTTTACAAGCGAACGATGGAGAAAGTTGGCTTTTCCTCTCTTCTTTTTCTCTCCGTTTGATGTAACGTAACTGGCCCTTCCTCTATCCTCTCTCGCGAGAAGCACCCCTATATAAGAACGTCCATCGCGCCAGAAGTTGCAGATCAGCAGTAAAATTGTCGATATTGGCTTCAGTGAATCTCCCATATCCCGAACACAACTGAACTTCAGAATGAGGGTAAGTTGGATTTCTGCTCCAATACATTTTTTGAAGAAACTTTTAAATGCCTACTCTCGACAACCCTGTCTTCTCTCGAGTATCTTTGTGGTAAATATTGACAATTCTCCTTAGCAAAAAAATTTTTTTTTATTTTGTATAGAGCTTATTCTAAGCATACCGCCTTGCTATTTTCATTGCATGCTCACCATTATAATATTTTTAAACCTATGCATTTTGGACGTGTAGATTATTGTAGAAACACCAAATACTAGTTGTTGTTTCGTTTTATCACTGGAGGATGCTCATTTGGTTTCTCCTGAAAATATATATCCTGCGGAATCTCATGTTTCATTTCCCAATTTGAAATTTCATAGTTGTCGGCGCGGGCTTTTACTGCATTGCCTGATTGTTGGGACGTACATTTCACAAATTATTTTCTTGTATTTTGGCAGATCTTCTTCATTGCACTTTTGGCCGCCATGGCGTGCCTGGCCTTTGCCGAAGCCGCAAGAAGGCCGATGATGCCGCTAAGAAGGCCGACGAAGCCGCTAAGAAGGGCGACGCAGGTGCTAAGGACGGCAAGGACGAAAAAATAGAAGGACGCGGTGGATTTGGCTTCCACCATGGAGGCATCGGTCCCGGTTTTGGCGGTGGCTACGGAGGGGGCTTCAGAGGCGGCAGAGGAGGCTATGGTGGTGGCTACGGTGGCGGGCAGTACGGCGGCGGCTACGGTGGAAGCTACGGTGCCTCTCAGGGTGGCAGCTACGGCGCTTCTCAACACGGAAGCTACGGTGCCGCTCAGGGAGGAAGCTACGGTGCTTCTCAAGGCGGAGCCTATGGCGCTGGCGGATTCGGTGGTGGCGCCGGCGGATACGGTGGTGGTGCCGGCTACGGTGGTGGTCACGGTCTTGGCGGAGGACACATTGGTGTCGGTCCCGGCCCAATTGGTGGTCCCGGCATTGGTGGCCCCGGTCTTGTTGGAGGTGGACCTGGTCTTGTCGGAGGTGGACACGGTCATGTTGGAGGTGGACCCGGTCTTGGAGGTGGACCCGGTCTTGGAGGTCCAGGTCTTGGTGGACCTGGTCTTGGAGGTCCTGGTCTTGGTGGTCCTGGTCTTGTCGGAGGTGGTGGTTACGGAGGAGGTGCCTCCAGCTTTGGTGAGGCCGCTGGTGGTCAGCAGGGAGCTTTCAAAGCCGGCGCCCAGGGATTCCAGCAGGGTTCCGGAGCGTTCGAAGGAGGCAGCTCCCATAAGAACGTAATGGGCTACAACAACCAGCAGGGCTACAGCTCCAGCACTGGCTTCTCGTCTAGCGACAGCAAAGCTTACGGATCTGGACAACACCAGGGATCTGCTGGATTCGCTGGTGGAGCCGCTGGTCAGCAGTCTCAGTTCGGAAAGAAGACTCATGGCTCCGTTGTTGGAGGAGCTGGTGGTTACTAAAGGTAAGGCTTAGTACGACCTTCTTAGAGCCATGAGTTATCGGTATTATAACCGACATGGATACCGGGAGGTTCCTCACATATAACGAAACGTTTGTCAGGGGTAAATATTTATCGCTATGTTATGGAACGTAAGGATCAATTTTAACAATACGATCCATTTACAGACTACGCACTGGACAATGTTTTGCTATTCTGCGAAATGAACTGATCATAATATCATAAATGTGCCATATATAGGTGTCAAAATGTTGTTATTCATCACAGAAATAAATTACGAATTTATTCGTCTCTTGCATTTTTAATTGTTGTGTTCGCCTTCACTTGACTTAACAGGACTTTTTTTTTTCAGGAGGAAAAAAGGATGTCTAGTCTGCTTCTTCACTGCTGTATATGATCAACGCTCTGAAGTCTACCATGGTGGCATTACGCAAGTTGAAAGATGCGATCCTGACACAGCAATCAATGTGAACTACTATTCTAAAAGGATCCAGCACTTTGAACACGCGAGCAAGAGTTTATCACCCTTAAGCGCCAAATTCATTGTTATATTTAATAAAATACAGTCAACATTTATTACCTTGTATCACCTTGTCTCATTTCTCATGATATCTGTAGTGGAATAACAGTTGACCTAAACAAGAAAAGCTTTTATCTATTTAGATCTATCATTTTACTTCACGATTCTTTTTTGCTATATCTTGACAGCTAATACATAATCTCTTACTTTTTTGGACTGCTAACAACTTAAATTTTGAAATCTTTAATATACAGTATTTCCTAAGACCTGGAGAACACAATTTTAAATATCTGAGTGATAGCCAAAATCTGAGCGTCTGAGTGTCTGAAAAGTAAACAAAATAATGCATGCGCGAATTTTCTTTCTTCTAAGGCTTATATAGACTACGTCGTTTGATTTTAATATTATCCTCTTGTGATTCCTTAAATGATAATGGAGTGAATCGGTGCCCCCGTGAGAGCGACAGCGTTTCCTGCCCGTCAAATATTAAAAAGGAAAGAAAGATGTGTACATTTTCATAATTACGATAAACGTATCAGCTGCTTGAATATTTTATGAGCAATAAACCCGAAACTCTTTCGACCAAGTAAAAAAATTATATGTATAAAAAGAGGAGGGAGCGGGGAACTTCTGCATTTCAAGATACTTCCACTCTCTGCAATTGCCAGATAGTAATATGCTCGCTCAGAGGGTTTAAGAACGACAACGTGTCACCAGCAAGTCCTTTTCAGCATTGCTAGACGGCCCATGCTATTGATGCATCGCTTCATTAGAACAATTAAATACAATCAATATGGTGATGAATATCGTCTTAAGGGGCCAGTCCACGTCATTCTGAACGTGTGAAGCAGTATAGCCGTAATTTTATTAAACAAATGTCATTATGACACTGCTCATTGCAATGGTTCTTAGGCCATCTCTAAGTTACTTCGGATTTATCATAACCCTGTTGTTAGAAGCTATACCGTGAGCCATTTTTATCTTATAAAATTCGCATCCTGTCTGGCTATAGGTTCATCGACTTTCATTCAGCTCAGAGGTAATGTACGTATCCTACGGAATGCAAATTGTGTTGTAATCTTGAACAGCATGCTTATAATAAGACGCCTGTTCGTTACGCTGTAAACGTTGCGTGCCCGAAAATTAAATGTACCAGTAAAAGTTCCTGGTTAATTTAAATTAATCCTATTTGATTGTCTGCATGGACATTTCTGATTTGTTCTTACTTTCTAACATAAATTGACAAAAATGTATTTTACCTTCTTTCACTGCTGATCTCTTCAATTTCTTACATTTTAGCCGCGGTTGCGGTGAGCTCATAAAAGTGTAGACTATATACTTGAAACATTAGTCATTGTCAATCTCCATTTTCTATGCTATCAGAAACTTAAATATTTCTCACGCCCATTCGGTCATACTCTATTGTAACATGTTTGCTTCATTACAAAAGTACTCAGAGCATCGAACTGTTCGCAAAATGTATTATAGCTGTAGATTACGGGAATATCCCCCCCCCCTGCAATAATGCTTTCTTTGCTCTGCAAGGTAACATGTAATAAATTAAAAAAAATACTTGATTGAATTAGCTTACCTGGGGATTTAGTAGAAAGCGTTACATGCCGCTATAGTTAGTTACTCGCTCCGCAACAATTAAACTTTTACTGGCACATTAGCAGGTAGGCAGATACATAAGTGGCAGTAGAGTTAGTTATAGTTCTGCTATGCCCCAGGGCTTGCTTGCAATCTGTTCAGCGTTTACTGTTGTTGTTAAGCGGAAATATAGAGACAAAGTCTGGTCCCATGACACAAGAACAAGAAGAGTTGTTGATTAATGTACACGCTATAGTTCATAATCTATCCAGCAACATAGACAATCTTATGGCAGGACAGGAAAAAGTACTGAGCGATCGCGGTTATCTCCTCGATTGCACAATGCGTCCTATGATTAGAAAACAAACAAACAACCTAGATATGAGTGGTTCATCAGGTGTGAATAGATAACTGTCCGTGATTAGCGAGGACGTAGCTGCTCTAAAACATAGGTCTGTTTGACTCGGAACCAAGATCGTACAAATCCAATCTTATTCTTACTTTTTTTCTTCTTTTTTTTTGAGGGGGGGAGGGGGGGAGGGGGGAGGAATTCGAGATAAAAAGAAAACGGCATGGGCTGAGCACGAACAGCAGGTTATTATTATATGCTCAGAACTGCTCAATGAAATTGGACGTTCACATCGGCTTGGCACGATCAGAAATAACAAAAACCGCCCTGTTGTTGTCAAATTTAGCTCTTTCAAAAACGAAGGAAACGTTATGTCGTCCGCTTTCAAACAAAATGAAAGGTTCCGAATTCGCAGCGAGCAAAGGTTTCGCGCCAGAATTGCGGTTTGCTCCTAAAAATCTGTTAGACTTGGGCGAAACTGAAGGGCGTCCTTTTAAGCTACGGCTCGGCAACCTGTTTATCGGGAAACGAATGTTTATTCTGGTCGTGCCTCGCAAGTGGTAAAAGGGAGCAGCAGAGACCAAGCTGATCCTTTTGCTGATAGGAATACAGATTGAAATCAGCTGCCTAAGCCAGCTGGAACGAGAAAAATATAATGAAAAAATCAGAACCTTAATTTTACCTGTCGCAGCGTAAAAAAAAATCGAAATTATGCGGTTTTATTTAGACAACCAACTTCTCGATTGACGTGGGAACTGAGTCATGGCTTGATTATTTTGTAAACGATTGCGAAGTATTTCCTCGAGGATATTCAGTGCACCGACGTGGCCACAATGGTTGAGGGAGGGGGGGGGGGCGTGTTTTGTTGCTCGCCGACGAATTGCACAGCACTTCTTTTGAAATTCAAGACGCCATCCTTTAATGTGTATGGTCTCGCATAAACTTCAAAGGAAAAATAATGTTAGTTGGTGCTTATTATAGACCTCCATAATCAGGCCTTGAAACAATTGTTAAGTTACACGAAGTTATCAATATTGTCCCAAACGATTGTGTTAAATTTGGGGGAGATGTTAACTTCCCAGAACTGTCAATGAATATTGGAAATATTTGTGGCCCTAATACAAATATTTACAAAGAATTTAAATGTCTTGCCTACGCCTTCAATTTTAAAGAATACGTAACTCAGCCCACCAGGGAAAACTATATTCTTCATCTGATTTTATGTAATGTTCTGGGTTGCATTGATAGTACCACAGTCATTCCTGGAATTAGCGAGTGTGAACCCATAACTGACGAAATATTCCTACGTACACCAACCTAGTCGTCCGTGTCATACAAGGAAAGTGTATTTATATAACAAAGGCGACTATGCATCACTGTCACAGGAGCTGCAGTCACCTAGCAATATTTAATAACCGGTCAAATCATACAGATATCGATACAACATGGCAGGCACGTAGCCAGGGGGGTGGCCCATGGGGCCCGGCTCCGCCCCTTAGAAACGATGCTCACGCAAGATTGGCTCCTCCAAAAAAAAAAAAAAAAAAAAAGAACGCGACGCCGCGTTGCTGGCGGGGTTTACAAACACGCGAGAGAGTCACGCGGGGTTTCGCCAGTTTCGCTGTGGTCCTATGCAGAGTTTCACCTTCGCGGTGGGGGTTCTTGCGTTTCGAGAACTGGCACTGCGTCCACTGCGCCCCGCGAATATCGCGGGGCAGAGATCGCGGCTGCTTTCGAGAAGAGTAAAGCTATACGCACTCCGGAGTGCATTTCGGACGAAATGGCTATACGCACTCCGCCGAGAACTCATGCCCGTCGGGCCACCCTTTGCGAACGGCGCGTGTATCACTGGGGAGCGTGTTAACCCAGCCCCCCGCCTGCGTTCACGCCGCTTCGCGGCGACAGTATCGGCTGCTAATTACAAAACGTAACCAGTACACGCCGCTTCGCGGCGTCCGGCCGGCAACCCAAGCCCCGCTGTCCCCGATCGCAACTCCGGAAAGGGAGTCCCATTTAGTTCTGCGAAGTTTCGTCGACAACATCATCGCAAAAAAATAAATGTCGTAAACATCGCACTACGCCTCGACAATAAAACAAAATGAACAAAAAAGAAAAATAAGTACGCCCACCGCGGATCGAACCCGCGCCCACTTGTGTAGAAAGCGGACGCCTTAACCCCTATGCTATGCCATCGCTGAAAAAACTTGTTAAGACCATTCGTTTTATACGAGTTTGCGCAACCCCCCCCCCCCTTTTTTTTCTTTTTTTTTTTCTTGTGACGCAAACAGTGACGACAGCGCGTCTGCGTCCGCGCGCATCCAATCCTGCGTGAGCGTCGTTTCCAAGGGGCGGAGCGGCGTTGCTAAGGCCCCTACTTACTGCTCCTTACAAATACGCCCCCGAAATCTTTCATTTTGCTGGGGCCTCCTCTCCCCCCTCCCCCTCATATAACATTTTGTCATGGGTGCCCCCCCCCCCGAAACAAAATCCTGGCTACGTGGAACCTATTCAAACAAAACTGCACTTCCTCATAGACAAGTACATCATGAGTAAAATAGCGCAAAACAGCAAGGAAGGAAGGACGAAGTAGACAGGAAGGGCGCTAAACTGACAACTGACATTTAATAGTCTATAAAGGAGGAGAAGAAAGAAGTTACTGATGTTATAGCATAAAAGAAAGAAAAGTACACCCTCAAAGTTGTTATACGTAAAAATTATAAAATAAAATGTATGAAAAAGGGTGAGTTCTGATGATATTGTGAGTGAAAAAAAACACGTAAGAAATAAGAGAGAAAGAAGGAAGCAATAATTTTGAAACAAAATTAAAAAAATTGTTGAAGTACACGCACTGAAATCGTAGATGATTAAAAAAGGAGTGAAGTTTGAGACCAAAAAGGAACATGAGATTGCAGGCTAAGTACTTGTCGTCAAGTCATAAGATTAAGGTAGTAAAGTTCCTTTTGAGATAAGGCGATCGATGGGGCGCTGATGCACACCGCCCCACGAGACACAATTGTATGAGCTTCATACAACTCGCGTGTTCTTTTGGATCTAAAACGTCTTAGGATTTTGGTTTGGCTAAACACTGCTGAGCACATACAGTCCCTTGCATGTATTGCAAGATGGCCGGCTGGTGACGATTTCAAGGCTAAGGCATGTTCTCGTAAGCGATCATTGATGCATCGGCCTGTTTGTCCCACATATGTTTTGCCGCAGGTGAAAGGTATTTCGTACACCACTCCTCGTTGGCAGTCGACGTATTGTTGTCTGATGTTTCACTTTGCACTCAGCTTGCTGTGGTTGGAGATGGTTAATTCTCGGACACAACCGCCTAAGTTTATCTGGTGCAGAGAGTGCCACCTGGACTTGATATTTAGAAGCGATCTTTTTTAAGTTGTGTGTAATCTGATGAATGTATGGCAGCACTGCTGGTCGTTGGTTCTTCTCTCGTGTGCGCTCTCGTTGTCCACTGTTGGTGAGTAATGATTCGGCGACTTCAAACAAAATCGAACTCGGGAACCCAGATGTCTTGAGGCGCTGCACTTGAGCTTGAAGACTCTCAGCCGCGGAATGTGTGCACGACTTTTTTAAGGCTGCACTCATTGTGCTTTTGACAATTCCTCTCTTGATGATTTTTGAGTGAGCTGAGTCGTACTGAAGCAGGCCTTTTTTGGTTCTTGGTGAGTATTTCCAGCAAGTGTGCCTGTCTTTGAACATCAGATGAAGATCTAAAAATTGAAGGTTTAAATTCGTTGGAGTCTCATGGGTGAAATTGAGCCCTTGCCCTTCGTTCAAGAAAGTGGATTTGATGGTGTGGATTATTTGAGCTTCATTTCCCATGGGTCTCTTTGAAAGAAGCACTAGATAATCATCCACGTATCTGAAAATGCGTGAAACTTGCCCTTTGGTGAGTGCATTATCGATGGCGCGATCACATTTTGAAAGGAAGATGTCGCAGAGGACTGGTGCCACACAGGACCCTATACATATGCCTTTCCTTTGTAGGTAAGACGTACCTTCGTACGTTACCACGGTGGCGGATAGGTAGAACCGTAAAAGTTCTAGGAAGGATTCTACTTGTATTCCACATTCATTTTGAAACTTCGTAATCCCGTTGGTCTCGATACATTCGTTGACAGCTGTAAACAGCTTGTTGTGTGGGATTGAGTAAAAAAGGTCCTCCACATCAAGTGAAAACCCGTATCGTACCGTTGCATCGTTCAGTTGTAGGTGATGTATAACCGCCTCAGAGTTAGGAATCAGGAATGGATCATTTAGTTTGAGGTTAGACAGATGTTGCATTAGATAGCGTGACAACACCCCTTGCCACGAACCTTTTTCAGTCACTACCACTCGGAACGGACACTCTTTTTTGTGTGTTTTGGCAGTGAAAAACATGTCTAAGTGGACCTTTGTGGCAGTCGTAATCATCTTCTTCATTGATGTCAATTCTAGCTTAGTGCATAATTGGAGCGCCATGGCTTTCATCTTTTTGGTCTTGATGCTTGATTGGATGAAGTTTTTGTCTATGGCCGCTATAGCCTTTTCTTGGTAAATTGATTTGGGGATGACAACAAATCCTCCTTCTTTGTCTGACTCTAACAGGTTTAAATCTTTCTCAGTGAAGTAATTTACCACAAGAGACATGTTCAACCTCCTGTCACAACCATTCCCAGATCTTAATAGTACATCCACGCAGTCTTCAATACAACGTGGTCTAACATCTTCATGTGCCTTATCAGCTATGTCATATACGTTGGACAATAGCTGTATACCCTGTCTTTTTGGTGAAGTGCAGAATTTTGGTCCTTTTTCTAGAATTCTGCATATATCTGCTGGCAGGGAAGTGTCCCCCAAAATAGTGAGGTTTTGTCCTTTGCTTTCTTTGTTTCGGCTCCGGAGACCTTTTATATGAGGAACATACGACCACCATAGGTATTCCGTTGCTCTAGATGCCGATTCAAGCAGACACTTGTATTGTCGACCTTGTCCACCTCTGGAATCTCCACCGCCAGCTAGTACCCAAAGACACGTTCGGTAAAATCTCACTTGCCTCCACATTTCGGAGCGTACGATCCTGCAGATCCTTCTGGCGTGATGTTGCGAAGGTCTCGCCGACCCGAACACCGATTGAAGGTCTTGTGGAACCACTCCATATCTGATGGCGGCCGAGTAGTACCTGGCCTTGCAGGTTGAGAAGGCGATCGCGTTAACATAAAAGAAATATAGTCTCGTTGAAAAACACGCGGAAAAGGGCCCGTTGGAGTAGAAAGGAACTGCAACAAGATGAGCTGGCGGGCTAGTTGGTTGTCCATCATGAGTAAAATAGCGCAAAACAGCAAGGAAGGAAGGACGAAGTAGACAGGAAGGGCGCTAAACTGACAACTGACATTTAATAGTCTATAAAGGAGGAGAAGAAAGAAGTTACTGATGTTATAGCATAAAAGAAAGAAAAGTACACCCTCAAAGTTGTTATACGTAAAAATTATAAAATAAAATGTATGAAAAAGGGTGAGTTGCTGATGATATATGTGAGTGAAAAAAAACACGTAAGAAATAAGAGAGAAAGAAGGAAGCAATAATTTTGAAACAAAATTAAAAAAATTGTTGAAGTACACGCACTGAAATCGTAGATGATAAAAAAGGAGTGAAGTTTGAGACCAGAAAGGAACATGAGATTGCAGGCTAAGTACTTGTCGTCAAGTCATAAGATTAAGGTAGTAAAGTTCCTTTTGAGATAAGGCGATCGATGGGGCGCTGATGCACACCGCCCCACGAGACACAATAGTGTCACGAGACACAAGTACATTCCTGCAAAAACTTTTAAGAATGGTAAAACAGTAAAGCTTGGGCTACTCTCGAACTATTGAAGTCAATAAAACGTAGAAGCATGGCATTCAGTACCTATTCTAAGGAGCAGTCGAAGGCGAACATCTGTAGGTGAAAGAGATTATCGTCTAAATACAAGTTACACGTAGCAAAATGCAGGGCAATGTGTTTTGATTGCATGCTTGCATTACGCAATGCAAGCATGACTCTTTGCATTGCGTAATGTCACAGTGAAGACTTTATTTTTAGGTCTAAATGGATGTTCCGCGTCATCATTCGCTCAGCTGATTTTGTAGATCGCATACATTGGCTCTTTAAGTGTTTTGCGGGTCAGTAGACGCACCGGCATTTCTTAGAGTGTAGTATGTAAAGTTCTTGAGCACGTAGTTTTTAGTAGTGTTGTAGCATATCTAGAGGCGCATATATACTTCAGCAAAGTTCAACACGGTTTTCGGTCCGGCGCATTTTTCACATAATTGGTAGTTGAATTTCCTCATAACATCGCGCTTGGAATCGATTCCTGGAAAAAAAAAAGGTGGACTGTATTTTTCTAGATATGAGCAAGGCTTTTGATAAAGTCGATAAGTGTTTGTTACTGAAAAAGTTTCATGTTTTCAATATTGACCCTGATGATTTGTTTTGGATTGGCAATGGTACTCTTGCATTAGAAAACAGCGTGTGAATTTGAATGGCAATTCATCAAGTACTGTAATCGTTACATATGGGATACCAGAGGGCTCAAGCTTCGGTCCTCTTCTTTTTGTGACGTGCATAAATGATACTGTAAACGACCTAATTTTCGCGCGGACATAATTTTCGCAAATTTCGCGAATTGCCTACAATTCGCGAAAAAAGGTCCCGCGAACAATTCCGATAAAATGTAAATACATTGGAATCTATATTAAGATCCCACCTCGTCGCGAAAATTAGAACCTGCGAATTATTCCAAAAATTTAGCTTTGACCTAAATCCGCGAAATATTGAGCCCGCGAAAAATAAGTCGTTTGCAGTATTTGCCTAAATATTTCTTTGCGTCTTAAAATATTCGCTGACGATGTTGTTTTTTACAGAACAGTTAAGGATGATGAAGATAATTTTAAACTTCAATTAGAAATAAATCGAGTATCAAATTGGTGCAGTGACTGGCGCATGAAACTTAATGCTAGTAAATAAAAAAGAGTAAGGTTTGAGCGAAAAAAAAAGTCACAGAAGACAAGTGCTATATTATAAACAGCGAACACATCGAAAGAACTAATTTAATTTGTTATCTCAGTGTTCCTTTTTCAAGTGACCTGTCATGGAACAATTATATCAATGCGATAATGAAACAGGCGAAAAGCATGTTGGGATCCTTGTGTCAGAATTTCCAGCGCTGCCCTTCAGTAGTAGTAGTTAATGGTGAGGGTAGCAGGCGCTGCCCTTCAGAACTAAAGGAAACTGTGTTTTTCTCTTGTCCGTTCAGTCCTTGAGTATGCGTGCCTTGTCAGGAACCCAAGAATAAAAATGCCTCTCTGATAAACTAGAACGAGGGAAAAGTTGCTGTGAAGATTTGTCGTAAATAATTATACGTTCAAAGCGAGCGTCACAAATTTGAAATATAGAATTGAAATGGAAACTGTTGTCTTGCAAAAGAAAGGACCTAAAACTAATTAAGATGTTTGTACTCTTCTTGTAGTGGTGCAACCTGTATGGCAACAGGTAACTATATCCGGAGTTTATTTTACATGTCACAAAAAGTAGACAATTAATTCAAAATTGTAACTGTTAACTCTTGTTGTGAAGTTTTTGTTTTGTTCGTGCAGCATTAGAGTGGAATTTGGTTAACCAGAATGTGTTCACACCTATATTTTCGCCCAACAAGATTTTTGAGACCCTCTCCTGCAATAGTGTCTTGAAGGCTCTGCACCTATTCATTAATAAATAAATATAAATATTAAATAAAATTCAAAGTTAGGTTTTGTAATTGGGCTTAATCGTTATTAATGTTTTGTTTTTCTCTTTTTTTTTGCAAATTTTTTTTATGCATTTGCGGACTTGGTTTTTTTTCATACATATATGCTATGCGAAGTGCGAACGAGGTTTCTTAAATGTACTTGACAACTTTAGTTTTCATAATTTTGCAATTTGGACAATACCGGTAAATAACAGGCTCCTCGATGCCTTCCAGGAGAAGGTTGTATGCAATCAAAGCAAGCAAATTTTATTGGGTGGCGAGCTGAGAGCCACGCAGTTGTTTATCTGCGTCCTTTACCTCGTTTTAGTTTATATTGTCCAACTTTCTAAAGATTTTATTTTATCACAAATGAAGTTACTAGTTTTTACCCACTTTGTTTTGATGCTTTTTTCCTTTTTTTTCCTGTATAACGTCTGTCATTTCTTTTAAATTTTTTGTTTTCATTTTTGACTTCGGGCAAAGACGTTCAGCCATGTACTAGTTTAAATTCACCAGGGCATATTATTCTGGAGCCGCACACACTATAGGGTGGAACCCATTCTTAACATAACCTGGGCCTTTTATTTGGGCGTTACCACTCAATGCAGTGAAGCGTCCAGTGCCTGTGGACGCGCCTCCGCTCACCTCGACCCCGACCGATGGAAATGGGGCTAGAAATTCCTAAAATAAAAACGTTTCCTGAGGAAGCGGCCTTGAAAGGAAGCCCTTGTCAGACAGGACGTCACAGGGAGGATGTTCCACTTCCTCTCGCCAGGATGGCAGAAAGCCACTCCCTGGCGTCCTCTCACAACTCAGGAACTCCTTAAGCGCGTGTGCCTATGACAAACCAATACGTTGTAGTCACTGACTGCCTGAGAAACGTAGGGTGTGACATTTAAGCTCGCACTTGATCGCTTCGTGAATGGTTCTACGATGTTTTCTGCAGCTAATGACACAGTCTCATTGAGCTGAGGAGCGACGATAAGGCGCTCAGGACTCAGCTCGCCCTGTAATTTTTATGCTGTCAGTGACTACAGGTTATCATTTAATGTATTCTATTTACCTATGTGTTATGCGTTGGAGACAGGACCTTGATGGGAAAGCGACCTGCAGAGCTCCACTGTTAGAAATCGCCCTCCTTAAGACAGATTATTGTGTTTTAAATTATCTAGAAAATGCCTTGTAACAAACCTCATTACGAGGGAATGGTCTTAGAAATTCCCATTCGGCTACTTAGCTAGGGACACGTTCATAGACAAAGAAGTAATGAAAAATGAGAACGTATTCAAGCTGCTACCAGTCTTCGTTTTCCCCACTACTTTGCGCCTATGGTTTTGGATCCAGTTTTTCAGCGGATGACTGTAGTCTGAAGTAGGGGCACAGCCAATGACAGTGTTGGATGAACATGTATGGGTTCAAGAAGGATGACCTTTACTGTCACACCGAGTAAGTGGAATTATTTGGAAGGGGTTCCAACCAGACAGAGGTTCCTGTTTGCCTTAATATTTTTCACCAGCGGGTTAAAGCGCTACCTTTCTCACGCGCTGCGGTGTGTTGCAGTTCAAAATAATTAACTGACGGACTAGTTGGTAGTTATCATACACGGTAAAAGAGTAGCGCTCGCCCTGTGGTCTACTTCTTGTATGTCCAGTCTTTTTGTGCCACTTTTTTACCCTGTGTGTTTCAGTTCAGTGCAGCACCCGCAGTCTAATGAAAAGTGTGGTGACTTGATTAATTTGCGGCGAGCATTTCGGAGAGCCTCGAAACAAGAGTCTATGAAAATTGGCAGACTGAGATAATCTTGTAATGTTAGCCTTGGAGATATATAGTACTTTATTGCCTAGAAATCATATTTAAGTTCAATGTTAATAGTATTCTTTGTTTGACTACAATTTTGTTTTTATACAATTATTTAAAAAATTCTATCAACAGCGGAATGATATTAAAAGTATTCTTGTTGGCCTTACCTGACATCTTCGAAAGTATACTATTATCATTACAATTGGAACAGAATGAACGTAAAACTTTTTGTCGGTCGTGCGGTGTTGCCACTATATTGACCTAATCCGATTATATGTGCATAAGAAATGATTTACATTGCTCAAAATCTAAACAGAAATGCCGTGGTTACAAACTGTCATTCATATTTGTTACAGGATATACCGGTTTAAGTTTTAAACCTTTTCATAATTGTTTAGTCATTGTCGTCGCTCACCCACTCGAGCTCGTCTGCGTCTGTCAATAATTTCAACACTACTAGCAGCTGTTTCGTCAAAGTCAGCGAAGCCTTACCGTAGGTTCGTAATGTATGTTAGATACATGAAGCTTCGTCAAACAATGAACACGCTCTCTTTCCTGAAATAGAAACCGCACGGAGAAGAAATTATTTTCAAGTAGGCAGCTAAACTGCCAATCCACTACGTCCAGAGAATATCCCTGAATTACTAGCAGTCACGCAATGCCTCTTTATGTGCTCTTCACAACAAAAAAAAAATGGGAGACGCGTTGCAACGTGAGAAGTGACTGCTTCGGGGCGTATTTGAGTTGGAGTCACTTCGACGAAACCACACCATTTATTATAGCTAGTTCACTGCGCCACAGACACGATTACCATAGACTTCAAATACTTCCTCATCGGAGTCTCACTGAAATTCATTTGTCGGGGAAGTCTCTTGTAATCTGTCCTTGATAAATGCGAAATTGAGTGCGGATCCTAACGCACGTTCTTCTCGCACTGACGTCAAGGTCAATTGAACGACGGGTGTACATCGACTTGTAAAATCAACCTACGGCTCCATGCTTTGAACCTCCAGAACAGCCTGGAAGGTTACACAGAAAACAGGATGCCATACAGAACTGTACAAAAACGCACACACACACACACTCACATACATGAATGTTCCACGTTATCTTATGTTTAAGTACATAATGATAATATGCAGAAATATTGAAACAAAAAACACTCAGCAGCATAGCGTAAAACTTGCAGGTGAACGAACGGTATATTGCAGTAATAAAGCCATATTAGTATCACATATAAGCGACATAGTCTTAAAAAGGTGCAACGTCACAGTCTGCAAATCTCCAGTATCTTTCCTATCATGACAGTGTACTTTTAGTTAGTATTATAAGAGTAATCAGTAAGCCCGTTCACAAACGATCGCACTTCCGTAACATGGATGAGTTCTTTTGAGAGTGACTTCCAGTCTTCAGTGCTCTGACTGCACGAAGTACGCATATTTGAACATGTCATCATTAGTGCTTAATGGCCTTATCAATTTAATTTGTTTAGTTCGAAATGAACGTGTCGATGGAGTTTTCAGATAATGAGTTGGGTTTATTTTAATACAGCTGACCTATGTATTTTAAGCTGGACATTTTCCGTCTAGTTTCCCATTTCTGCCGTTTGGATGTTTTAGGCAGTGTGGTCATACCCTCCGCGAGTTTATATTTTGAAGAAATTAATCCTAATCCCCGATTTTGACTGGAAGCGATTCCCGAACGTCCTTCTATTTCGGCCGGTCGTTGCGAAACAGAATCGCGAAATAGAAGCACGTCGTCATACTAAAAATCAGTCTCGCGACCTAGTATTGTAATGTTATTTTGTGTTTCTTCTTTTGGGGACAGTTTGTATACACTTTAAAGACGTGCTGTATCAAAGCGCTTTAAGGAAACAATTATTTTGGAGTTTAATGTGCCTTTTAAGGAAATCGGATGAAAATATTCTAGTTTCAATGTTCAGTGTCATTGCGAAACATCGCCTGCAGCTCTAAGGCATCCAGGAGCTTCCTCCTCGGGTGCTTCCTACCAGCTTATACTGCGGTGGTGCTTTATTTGTAACGACTAGATCTTGAAGACGTGGCAACTGACTCAAGCACATTGAGAACAAAAGGAATTAGTATTTAAAGTTTCAGAAGAATTAAACTACGTACATTCTTTAATAATAAACAATGTTATAAAGGCATCCTCCTTTTATTTGCTTAATATTACAGTTTTAATGAATTGTACGTCTTCTCATCTTCACTTGAACAAGAACGTAATAAATATTCTATTTTGAACGCGACGCTGTCCCATATTTTTGACACGTACATCATTGTTCATGGTGGTAAATACACCAAAAGAAAAAGGACAGAGAAAGAAGTACACAGGATGAGGCGTAACAATTCAGTTGCAAGTTACACCTCGTCCCGTGTACTTGTTTTCCTGTACCTGTGGTTTTTTGCCGTATTTACCACCATGCATAAGTTCCAACCAGCCCAACTCGCAGTGTTAATACATCATTGTTTGTTTCATGTCGGTTACTTATTTGAGTAATGTTCAACTTAAATTTGTGTGCCCTCTCAAAAATTATGTGACAGTCTTAACTGTTTCACATTACCACCCCTTCTCGAAGAATATTTTATATGATTTATTATAAAATAAGAAAAGATTTACGCTGAAACTCAGATTATGGTATTTCTCTTGTTGTTGCTTTTTCTTATTATTCAAGCTAACGTAACGAAGGTCCCTTTGTCCTCTTGGAAATTCCCATCAACGCTGAGCTGCTAAATGGGTTCTGATGGAGATCGCGCCCACACATAACGTTTTTAGCCCTATATGTTGCAAAAGAGTTGCATTTCATTGATTACTACCCCCAGTAGCTCGTATTTACCCTTTTATTTGTTGAACGCTTTTAAAAATGTGTCCCTGCTAATGACTATTATTTATCTTAAGCATATGGTATTAGCATTAATGTACCCAGCCTACCGAAAACAAATTACACCATCTTCCCGAGGAGAATTATGGGGTGATGCGGAGCATCGTGTTGGTTCCGAGGAAAGGGTCAGTTGCGTGCTGACGTCGAGAGATGGCGCCACCGACTGCCCTAGCGTAACCCCCTACGCGAGCCTTCGTCGCGGCTCGCGGCAGAGAAACTTGGAACGCTCGCCGCTCGCCGTTTATTTTTTCACACTTGAAGGAGAGGAGACTAGAGGAGGAGAGTTGCGCGTGCGCGCGCGGTGTGAGTACAATCGAACGCACGCGCAGTGCACGCAGCTGGTAGAGAGAGAGAGCGGAGAGAGTAACGCGCAGCTGTTGGAGAGAGGGAAGGAGGAGAGTTGCGCGTGCGTAGTGTGGGTGCGGACTACGACGCCGCGGGACATAGACCCGAGCAAGAGATGCTCCGCATCTAAAAAAAGAACGGTATAACTTTTTGCTAACTGGATCTACAAACTGCATTTCAGGCTTCCAGTAAGAAATTCAGTTAGGTTTCCTGTTCCATAATCCCGTTAGCAAAAAGTTATACAGGTTTTTTGGGTAAAGCAAGTCTTTTTCAGCATTTAGAGCCGACTGCTCACAGCACTTCTGGTTTTCATAACATTATTACAACTAGCATGGCGGTCACTTCATCCCCAAGGAAAGCCCTTATTTTCGTTGAAAATGTATAATTAAAAAGCTTAAGATGTAATAAACCTAACATTTGGAACGCGGTCTTTGTTGTGTGGACGCGTAAATAATTTCACCCCTGCTATACAAAATGGTCCCCAAATCATGAAATGCAAATTTATTTCAGACATTTGTAGCGCCCGACCTTTACACCTTTCAGAAGTATGGAACGAACATCACAAAATAACAAATGGGCTGTGTAGGGTTTCATGGCGTAGCCAGTTGCCACAAACATGAAAAAAACGGCACTTGTCTTCTCTTTTTTCTTCCTGCAGTATTGTGAAAAACGCCTTCATTAAGCAACCCATGTCTTATGAAAAGTGCTTTCATAAACTCTTCGTAAAAAAGCGGTGGAGGAAAAGCGACATCACGTCGTCGGTGCCGCAGAGGTTAGACGCGGTCAGGAAATTGCAGCTTAATACTTCTTAAATAATGCAACTTTAACTTACCATTCCATAACCCACGATCCCCCGTTCTCTTTCTTCATGTTCGTTCTTCTATTTGTACTTTTTTATTTTATTTCTTAAGACACACTTGTCTAATATTTCCAGTAAAGCGATATTTCGCGTTTTCAGGTCTATCCTATTGAAACGTTTTAAAGTAATACTATAACTTTTACTGTAAATGAGACACAGAGGAATGTTGGTACAAACCAAATATTTTTTATATTTATTATCGGCAACAATATAAAGGGGAACAGTTAATACTTCTTCTTTTTAGTTTCATGGCTCCCATAACCTTCGTTAAATCTCAACCTGTCAAACAGTATGTATTTTCGGATCTAAACTTCAAGTTCGAGCCCTCGTCGACACCATATCATGTTCCAAAATTCTTAGGTACGACAAAAAAAAAGCGAGGTAATATGCACTATTCCACATTGATCAATCAATCAAAGAGCTTTATTGTGTTTCCCAAACAGCTTTTGGGGACTTTTTTAGGGTTACACCTGACATAATAAAACAGCACTGAAGTAAACTAACTACACGTCAACCTTAGCCACTGTACTATTCTTGAACTTTTTAAAATGTATAAAAAAGTCCACGTGAGGGTTAAAAAACTTGTTGTACGTTAGCATGAACCATGTCAGCGGAGGACTGGACTCTAGGTAAGAGGGGTAAAATAAAGGAGTAGACCTATTTTGTCGCTGGGGTACATGAATTGAGATTCTACTCAATAACATTGGGGAATCAAACACAGAATTAAATAACTTATATAGAAATACCATGTCGCGAACTAGTCGAATTGTGGAAAGAGGTGAAAGACCAAGAGTGTCCAAAAGAACCACATAATCATAAAAACACTCCGTCCAATGTGGCGATCGTAGACAATTCTCACAAGTCGTCTCTGTATGCACTCCAACCTGAGCGCCTCACTGACACCCAAAGAATTCCATACCGTAGAACAAAACTCCAACCGTGATACAACCGAAGCCAGAAAAAGGTTCAGTTTACAGGTGTAATCCCGGAAGGCACAGATAATGCGTGAAATTATGCCCAGGGTGCGCAAGGAATCATTAGTAACCTTTGAAACATTATAGTTAAAGTTCAGGTGTGAATCGAGTAAAATGCCAAGGTCACGCACAACACCAGATCTTGAAATTTCAGAGCCATCTAATGTGTAAGTATGAACAACAACATTTGCCTTACGGCAAATGTTGTTGTTCATACTTTGATGTTGTTCATACTTTGATGAACAACGTTGTTTGTTGCTCATACTTTGATGAACAACAACATTTGCCTTACGGCAAATGTTGTTGTTCATCAAATGCCTATAGTACACGCTCACCAGCGTGACAAATGACCTTGTTTTTTTTTGTTACCCTCACATTTTGAGCGAACACTGTTGCGAGATGAAGCTTGCCACGATAATCCAGCTTGAGATCAATTCGCATTCCCTTTGAGATTTAAATGCAAAATCATTTCACTTGACAGGCTTTTTAAAACAGCCATTTGTATACAGTCCACAATTTCTGTTAAACATTCCTGCTTGTGATTAACGGAAAGCGTGATCACGTTATGAACGTTGAGTTTCAAACGTATGCTCTGCGCCTGGGAGAGTCAAAGAAGCTCCAACTTCAGCATTTGAAAAATGTTGCGACCCCATGGCATCGTCTTGGCTACCTTGGGTGGGTCTCCCGGCCTTGCTCACATTAACCTTAGAGTGTGAGAAAGGAAGCTTAAATAGGTAAATATGGATACTTCTTTTTTACCCAACAAAGTCCTTGACGTTGAAATAGTTTTGTGAAAACATAAGTTATCATTTGAATTGTAGTGTTTTACATATTAATAATAATTATATGCGATGGCTAACTTATCGCAAAGAAACGATCGTGCCTTTGCGATGAGTGACTGGTTGATCATAATAGAAAAAATGGCGGATATTGATATTGATATTGATATAATTATCAAGGGCTAGCCCCGCCTCGTTTCTGTGGAAGATTATACACAGTTCTACAAATATTTGTAGTTCCTTTTTATTTTAGAAAAATATGACTTTTGTTTGTTTTAAAAAAATGCAAAAAGTTACACTTTCTTAGATTTGGTGTTCCATTTAGTTTTAATTAAACATGCGTAGGAGAAAGTTATTGTGCTTGTCCTTTCGGTGACACCACAAAACTTTATGACTAAAGTAATATATCTTACCTGTTTATTTATTTATATATTTTAATGCACCAAACTTGTACCCCCTTTATAATTCAATCTACTTCCATGACTGTCAGATATAAACAAATGTTACTTTTCATTGGCTTTGGCTATACTTCCGCTTAACACTTCAGCCATAAAAATGTGTCACTTTTTGGAAATAGTGTACATAAAATACTGAGCCATCCATCTTTTTATATTCATTTAGTTGTCTTATTTGTATTTTATCCGTCACTTGTACCTGTTGATTAAGCTAGCTAATGTATACGTATAAATGATACTTTCGAAATAAAAATAGGGTCAAATGTTTTTGTAATGTAAAGCTAAACCATGGAAACACGTATTTTCTTTTATGTAAGGGGTGAAGTTCATTACATCATTTTTGTATTACTGTCTAGCATTATATGAAACTATTAAAATATCTAAATGCGTTGTAGTTTAAGCACTTAGCACATTATTATTCTTAGCTGATTTTGAGCATTAAACCCTTATCGATATATCAATTAAAACGTTCTACATCTTAGGCAGAAATTTAAAAAATGGGCCTTGAAAATTTAATAATGCACACGTGGAATTGTTGCATCTTTCTACTGCATCTCGATTTTATGTTGTAGGGCGGCTGGAACCGCACCGAGCCATTTTAGTAAACTGATTTCACCGGCTACGAAGGGGAATAAGAAAACTTAATTTGCACTTGAACAATGAGAAATGTTATAACATTTGAAAATCTATATCAGATCAATAAAATCTGCAAACATTGATCAATAAATTATTTTTATTTTGGAGCTCTACGGTATTTACAGCACTACAAAGCATCCTCTTCGGTGGTTTGTTTTAGACTGATTTTCCAAATTCATCTCCGTCACGATGGCATTGCTTGAAGTAGATCTCCTGGAGCTTGGTCGTGTTGCTTCGAGAATTTGTTTCAAATGTCATTTGACCTGGAAATAAAAGTAGGAAACGATAAACAAACCACAGATTTCAAAGAGCACATTAATAAGAGTGTGCTTATTCTACGATTGTTACTGAAAGACATTGACATTAATAATAACATTCTACCATTCGAATAATAGAAGTTCCTACTTTAATGCCCAGAGATGTTTAGATAGCGAATTCCAGAATACGGAACCTAACATGTTGCCTGCGATCATATGAACACTGAAGTGCTCATTAGTTATAGCATATACAATGTGCTACACCGTAGATCTTATAGTGTGAAATGGAAGCTTAATAATCGTTGCAATGACAGTTTTTTTTTATATTGAAACACTTGACCTTAAGATTCTATATCTAATCAAACTGAAGAAACCCTGGATATAAAAAGACGAGAAAAAAAAACATCAAGACAAAGGAATAAAAAAAAACTTACTCGATGGCGCTTAGCCGTAGAATCCACCCTGCTGTCCGTGCTGGTTGTAGGCACCACCGGCACCACGGTTGAAGCCACCAGCGAAGCCAGCGCCTCCGGAGCCATAGCGGTTGAAGTCGCTCTGGTCGAAACCGGCGTTGGTGCGGTAGCCGTCACGGTTCCTGAAGCCCTGGACGTTGTTGTAACGGTTGACCGCGTCGAAGCCACCGCTGCCCTGGTTGAAGCCGGAAGCCCTCGGTTGAAGCCGTACTGGTTGCCACCCTGGACGTTCCTGAAGCCGGAGCCGAAGCCGATGCGTCCCTCCACGTCACCTTCCTTCTTCTCTTCGGCGGGCTTGTCGGCCTCGGCCGCGAAGGTCAGGGCCACCATTGCCATCAAAGCAACCAGGGAGAACTGGAGGAAACGATAAACAGCGGTCATTCGGAGTCACTTTTCGCCCAGTGTGTTGTCCGTTTGCGTCTACTTGCGAAAAGACGTTTCCTGCCTGGCGGTTTTAATGTAAGGGAGTTAGCTAGTTTCCTTAAACCATCTTGCAAAAATTGGCGCGAAGATAGGCAATTTCCTGGAGGCGCTGCCTTCTGTGACAAGCATGTTCCACAACGTTCAAAAGTGAATTGGTTTTTGATAAGCTAATAAAGATTTTTTATATTAGGGTGAGCTTAATTTCAATGAACTACCTAACATCTATATTGTTAAGGGCAGCAAAGAAACCCAAGAGGATGGCTAATTATGACACAGTTCGTGGCATCAACCCCGTTTTCTTGATCATTATAATTAAGAGCTGCTATGATATAATTCGCTTCCCTATGATGATGAGATGATTGAGGCTAGTTGTGACCTGTCAAGCTATCAGTAGCTGTTTCTGCTCTATCAGATCGAGTCGGGATTCTGTCAAACACACACACCCATTTTCCCTCTTGTATACTTCCTATCTCGCTGTGCTGCTGTAGACCCAGCTACATTGCCTATATTGCAAGTCAAATCAGTATCTGCGACAAATATATTCCTTTCAATGTATCAAAGAGGAATAGGTGTAGACGCAATCTTAGAATAACTGCTCCTGGGGTTGATGTACCACAGGTTTTTTGTTTACAATAATTTTGGGTGATTTGTATTAAGTACACATTAAGCATACATTAGTCAGAATTAGATTGTGTGTCTATGACTTAGCCTGGATAGTTCATTATCGCTTAAATATGCGTTAATTTTCTTTCATTCTTTGAATAGCTGGGAACGGTGTGTAAAACAAAAAGGCGCCAACGAACGCCGCAGGTTGGAAAGCTCACCAGTTTGTGTGCCATGTCGTGTTTTTTTCGAAAGGTCGCTTGCGCCGGGGCTGAACAACAAGAAGCTTCAGGAGTCTTCCGAGCAATGTTGTCTTGGAGAGCTTTAGGGGCAACTTTTATAGCGCCCAAAACGTTGACCCATTGGCTGGGGTTTTTTCACGAACGGCAAGCCCCCTCTTTTTCCCCTCGCATATCGGGGAAGCTTAACCGTCAGCTACCTGCCCTCGAGCAAACAACACATCCTCCGGAACCAAAAAAACAATAATGTATACGTCCCCGCCAACGAACAGCCAAGAAACCGGAGAGGGGTGCAAGGGAAACAAAAAATATGGGAGAAAACCGGAGAAGGCAATCTTTTTTGCCTCTCAGTTTCGCTTCTTTTCTCCAATCACGGCGCACGTGGCTGCCGGTGGGAGAGAACTAGTCCAAGTTCAAAATCGTCGGAGAGGAGGTAACGCAGGCGCAACAGTCGTCGAAGCTATTCTTTGTTTCTTGCTGGGGTTGCCTGACGCGGCCGACCTTGCGTGAATTCCGGCGGCATGGTCCGATCGCGGTTCGATGACGTCCCGTTCAGTCGAAGACTCGCCCGAGTCACGGGTTGCGGCGTTTCTAGTGGGATTGAAATCACAGTCTGCAAAAGACGGAAGCCGTTACAGGTTGTTGATGACACTGGGAGCTGCTTTTCATTTACTTCGAGCCCGTCTTGCGGAGGCCAAATGATTCACGTCATTGTTCTAGGTCGGGGAATGAACGTGCCCCCCCCCCCCCCCTTCTTTCGTCGACTCGAGGTGTAATGAGGTTTGAAGTGATGGCGCAATCGTGCGACTCATTTTGAATTGAAATCCTGATTCAGAGAAAATGGAAAACGAAGCACGTAAGCATCCGTTTGACATCAGCTAGCAACTGATCGGTTGTTTTCGTTTTTAAATTATTTTTTTCGTGGAACACATTTTATACGATGTGCGTCAATGAGTGTGTAACTTATTCCGTTCGGGAAAGTTCGGCCACCACTCAGATGGTATTACTTGGATTTTACCGACGTTTTCTTTTATTGGTTGGTTGATTTTCGAGGAACGTCACTGCTTCAAAGCGAATTGTAACCGATACTAAGTCAAATGATTGAACCGATCTCTGTAAACTGAACAGTAGGTCGGCAATCACAACACTCATAGCCTGAACGTCATCCCATATTTTACAACTAATTGCAATGGAGATCAGTTAAATGTATTGAACGACGTTGTTGCATTGACCTGATCTTCTATGACTAAAACTTCGCAAGTTATAACACTCAATTATGGCTAGTTTTCCCTTTTGTCGGTCAATCCTGGTGATGAAGCTCAGTTTTAAGCCCTTTACAGTTTTAATTTATATTAACAACTTGCCAGTTAATGTGCCTTAATCTTTTTGTATCTTTGCTAATGATTTTGTAATTAATTGTGAAATTTGAAATGGTTGCTGGTTTTAGGTAATAGATTTTTACACTAATAAATGCAAACTCAAGAGAGTCACAGCGAAGCCTAATGACAGTTCATCTTATTATCTTGATGACAACTCGTTGGAACAGGTGTTTCAAGATTCAAGATCCAGCACGTTACAACTTGTGCAAACTGCTTGTTGTGCAATCTAAAATAAAAGGAAAACAATGATTAACACCCCTTTCACTTATGTTAATTCTCTATAGAACATTAGTCTTACCAAAACTATAAAAAAAAACATGACGAACACCATGATGGTACGCTTTTGGCGCTGTCCAATCGGTCCATCAGCTCGTATACCGTCGGCTGCGTCTGGTGTTAAGGTGAAACGAAGTATAGGATATGCAGCCCCTATCCGAGATCCCGGTCACAATAGAGAGTTTTAGAATAGTGGGCGCAAACGTTTAAGTGCGTCAAAGAGATTGAGGCCCCCAACGCAACAAGGTCGCTGCCGCCGGCTTATAGAATAGGGTTTTCGCGACGTAGCGCGGCGCGCTTGAGTTTCTCGCTTGCAGTCCCGATGCGGCTGACAAGCTTAATAAGACAAAAATACAATAAAAACGTAAAACACATGCGCTTAGCGAGTACTTTTTGTTTACAAATAAAGTTAAGGCAAAACCAAATCAACCCAGCTAAAACAAAAGGCAATCTAAAATCAGTATAACTATTGTAAGCTGTTTTCAGCCAAAACAATCCAATCCGTAGCGCTCTAATTTGGCGCCTGTTCTCGGATTGATTTTGACGTGCGTGTGCCGCGATGAGCGTCTGTCGCCGAAGATTCAGGCATTCAACTATACGTGGAAACTTGAGGCGAACGCGAGCGAGTATATTCTGCAAGCAGCTGCCTTATTTAGATCTGAGCTGGAGCGACTTTGAAGCGTTGAAATACTTGTCTTAAGCTGCAAGTAACGTGCCACGAACAAAATCCACTCGGAGTCTCGGAGTAGCGAGGCGTTGCCATGTCAACGGTTACCGCGTCTCTTTGGGCTTAGGAAGGGCCAGGATAAGAGGACGATCCTTAAAATGGGGTGAGCTCACCGCTCATTCTTCATGACTTGAGAGAGTTAAAGCGAAGCGAAAGCGGGCTGCACCATTCGCTAGCAGTGTCCATGGCTAATACGACAGTGACCATGACGAATTCGCTCCGAAGCGAGCGGAACAGGCGCCGCCTTGTTTCCCGACGTAACCCCGGCCGATCCGGCCCCAAGAAAATAGGGGCGATAGGGGCCGCACGCTATTTCCTAAAATTTGCGTTAGGGGCGAGCGCCTACCCAAAACCCAAAATGCAGCTTGCGTTCGGCGCATGCGCAGTGGTGAGCCTCTATTTCTTGGGGCCCCTAAGCTTTTGGAGACTCCCTATTTTAAAACTCTGTAATACACTCGTCACCGCGTTGAACCCCATCTAAAATCGACTACTCGCTTCGTTCTGTTTGTCTAGGTACCCAGATAAGGTTTCTAAACAGCTACTTGAAGCTTTCCAAATCCTAGCAAAGGGCGGCACGTGTATAAGTGACACGTGTATAAGTAACACATGTATAAGTGACACGTGTATAAGTGACACGTGAATAAGTGACACGTGTATAAAATACATGTCACTGTATTTATCGGCAAAGGAGTATTCTTTTTTGTTAGGGGGTTACACCGGAATTAGTCGTGACTGTTTCTTCTGCCACGGCTATATAAACGATTAGTTGTTTTTTTTTGGTTTTCCTCTTAAATAAACGTTAGTGGCGAGTGCGCCCTTGTCTGTCTACTTTATTGTCCCTGCGTTTTCCTGGCGCTTACCTACGTAATCATGACCCAACTGGCCCTAATTACCACTTTAATATCGAACTATACCCGCACTGCTACTATCAGGACAATGAAAATGAGTTTTTCCTTATAAGTTTTCTTCTTCTCTTTCTCTCTCTCTTTCTCTTTCTCCCTCTCTCTCTCTCCGCGGTGAAAAAATAAAGGTCTATGTTTATTCAAGCAAAATTATTTTTATAATTACACCTTGCTACACCGCACGATTACTCTCAGCTGTTACATCTCATTCCGTTTTGATCGGCGGCGCCAAGCTGATCTCTCAAGCTCATTAACAACTACGTACATTTCACTAATCTTTGTTACCCCGCACACCACAAGAATGGAATCACCTCCCTAGCTTAATGGCTGCCCTCACTGGCCGGAACATGTCCAAAGTTTTATCACTAACATTTTTCGCAGTTTCACGACTTGTTTTGTGGTTCGTTTAATATTATCTCATTGGCAGAGTTTATCTCCTACAGGTCTACTGCAAATGTTTTCATATATCTGCTTTCGCCACCTTTAATGCCTCCCAGTCTTTACGGTAGATTAAAATTAATAACTCATAATAGTGACTGAAAGCATTTATACGCACGTAACAATTTCCAATTGAGGTGAGGACAACGTTTATTTAAACCTAGGACAAACGCCAGTCTCCAAAGCGGGGACCACACCGGTCAGACACCGCACAAAAGACAGTCCTCGGACGTATTCGAGCGCTAGCCACCGCGAAATCCGTGCCCCAAATGCCACGGGGCAACAAGTTCCAGTACGGTTTCTAATTTGATTGCATTTCAGCTCAAATTAAATGCGACTTTTGCGTCCTAACTTGCCGATGGAACGATTGACATTAGGAAAGATCCCACGAAGGACCGCAAAATAATTATAATAATACTCTTTTTCGGTAAGTCCCAGTCTGGATTCTTGCACGACTTAAAATCTGTGCGCTCGCATTTTACCTCCGGCCAGCACGAACTGGTTTTACATGGATGCTACCGTTGCTCATCAAATCAAGATTTGACGACTACAAATAGGTTAAAGAGAAAGAGAGAGGGGTATTGGGTTTGCGTGATTGGTCCTCTCTTAATTCGAGTCACTTTGGTCGCATCACGTAAAAGCAGCCAGATATCTTCAGGGTTGGTACTTGCAACTACAACTGAACTACCTTTCCGCGTCTGCCTCGAAGCTGCCCGCTCATTGCTCGAGAATTGTTCGACCACCTTCAAATCGCGTACTACAGTCGACAACAAACAACATATGACAGCGCTGTCTTTTTTTAATTTTTTTCTTGCTTGCCGGATGAGTGACAGTCTACTAACGCAATTCGTTTTTCCGTCTGCCTCTGTACGCGTTCGGATTTGTCGATTATCTTTTCATGTTCCTTTCACTCTCCTCGGGGGTCAAGTTCAAGGTCATACATTTATCTGTCTAGCGAGTCAGAATGCCAGTGGCCGGTTTTCGGATATGCTAGCTCGTGCCTGCCGCAATGACGCATACGCACACGCTGGCAGCCCGCAGAGTCCTTTGAATGCGCCATGCGAATGCCCTTCGGTGAGACATGACAGGTGCCTCGACTCAAATGCGCACTTGTTTTCATCTTCTTCGAGACCTGCCTGTAAAAGTTATGTTAACCAGCTCAATACGTAAGCCGGCTCAGAATGGCTTGGCGTTAGTGCCAAAGGCTGAGTAATAACTTCGACTCTTGACTCTAGAAGAGAAAGGAAGCCCGTCTGCTTGAAAGCTTTTCTGGACTCGCGGCGAAAATGGCGGAAATCTTTATGAACACGTCACCACACGTGTCCAGTTATCCTTGGCTTGTCCGGCGCGCTTCATTAGTTTCTCATCTTTGTTGGGGACCAGCGGAAAATGGCACCATGTAGACGTCATGGGAAGTGGTCTCAGCGGCATAATCACTCATATTTGTGTTTTCAAACTCTTTCCGAAAGCGTTGCGTACGCTTGGCGTGTCGCAAGATCCTTCGAAACTCTGCCAATTCCACTATTCGAGAGTTGCCAGACGCACGAAGGTCAAGGCCTTGTGGTAGCACCAGAGGCGCTATTCCAATCGCGCCTCCGGGTGGCACCCGAACAAACTCTCTTATGATTGCTCGCACAATAGGGAAGCCTTTCACCGATTCAAAACCTGCCCGCGCTCAAAGGGATGTTTTGAAAAGGAGGCGCGTGTTATCTGAGCCGCTGCACATCGTATATCAATAAACCTCGGATCATTGCGTGTCTTAGGTGGCCGCAACTTGAAACATGTTTTGCCAACAGACAAAAACTCCCGCATCTATGTAAAGGGAAGGGGGGGGGATCTCGGTCACCGAGTGTGTAACCACAACGTAGCTTTGAGCACGTGGAGGGAAAGCTCGCGCTGTAGAACCCAGGGACCCTGGGCGCAATCCCTACTCCCCGCCCGTTTCGATCCGGATGTGCATCGCACCGATGCGGCGGTCGTGTAGAGCTAAAGCGTGGAGCGCGCTAAAGACCCCAGGTTAGCAGCCGTATAGCGCAGCTGCTAAATTTCTCATTGGCAGCGGAGACTGCACACGGTCATTTGTACTAAATGACTTCCCGGTGTCTACACATACACAGAATGCAGTTACGTTTACCGCAAATGTGTGTAACAAAACGCACCCAAAAGAGCTATCAATAATGTTTTGTTTTTGTTTTTTGTGTTTTTATTAGTTTAATAAGTTATAGAGGAGGGGAAAAATAGCGACACGCCGTTTTTCCCAGTTCATAGTGCGTGACCGCTGAAGCGCGATTTGAATTGCCTTTTTCATGGGCCAAGCGAAAAAGGGAAAGACCAATGACTTGCAATGAATTTGGTTTTCCAGTGCATCTCGGTGCAGAATAAGCTCAGGCACTTTTCAGCCTGAAGCAAAGAAGCATACACCATGAGGTCGCTTTAAGCTTCACGGCGAACAATTGTTCGAAAACGAGTCTTTGGCGCAAAGGAACGCAAGGAGGGGCACGCCAAGCAAAGGGCAAGATAGTCAACTCGTCGGGAGCGATCGACGACGAGGCAGCCCAGCGCGCGCCGTCATTCGTTGTCGTCAGATGTGGGGGAGGGGGAGGGGGGGACAAGCAGGTGGACGTTTTCGAGGTATAAACAAACGCACAAAGTGCTCAAGGAGCAGTCCAACTGGCACGTCATACACTCTAAAAAGAAGATCCGGTCTTGAAATGTTCATTGACGCCCCATGAACTCTTCCAGCTCGTGAAGCACTGTTTCGCCTCGCCTCTCTGTTTCGCCTGAAGCGCTATCGCCCCCTGGCGCACTGGAAAAGCAACTGGGCGGTGAAGAACGCTTTCAGATAAAACAAGAAGCTTAAATTAACTTCTCACAGGTATTTCACGAAGAAGACTTTAAGAGGGCGCTTAAAATAACTTTTTAGGGTGGAAAATATGGTCAAGCCGAAGAACCCCTAAGAATGATTTTACGACAAAATTTTTCTTTTTAGAGTGTATAGTCACTGACACGTTAAAGAAACGTGGGGTGCGGTTTGCAGTAACGCCTCTTAGAGTGTGGTTCGTACTTCAGTGTTCTTATCTGCTGATAACGCATTCTCATTGGCTACAGAGTAGCATTAGAAACTTGAACCTCGCCATGAAGTGTGGTCGTTACACTACCAACCATGAGAAAAAATGTTCACTATAGTTGAGGAAAACGTGGTGCTAATTGCTCTAATTGAATGGATTCAGAGGACCGTACTATATTTAGTGTTATCACAATATTTTGTTCGCGGTTCATAGCAGGAACGTTATCGCATATAGTCGCCGGTAGCTAGCAAGCGCCTGTCGTGGCTTCTTATTTTCATGCTTTTTTCTTTGTGACTCAGTCGTCGGTGTCGTTATCGGTGAATTCAGCGCTATTATTAGCTGCAAAGAGGTAATAAAATCTTCGGAACTCGTCACGTCCTGTCCTTCTTAAGTTTGCGGTCAGTATACTAAGCTTTATTGGCAGCTTCCCGAGCACGAGAAAGCATAAAAACATAACGACAACGACTGTCCCTCAGCTTGCTAACCTTGCAAGTTATATATATAATTTTTTTTTCACCTGGGGAGTGTTAAATACTTTTAAATTTTCTTGTGTTACGGGATCCGCACCAGCAAATCTGCCCCTCCATTGTGGACAAAGAAAGCGTCAGACTAAATAAAAATCACAAAGCGATTATCACCATGTAACCTTGCCGAGGTAATTGCGTATCTCTTTGCAAAGAAAGAAACAACGGCCAAAACTCCTGCGGTGGATTTAATGTTTCGTCTAATGCTGGCACCGCCGGGCATGTGAAGAAGCACCTAAAAGTGTTGTGCCAGTTTTTCAATGCCAGGCCTTACATTAGTAAGCTGAGAGAATCCTTGATTTTTGTCTTAATCTCTATTCTTCTTATAGAGACACCGGCAGTTAGTGAATGTAGCTGCTGTAAAGCGACTACTTTGAGACGCTTAATGAGAAAGTAACCTTGAGGCAAGAGATTAGGGACGAGGCTAACCTCCAAGAAAGCTCACCATCGACTAACCACTGAATGATTTATATCATATTTTGTAGATTTATTTCGCCGTAGATGAATAAACCATTTCACAAAATATTGTGATGTCCTTTGTTCAGCGCGTCAGTCATCAACGAAAATTTGTAGTATCGACTATACATGGCTATCTCATAATATTGTTTTTAAGCAAAAATCGACATGTGTCCGAAGGTCAATAATTTAATTTCAAAAGAATATCAATACCTTCGAAAGTTCTGTTTTTTATCTTGCTTATACTATAATTTTGTTACATTCCCCTAAACAGAATCAGCAATATTTGTAAAACTTATAATGAGGAATAGATGCTATTCGCTATATATCTGTAATATCAACTAATTTCATCGCATGTTTTTGCCTTAGGTAAGTGACGCGAAGTGCTCAGGAGCAATAGACAATTTGCTGTCTTACCCAAGCATCAAGGAGAATGCAGGGATTGGTGTTCCACGCGCTACACGCGCACGTCTTTCCTGTATAAAAGATTTAAAGTAAATAACCAAAAGAAAGCATTGACGAACGCGCGTGCAAGATGCCATTTGTTTTAGGTTTTTGCTTTGGAAAAGTTACTACTGCTGAGGCCAGCACGTGCGGCGCGTGGAACACCAATCCCTGCATTCTCCTTGATGCTTGGGTAAGACAGCAATAGCGTCTATTAGTGAACAATCCTCTTGCCGATTGTCCGATGTGAACTAATTATTTGTTTAGTTATTTATTATTGGCGAATATGGTCATAGCAGCTTCAACAGATAGAAAGGATTAGAAGCCAGAACTTTGGTTATTAAAACCTATTTAGCTGCTGTTTACTTTATAGCATACCTACCCCAGCTTGGAATTGTAAACCAACTGCCATAACTTTAAAGAATGCTTGGCTCTGCGTCCCCTCGGAACACTCGAGTTTGAATAGCTGCGGGTTCAGAAGCGAGCTCGGCCAATTATGAAAAAGAAAATGTTTCAGTAAAAAGTGGAATGCGCACTATAGCTCTCAGCATATAGGGGGTATTCCACGTAACTTGAGGTAATGTTTAAAAATATTTCGGTGAATTTTAGAACAAGACTCAAAGAAAGAATAAAAGCACTTAGGGACAAGGACAGAAAGCACAGTTCTTTCAACTAGCAACGAATATTTACTGATGTCTCCTTCAATACGTATTGTAGAATTGTAGAAAGACGACACCAAAGGAATAAGTTTGTTCAGCTCAAAGGAACTTTTTTTGTATTTTGCTCAATGAAACAATTAATTAAGATTAATTAATGAACCTTTGAAATATTACACTAAGAGCAGAAGTTTTAATTATAAAGTTGCAGAGCGTTCTAAGAAACAGCAAATTTAGTGTATTTTTTTAATTAAGAAAGCGTTTAGCACGGTTTATTTTTCCGGGCTTTGAAAAAATGCCGCGAATTACGAAAGAAACAGGTGACAAAACGTGTTTGAACGAATTAAGCCTGCCTGCTGGCCTGGAGCGCTGCGTTACAAAAACAAAAACAAGGCACTTATATCGACGCGAGAAACGCGACAGCGAGTTGTTCCCCGAGCACGGCCGGAATGATCAGCCAATTAAACAGCAAAAAAGGACCAACGTCATGACGTGCTCTCTGCAGTTAATAGGACCAGCCAGTGCTCGCCTCTTTCTGTGCGTGCTCCTTCGCCGGCTCGTGCAATCAAGCGCAGAAAGCACGTCCTATGACGTTGCGCTTTATGCGATCTTTGAATTGTCCTTCGGCTCATACCATGGGCCGCGCTCGGACCTACGTTGACAGTGCCCTGTCAAGCGTGCGGGCCGTGTACAAATGCGCCCTGTGCGCGTACACAATTGGCTCTCATCCCCCTCCCCCCCCTCCCCACCAATTTCCATCTGCAACGCCTACACACAGTTTCTTAATAAAAAATGAAAACAAAAACACTGAATTGTATGTTTCTGAGGAGGCTGTCTAACTTTATCTTTCGGACGTTTCCACTAAATAGAACATTTAAAAAGTTTATTAATTAATCTAAATTAATTATTTAATTGGGCAAACAACAAAAGATAGACTGATTTGCTCCAAACAATTAACAAACATTTTTTTTTCTTTTTCGTTCGTCTTCCTAAAATGCATTAAAATATTTTAAACCTTGGCTCACGTTGCGTGGTACACCCTGTAGATTGACATACTCATTGAACTCAGATCACAAATAATCACAGCGACCTCTTCAACTCCTACAAATCAACCGTTCATTGAAACGACAGTGATACACTCCTGACTTCAGCTTTCGATTGAGATGTGGTTTTCTGAGCTCCACATTCATCGACGTGTCTTTGTTGACCAGGATGACTGGCTCTCCACGTGGCCTGTGGGAACAAAAATAGGCACGTCCATGCGTTTAAGTACGCAGATATTTTGCCCGTTCAACATTTATTCTGTAGTCACCGACAGCCTTAGAAACGTTCGAACTGGCTTATTATGTTCACCCTTCCACCCTCTGGAAAGGAGGGGGGAGGGGAGGGGGAGATAGTAGCATCATTTCGGCGACATTGAATTCGGCGGCAGGGGCAGGAGAATTTAATGGGCCGCCATGCGAGCATTTTCATCGCGCGTCATGTTGAAGTATATGACCCGAAAATGCATCGCTTAGAATACCTTAATCACGTTAATGTATTTAAACACGTCAAGCCTTACCTCGAGTTAGTCGTACATGGGCATGCTCAAACAGGAAGCGAGTCCTTTTGTAGCGCACGTATTAGACTATCTCTTCCATAGCTCGTCAAACAGAGGGGCATGGAGTGTCCTGCCGTCACAGTATCCAGCTCAATACGTTCGATGTTCTTTCGAAGTAACCGAATAATGAGGCGAGTTCACCTCTACTTAGGCTCCATTACCCGAGGTACACTCACACAAATAAAGGGGTACTTTGTCGTCGCCGCAAACTGAACGCGCTCTTCGGTAATTGCAGTATTGAAAGTTTCTTCGCTAGGAACCGAAGTGCAAAAGAAATGACATTCACGTTTCGTGCCCGGCGACCGTTGTTTTTCATCCCCAAGACTTTCTCTGAAAGCGAATGCTTTCTCCGTGCAGTGACCATTTAATGGCATCTTGGTGCCTGGGTGAATGTCTGCCGACGGGCAGCGATTGCGGTAATCTGTCTTAGCTTTACTACTGCCTTAAAGTTGTTGTACTGCGTACGCAGCAATTTTTTTCTTTTTTTATCATGTTCGAGAAGGAGTTATTATGACAGAAGTTTCCGTATTCACGCATGACGTACCTCGCGTTGTTTTATAGCGCCTTAAGCCGTCCATGTACAGCTCGCGGTTCTTGTCACGGCCTCAGAATTAAGGGGCTGAGGCATGCGCGCTTACTATCAGACAAGATGGATGACGCGTTAAAGAACCATTGCTGCGGTGCTGCTATAAATAGTTATCTGTTCCCCCAGTGAAAACGAGAGGTCAGACATTAAACCCAACTGATTTAAAGCCTCAACCGCATTTGATAGGACCCGTCCTGGTTGTTTAAAGCGGTTTGCTGGGTTAGTGTTAAATTTTCATTTGTTTTATCTGGTTACCTCGTAATGGCCTAGAAGATTTAAATTCACGGTGGCTTCTCTTCGCCGATGCATCCGTCCGTGATTCGTATAATGAACACGTTCTGGGTTAACTGCGCCCAATAAACTATTTTTACGGTATTGGAAAGTCTGGAAAGGCAAATATTTGACTTTTAAGGATTGCCAAGGCTGAGATTCTTACGTCACGTTTTAACCGTGGAGAGGGGGGGGGGGCTTCCTAAAAAGGCCACTCACATCATAAGTTTCAGGGGTCGTGCACTTTTTTCTTTCAAGCTCGTCTAAAATGTCAGTGATAAACCATCTCTTCCCTAACCTCGTTTAGAAAATAAAATACAGTCGACTATTAGGTAATGTTGGATTCATTGTGAGGACGTATTGTATTTTTGTTTTTTAAGATTGTTTTTCACGAGATGATTTCACCAACGAACAACTCTAAGTTTTGCGCAATATTCAAATATATCAATTTTATTTAAAAGAATGGCACTAACGTTTTTTTCGCAAAACATTAAAAAACGTATCTTGAAGAGTCTTTTTTTTTTTTTTGCGGGTACGCAAAGACAGAGTTTGGAGCATCAAACAAGGAAACATGTTGAGTTCGCGGTGCGAGGATTATGGAAGCATATCCCCAGGTTGGGAACCAGTCAGTCTGAAAAGTTTCGAAAAATCACAAATAAATGCACACTTATTGTCATGAGACTTTGTGACACGCAGTTCACGAATATTCTTGCCGAGTTTGTCACTCCGCGGTTGGTTCATGATTAGCTTGCCCTGATAATATGATGTCGCTATCTGCTCGGCTTCCAAATGATAATTAGATTCTTAAAACTTAGGCCAAGCTCGTCATTCTCAAGCACGTTCTGGGACGACGATATTGAATTACAGCTTTAAAGAACCAGTTTCAAGCATCTTATTATCGCTCCTCAGTCAATAAGGCTGCGGCATTACCCGATCATAACGCGGATCAACCAACCACAATGCAAGGCACGTAAACTTATAAAGCTACACACCGGGTTTTTTTTTTTTTGTAACCGACAGTCAGTATACCTGTAGTTTGTAGCAGCATAATACCTGCAGGAGACACTCTGCCCCATCATAAAAGAAAGAATACGTTGTCTACACCCAATGCGCCCAGGCGAACTTACGCTGAACTTCATTTTTGTGGGCGCCAAACATTAAAAAAAAAAATACGGCGTTGGCGGATTTTTTTTTATCCGTGACGTCAGATAAACGGCGTCTTAATGAAGAATTACGTAGCGACGTCATTTCTTTTTTAAATTTTCGGGGAGTGCTTATATTAAAAATACTATACAAAGTAGTGTGTTGTAACGAATGTATTTAGAGACGATGTATTGTCAACGTTCAAATGCTTCCCAGCCTGCCCGAAAGCATAAAAACATTAGCATGGATCCAAACGCCTTAAAGATATCACCGTGCACCTACCCTCCCCGCAGATTAATCGGAGGGAGTCAATCACTATGACTTACGCAGGTATCTTGACGAATGACAAGTCCCAAATTATGTCTTGAATGTAGTGTTTTTTAGTCGTTTCTGGCCACGAAACATAGCAACACTAGCTCAATAACTGCATATAAAGATGGCTGCGACATAACTATTACTAATCAAGAGTATCGTTCTAAAACAAATTGTCCATTCACTGGATCATTATTTACATGGACCTAATAATAAAGTCAGCGATGTAAGACTGAGCGTCAAGTTTCACGTGCTCACGCAATGTGGAGGCCACGTCCCGGACTTCATTTCTAGACCTAAACAGAATTTCAGACATTCAATCATTGCAACCAACGCAGTGATTGAGTTCGATCTGACTCAGTCAACTCAATCACTATATCATGTCTTAGCAATTTGCTACTCCAAGTACGTTTCGAAAAAAAATAAAAACAGACGAAAGGGCGTTTTTGTGAGAGAGCAAGTAAAATGACAATACGTAAATTCGAGTACGTTTCTTTTTTCTTTTTTCCCGTGGGGGCCAGGGTTTTTCAGACTTGGGGAGGTAATTTCGCCGGCGGCAGCCGAGCACCAGCCTAATGGGTCACGCTCGCTTGACCGTGGAGAGCAGCACACGTGGATTACCCTCGCGTGACCGAGGAGCGTGAAGTGCAGATTGCCCGATCTCTCTTCGAGGTACAACTCCCCTTCCCCGAGCTTCCTCCGTACACTTTGGCTTACTTTTCTTTGCTACCAGGCCCCGGGGTATTCCAGACTTCTTCTGGCTTAGAGCGTTGATCGGTTGCGTCACATTTTTTACGAGGGCTTCAGCTGCCCCCGGTAGCTTTGTTGGTGTTAAAGACCGTAGACGCGTGTTGGGACGTTTCGTAGAATCCGGATGGTGTATTTTTAGAAACCGGGTGGTGATGTTGCTGTTGCTGCTGCTGATTTGACGTTCCGTCTGCATGGAGGTATACTTGGATACCGAGAAGGGGTTAATGCTTGGCTCTAATTTGGTTCGAAACGGTCGTAGACTTTCCTCTTTATTGCTTTCCCAGTGATGGCTTTGACCAAGCAGAGGTGAATGCTGCTTCGAGCACTGGAAGCTCTGAGAAGGGCAAAGATTGCTTCAAGGAATTTTCTACGTGAGCCTGCATCTCCGGTTTAGCATTAAAAGAGCTCCCAAAAAGTCCTTATTTTCTCGTTTGTACTTTTTTGTTAAACGTTTTTAAAGAAAACGTCGGTTTATATTTTAAGGCTTTACAAAAATATATATTCTTCTCATTTTGTGTATTGTTTGTCTACACCATCGATGATTTAGCTTATAAAACCTTTGAAGTAATTATTTTATACCTCGAATTACGCCGTTATTTCCCGCGCAATCGTATAATTTTGATGGGAGTCAGACAACGCGTCAAAGAAGCAATCTGCGACAAGATAAGAAAAATTAACTTAGGCAGCTCAGTACTTAACATGTAATAATTACATGACTTGCAAGTTTTTTTGTTTTTTTCTTGAGGGCAATTTTTGGTTTTTGAAACATAACACAGTTCAGTCTATTTTTTTATAATCGACATCGCGAGATTAAATATTCGCCTAGTTACCTGCTCTATCCAGCTAATGATAAAATAATATCCGTAATGAATATAAATAGGAGCCACGGGCCACTTTGTCCGCAGAACCCGTGCAGTGACAGTCAGCGCTGTCTATATAAGATGCTTGGGAATGGACGACAGCGATAATTATCAGGTGAAGTATATTATCTGGTACTGCGCTTCTTACCATGACCTTTCGTATTACAAATATTTATGGCGTAGATATTTATCTTCGCGGACAAACACATTCTGAGACTTTTAAATTTGAGTTGATACTTTACGTTTTAATTAAGTCATCACACAATGCACTTCCTTTAGCAAAAACTGAAGTCTCAGTGATTCGGAAAAATTAGGTACATTGGTGGAAAAGAGAAATATTAAAGTAATGCTTGAAGAGTTTCATAGTGGCCCGCTATTGTTTAGGAACTCTTAATCACATTTAAATCTATATTTATAGCCGAGTTTATGTGGTGTTTACAATGTCTTATTTATAATTTATGAACTAATTTTTGTCAAATCAATAAACCATTTGCTTTACATGGGTCATATACGTTCTTGTATCTGGATTTACGTTTACCGTCGCTGAGATTACTAATCTCTTATCTTATTGCGAGGTTTTGAGAGTATGTGCATCCTTACAACCTTTTAGTTTAGGGACTGCGAAGGAGTTTTAAAAGACCTACACTGCACCTTGAAAAGTCATATTAGCGCAGTGCATAGAAGAGCAGAAAAGGCACGGCTTTTACTATCGAGGCCTATTTAATGTATTTCACAGAATCGCTGTTTTTCTATATTTGATGGAAAAGAAACGAGGAGCACCAAGGTAACAAACAACTTTTTATTTGGTTTTCAAACGCACTTGACCTAGTTGAGACGTCACAAACAACATTTAATTTCTAAGCTTTTGAAGCTATATATTAGTGCGCCAATGCCGCGCCGTGATATGTGGGTTCCTTTCAGACATTGCACTTACGACGTTCCTACGAGGAACTTGTTCAACCATTCGAGTGAGAGATGATACCCTGCAAAGAAGAACACAATTACATTAGAAAATGTTCAAGTGAAGACACTCACTACTTCCACATTTTGAGGCTTGATTGGAAATCCTTAATGATCGTTCATATGCCGATAGATACGAACGTCACAAAAAGGTGTCCGTGCGCCATGCCTTATGCTCTTTCGACGTGAATCAGCATTTTATGGTCAGCCATGACAGCATAAATAAAATAAAGCATCGAACTGGTAACAACAAGCGAATATAGACTAGATCTGTCGCAATTAGCTTATTTACATAAATTCAATGTTTAACCGCTTAGGGAAGACCTCTAATGTACTGTACTTTATCAACGCCCTCGGTCTTTATGAGCCTATTGTTTCTGGTTTCTATATCTTAGTTTGCGGCTTAATTAATCCGCAATATTTCAGTCTGCTGTACTTTTCGAGCAGCTAATAGTAATATTATCAATATTTGGAATGTAATCATAATGAAAGCAAACTATTTTGTCTTGTTAGATTTGGAAAGCAAGCTTACGTTGAGATCAGGACACGGCTTCCTTTAGACGACGACCTTGGTGCCGGAGCTGTGGCTGGAGGCTCCAGAGCCAGCGGCGCCCTTGTTGAAAGAGCTGGCCTCGCTGCCCTGTCCCTGAGCGCGGTTAAAGCCCTCGCTGGAGCTCAGACCGAAGTTCTTTGAGTCACCGTACGAGCTGCTGTGGCCGTACTTGTTGTTGCTCGACGAACCCTGGTTGTAGGCGAAGCTACCCTGTCCAGCCTTGTTGCCACCGGCAGCGGTCTGGAAGCCGGAGCCCTGCTGGAATCCGGAGTGACCAGAAGCGGCTCCACCGTGTCCAAGACCGCCATGTCCAAGGCCAACACCTCCATGTCCAAGGCCAACGCCTCCATGTCCGAGACCGGGGCCAAGACCGAGACCGGCACCAGTTGCACCGAGACCGACTCCACCGACAGGTCCGACTCCGCCGACGCCTCCAACGGGCACGCCAACACCAACAGGTCCGACGGGTCCAACTCCTCCGACTCCCTTGCCGAGGCCGGCTCCACCGACGGCGCCGGAACCGTAGCTTGAGGAACCGTAGCTTGAGCCATAGCTAGATCCGCCGCCGAGGCCAGCACCACCAAGACCACCACCTACGCCACCTCCGTAAGCGCAGGGACAGGGTGGGCAACCACCGATGCCTCCGCCGCCATGGAGAAGTCCTCGACCCTCGACTTTCTCATCCTTCTTCTTGGCGTCGTCGGCGAAGACGGCCGCAGACAGGGCGAGAACAACGGCGACAGCGAACTGAAACAGCACCAGAGCGCCGCTGTTAAAATCATCCGGTGCTGGCAAAAGCGAAAAGTCGAAAGCAGTGCAAAATATTGACGCTTTAAATGCCTTGAGTATCGCTCAATACATTTCAGTGACTCAGTCGCAGTCAAATTGACAAAAGTCTAGATTTTAGATTAGTAGTCTAAACCACGGCAGTTCATGTACAATTTCTTTAAAACATATTTACAAGACCTTGTTTTCACTGGCACAAGACCTAGTTTGCACAAAAGTTTGTATCCTTGCAACACCTCACTTACATAAAAGTTTGTGCTGTCGATAATGAAAGGGAAGAAATATTAGAATTGTATGTAAACCATAGCTGAAGCTCTAGTACTTAATCCACTGTATGCAATATAAAAACAAAATTAAGTTGCTTTAATTGTATTAATACCGCTCCAATATTCATAAAAATGTATATTAGCCCTACATTTTAGCAGAAACTCCAGAAAGTTAAATAATCAGCACATGTTTCGCTGGAGGAGGTGTGTCCCAGAGTTACAAGGCAGGACAAGAGACTTACGAAGGTCCTCATGCTGCTGGCTCTGGAGACAGTGGTGGAGTTCGAGTCCACTCTGTTCGTTTTATATTCACCGTCCTCCGCTAGGTTTCAAGGCCCTGACGACAGCAGAGCCTGTAACCTCAGCCTCCTCCTCCTTCTAGGAAGTCGCTTTCAACGCTGTTCGTTCCTCTTGCCGCATCTACTGCTCCATCGCCGCGGGCGGTCGATTGCAGCTATCGTTCTTCCTTCATCTTTCGCAGCCTCCACCGGACAGCGGTTGCGCAAAGGAAAGCTTCCACCGGACAGGTGCCAATGCGAGATGGGCGCTGGGTGCGGACGGCAGGGAACTTCTGCTCGCCTTCGATAAACCTCCACCGCCCTGCTTTCTCACGTTTCCGGGGGTTCGGAGCTGCACCCTCGGCGGATGCACCGGACGTCTGGTCCCGTTTGATCGGGAAGCGGACGACACAGAAAGAACACGGAGAGAACCTCGTGTCCCCGTCTGATACCGTCGCCTTCCTATGTCACTGGCCTCGCACGAGCGGTACCCTTAAGAAGAGAGAACCATAAAATGTACTCCTTTAAGAATCATAAGAACGAGGGGCTCTATACAAAACATTTAGATTACACCCTATCTGTGTTGTCCCCTTTTGTGTATGTGTCACGTGTTTTAATCAACAGTCCCCAACACACTTAGTTTTAAGTATAGTTGTAGTTCGGATAGTTTGCCCAATAGGCTACTTACTGTATTTGATGTGTCACGTATTCGGAACTTTCTTGTGTTTTAGGGAACACCTTGATGAGTTACTGCAAATATCATATCTGCTTATAAAAAGTACACAAGGTTGGAGAATATGCATGTGTTTAGGAGGCATATAGTGTAACTGGCATTCGTCTGTGATTGTTTTCACTAAATTAGGTGGATCGTTTAGGCCATTTCTCCAAGTGTAAGTTTTTAGACTATTTTGAGACTCGCGTAAATTAATTGCCTGAGGTTAATACTGCCCTTACATCCAAAAACAAAATGCGGTTAAATGAAGTTATACAATACCGGAGCCTAAAAGTCAGCAAGTGTTAAAAAGAAATGTATTTTTTATTTCTTTTTTAACACCGGAGGTACTCGAACACAGAAGGACATTCTGCGGATTCGATGATCTTTCCATAATATATCCGCGTGAATTAACGCCGAGCGTTCACGTCACTCTTTATGATACAAAACAAAACCCATAGAATACACTTGTTCTTGCGTAAAAAACCTGCTTGGGCAGGATGAACGTCCTCTACGTTTCATTTGCATACTCGCCTCGTGCGCTAAAGGCTTAAGCACTCGTCGTCGGTCGTGGACTTGTAGCCAACAGCCGGGAAAATCCCTCTATGTTTTTGCTTGTGGCAGCAGGCTCCAAGCGTGCCAATATTAGAGCCTGGTTTTCTCATATTGGCTCAAGCCCAGCATCCCATAATTCAGGTTCCTTGCGTCGAGACAATTCAAGTTCGGTTGGCAATGTTTTTTCCAAGTTCAATCTTTAAAGAACTATAAAGCGGGAAAACACCAGAGGAAACCCAGAAGCAATGTTAGGCTGTTAGGATGTCTACACGCAATGTATAAAATAAGACTTCAGATATCTACGGATCGCTATGGGAGTAGCCAGCTTGCTTCGAAGGGAAATTTCGATCAAAGATCGAACAGCAGCCGATGGCTGATATCAGTTAATTTTTCACGCTATAATGAAGTTTAAAATGCCGCATAAAAATGAGGTTCAGGTACCTGCAGATTTCATAATTAAATGTGCAATTGTCAGCTCTTTAGCGCGCCGACAACGGATCAGATGCTGCTCAAGCCACACTCCACTCAGATTCGTCATTTTTATGTATCTATTGGAGTTTTATTGCCGTTTGAACTGGCAGCTGGGCTAATTTATTGATAAATAAGTGCAGAAAAAATTAGTAGCCATAACTTGTGTGAATCAGAAAATCGCATGCGCGGTGCCACGAAAGTGACATCGCTGCCATCGTCACAGCTGATATACCTAGTGTCGTCACCGCCACTGAGCCCGTTCATTGTGTCTCGCCGTAAATCCACAAAGTCAAAAGTTTTGGACCATGTATCTACGGAACTACAGGATGTACCCCAAAAACCTGTACAGGATTTTATTTGCCGTAAAACTAAACTACGCATCGCCGAACGCTCAGCCTCCGCTCAGTAGTAGCGCTAGTGGTCCGAACCAGATGCCAAAGTTTCAAGAGTCACCGTTACGTCATTCAAATGTAATAAGAAATTTTTTGAAAATTTTGTAGGAAAATGGTGGTTGTCAAAGCTTTCGAAGGCATCAAGCTGAAAGGCGCTAATTACAGAAATAGGCGAAAACGGGTCAATTTCGCCATAGAAATTTTCACAGAATCCTTTATAAATATTAAATAACATCACGTATAGGTTCGAAATTTCGCTATCTGATTGGGACCGTCAGCGCTACATCTGGGCGGAGAATGATCATTTAGCGATGCGTATCTTATTTTTGCGCAAAAAAAAAATACAGTAATATTCCTCTTTTTTTTTTTTTTAGAAACCCGAAACTCAGAAACGCTAGCAATCTTATAAAACAGTCGTAAACTAGAAATCTTGAACATTCAGCGAAGTCAAACATTGAGATCTTACGTCTCTGCACATAAATATCAGCTATACAATATTCAACATTACTTCATCGGGTTCTCGTGAATATCAGCTTGGTGCCATGTGAATGGCGCAACGGGCGTCTTTCGAGAAGATTGAACCCGAATTATAAGTGACAAGCTTGATAACAGTCCATAAAATTCAGTGCGCTTACTTTCCCGCAAGGCACTTAAAAGGAACAGACGCTTCACTATCCGGAGTGAGCTCGGCAAATGACAAGGAAGAACACATATTTGTACCAAAAAACAAGGCTGCATTGTGATACCAAGCATGTCATGAACACATATTTGGACCAAATAACAAGTCCGCGTTGTTATACTGAGCATGTCACAAGCACTGAAAACTATGGCTGTGCGTCCATTAAACATTTTAACCCGATTAATCGCCACACTTTAATCGATTAATTAATCAATTAATCACTTTTGTTGATTTCAATACATAGTAGTTCGTAACAACCAATCTTGCACTAACAAAAAACTTTTTTTTTGCCGTTTCTGAATATGTGATAAACGGCGCAATGTACAATTTTGGATTTTCAATCAATCTTGAAGTGTAGCTGTGAACAGTCAAAAGACACGCCCACTCACAAATTAGTATTTTAGCCCCAGAAGCAAAGATGTCCGTTGATATTTTCCGGCAACGCGGAACTCCCTTAATTATTCACTACAGTCTCTGTTGCGCTAAAGCGACACTCGCACGGTGTTGAAGTGGCTGGGTCTCGTACAACCTTCTCCAGATGTTTGGAGTTACAAATCTCGCCCCTGAAATTTAGTTTACATCAAAATTTCACCCAAAGTTTGTCTTCCTACAGGTGTACTCGCTCACGTCTGCAAGGTGAAAGCGTTGCATTTTTACTTTTTGTTTTGTTAGACAAATATTTACCAATTAGCCGGTTAAAAAATAGTCAATAATACAAATAATCAATAATTGGTTAATGGATAGGTGAGTCGATTGAGTCAGCAATACTTGAAACGGAGTGCTCAGCGTCACTATATCCTTGGATTGCAGCGATTGACTCTCCGGAGTACTTTGCGGGAACGTAGATGCACTGGATTTCCTAGAGTAAAATGTGAGGAATCAAACTTTGCAGGTTCGCTTTTCTGAACATTCGTTATGCACCGACTCTCCCTTTTTCCGTCAAGTTCAAACCAACCATCTGGCTTCCGATTGCTGATAACGACAAGGATATAAAAAGTATTGTGAATCACATAAAAAAGGCGTGCCTATATAGTTTTCACAACATTTTTCTGGCCCTAGATGGGCTTCAACAACTGACTTGTCCTTGATCCAATCTGTATGTCTACGAATTTTCTGCTCTGGTTCTACATTTTTGTCCTTCTAGTAAACATGCTAAGGATTAGAAGGCGCCTTATGAATTGTTAAGAACAATCAAGTGTTCAACTAAATTTATGTTACATCTAAAGTAGGTCAGGATATTTACGGTTGTCGTTACTGTTTTTCAGCCTTTGCATTATTGACCTTCAGGATAATCGAAAAACTAAAGTTACCAAACTGATTATTTTCGGGTAAAGGTGTGCTATACAATATAATCACCTAAACTGTCGATAATGTCTAATTACCGTAAAAACATGGATCAATGAACGTGAGGTAGAGCAAATTGTTGTATCCTATGAATTCTCCAAAATACAAGAATTCCTGATTTAGCCATGAATACGTCATTTTCTTATACCCGTGGCTGAACAACATGCAGGTAAGGAAAAGAAAAAAACTACAAGGATTGCCTCCCGCTAATTTCTCCAATCTAAAATGCATTGCCATACAAACCGTTATGTGTGCATGACAACGCACTGGCTAAATTTTTAACTTTATTTGTAAACTCGTACTTGAAGTTATAGTCTTTGGGGCTATGTGCGAGAATCTTATGCAGAACTGCAAGTGCGGGGATAATTATTTCGAATATTTATGTTCTTCATTTACTCGTTGCATTTTTTCTCTCTCGATAAAAGGCTGAAAAAAGCACGCGTGGTGAAACGTTGAATGGTGTCGAGTTCTATTCAGTGATTTGGATTGCTAATTATTATAAAAGCATTAACCTGTTGCAGCTTTAAACATATCTTGTATGCATGCTCCTGCATCAGTTCGTTAGAAAAGAGAGTTCAAAATAGGCAAGCAGCTCCTCTCATCTTTCTGCGAAGTTTTACGTTAGATTTTTAATTTCTAAGACAATTGTAAACCATTAATTCGTGTATTGATAATCGTTGAATTGGATTACTCGTGCCCAAAAATGCGCCAGCGTGACTTATATAAAGTAGAAAGTAAAACAATTCACTGAAACAAAAAATAGGAAATTTCTAGCTTTTTATTTTGCCTTTAAGAATCTAGCGCTTTCCATCTAATTAAGACGTGCTAGTAATATAAAAAATTGGTTATAAGAGTTTTAATCACTATCTGATTTTTATAAAAAACGTTTTCTTTATCACCTTTCGAAAATTAAACTCAAAGCACCAGGTGCAAATATGTTGTACTCGTCATTCTTCACTGCGTTCTACACGTTGCTAATGTGTACGCAACCACTGAACAATATTATAACTTTTGTAAATGTCCTTTAATTTAACTCACTTCCAACAATAACTTTATTTTAAAAAGGAAAGCTTGTTGAATTGACTATACCTTTAACACATTTTTTAGCGAGAGTTGTTTCATTTTCTCAAAAATAAATGCAATTATCTATGCTGAGATTTCTTTTTCCATCTTAAAAATGCAATTAGTTCTTTTTTTAATAAACCCAAGTGACCGCTTCCACTGTTGCAATACGTTAGCAAAAGACTCACGTGCTTGGGTAATGCTTACACTGTTACTGCGACATAGGAAATACGCGCTTTCGAAAATCCGGTCTCTGCTCTTTTTGCTTGGTTTTATTCTTTCTACACTATTCGCTTTCAAAGCTTATCTCGGGTTGAAATTCAATGTTTCCATTAGTGACTCCAAGAAATTGATTGCAAATATTGCAAAAGCTTGTATCGAACACATTTTCAAAGAAAAAAGTAGCAACGGGCTTTCGCTATAATAATCGTGGCGCTTTCATTTCTGCCGCAGAATCGGGATCGTGACGTATATCCCTTAAGTAATATTCCATATGAGCGCCCTGTGTGTACACGTGTGCACCAATCGCTTGCGTGCACCTTGATTTGGTGCGTGTGTGTGTGCGGATGTGTGCATGGGTGTATTTGCGTGTGTGTGTATATGTGTGCCCAACGGCGTGTTGCACGTAGTTACACAAGGAAAGGTAGAACAACATTTTTGGGGGACAAACACAGACATACACAATTATTTGAACTGTGTATGTCCCGTTCGGGAAACCCGTTCGGGGAAAATATATGAAAAAGGGGGGGGGGGGGAGGGTGTGCAAGTAAACAATTGGAAAAAGTGCAACAATAATTCACTGCGATAGAATAATAGTGACATGTTTCATGAAACTTGTAGGGCAGGTGATGGCAGGCGATGTCGAAGGAAAGGTCATGCCAGTGCTTGGCTGCGTGGGAAAAAAGTGAGGCAGAAAAGGTGGCAGTGCGGGACTGTTGGCGGGCGACCTGGAGCGTTGTGAATGGGTGTGGTCGTCCCCCCAAAATGTTTTCTTTTTTATTTATTTGCGCATTGACTACAACGCGCTGTCTGTATCTACCTGCGCGTAGTTACTTTAATCAAAAACCGTTTTATCAAATAGTAAACGTACGAAGTCAATCATATGTCGTTCAACAGCGTCCGCATTCGAACAAAGTCATGTATGACGGTACAAAAGCTATTGAAATACCCCCGCGAAAGCATCCATTATATTTTCTTCATAAATTTATTAACAGCTCAACTGCGTCTTCTTAACGATGTATATAGCTATTATGCATGAAGGTAAGGTATTTCGCAACCTTCTTTTGAACTGACTGTCGTTCGACGCATCGTCCGACCACGCACGTATTTACAAATTCAAGCGCAGCAAGCAAGCGCCAAGATTATGCAATCATTGTGTCTTTCGCTTTGTTGTGTAAAATTACCCGAATGACAGGGGAGTAATGGTAACACACAAGAATGAAAGAAAAAGGAGGTGTCGTCAGCATAATTTGTGAGACGTTTTAGGCGCTTCGCCAATTTCGTCAGATTACCTTCATCGATCAGCTTGTTCGGCAATATTTACGTCATAGCTGGGTAGCTTCTTTGTTCGTGTTGTTTCTAAAAGTTATAATATCTGTCTCGTAACGCAAATTACACGAAATTGCGTTTTTACTTTTTTTTTTAAAGTTTAACATGGCCTGATGCAGGTGATGCAATCAATTCCTAGATCTTGTCAATTAAATTTAGCATCGTTTTAATTATTAGGGGGTTGTTACAATGGTCCATAGCTCCTCCTCTTGCCGCTTCTGTAGGTATATAAGGTTTCTTTGAGCCGGTTCTATTATAAGGCTGGCTACTGACAACCACCTCAAATGTAGGGTCCTTGTAACTTATCACTTCAACTTTTGATATGTATGGCTTTTATGGCACTTTTTACAAGGCAAACGAAACTTTAAGGTGTCAATTATAACCACAATCCTATAAAAGTATTATCAATGTGCCCCAGATAGAATAATAGTGCCTTCTGAAATTTGTAAAGTGTTTTCTCGGTATACAACAAACTCTACAATTTATAATCTATAATATAACTTAAATATCATTTTATGTTATAACACCTGTCACCAGATAATGTTCACTTGCTCAAAAATCTAGAGCGCATTGCATTTTTGAACCGAACTTATATGAATATCTTGTTACTAACTTTTATCTCCCCGCGAATGGCAAGGGTTTGCTCTTGCGTGATTGGGTGATTGAGAAAGCGCGCAGGATTTTTATATATAATTTTTAGATTCAAGAGATCGCACAGTGATTGTTAGAGTTATGGTACTAGATGAGCAAACATAAAGTTGTTTTCGGTTTATTCAGACATTTGTCAAGTAGGTAGAAGACAAGGGGTCCTTAATTAAAGGCAAATCGACCATGAATATGCGATGAAAACATCCATGAAAGAAATCGAGTTCCAAACAGGGTGTACTAAATATATACACATTTTTTGCCAGTCTCATTCTTTATACATCGAATTTGTGGCGTTGATAAAAATGTAAAAATAAGAAAGATTTAAAAAAATTGTTTAGTTCAATTATTTGTTTATTTTGTTTTGTGTTTTTATTTTTTATTCGACTAAAATGTTACTTGAGATATACCGCTAACATAAATCGATGTTGTAATTTTAGAGTCAAACATAGAGAGTGTAATTTAAATTTAACAGCAATTAGTTACGTATACAGAGGCATTTTGAACTCTTTTTGTTTCGGGGTGCTTCGACGAAATTGAATACAACACTGTGTTGAAAATCACATTGGCTACAGAATGTGTAAATTTCCCATGTGAACAAAGTGACAGAAGGAGCTACTATCCTAAATGCGTATACATAAATTATCCTTTCTTTAGACAGAAAAACTTAGATTTTTCCCTTTCTGGAGACAGTAAAACATATCTGTAATTAATATTATGAGAAGATTGAGGACCCAATTTTTGTTCCTCGTTGTTCTTTGTTCCGTTAAGTTTCATTTTCTGGAAATTTGGTGTTGCTTAAATATATCCTGCAGTCAGACACCTAAAGCGTGTTCTTGGCAGGCGCCTCTGATATAAGCGTAATATAAGGAAGACGTTGCCATAACGTGTCAATATGGTATATCTTGTTCTCTGGAAAACTGAATATGGCCTCGTTCTGACGTGTTTCCTTAAAATGTATTGCCGGCAGCAAAGGCCACTCAGAATTATCTCATTTTCGTCAGGCAGTAGCGGCATCAACGGCTAAAAATGTCCGATACTAATCGAAAAATAATTACCTTGATCATAAAGGCACACACTCTCGTTTGTACGCCCTCAAAAACGGAAAATTGCGAAACATTACTGAATACACTGAAAATGTCCATGCATAAACTTTTCCGTGGAACGCTCTAATAGCCAATCAGAGTGTGCTATGTAGATAGTCAGCCAATGGTGGAAAATACTCTAATAAGATATAATAAAATCGGTGATGTTTAACTGAGCGTGGCGTTCACGTACTTACGTCATACTTGGCGTCGCTTCGCCGAAAACGATTTGATGTCCAAATTATTTTTTTGCTGTTGATGTAATCATCATCAGCCGATATTTTTCGTAGAGGGCCGTGACTGGATCCTCACATGGTGTGCCGGAAACTTGACGGAAGGGCAGTTTTTCTCATGTGTAAAGATACAGTCACCGACAACTTAAGAAACGCAGGGCGCGGCGAGTCCCGAGAATCTCATTATCGCTCCTCGGCCAATCAGATTGAGGAATCAGCCGATAAGAACGCCGAACAAACAATCACGAAGCAAGAAGAAGCGTGTGAACATAATAAGCCACGCCCGGCATTTCTCAAGCTGTCAGTGACTGTAAAATTTCCGGCAGAAAAAAGGAGAAAAAAAAACTTTCGATCTACTTTTACCTTGAAGTCCTACAATTCATAAAATGCGTTATAGGGAATTAATGAGGGAATTGACATCATGTGACGTATTTTCCCGCTCAATTCAGCGAAGAAACTGAATGGTTGTAAAAGTCAAGTGACGTCGATTTCCCCCGCTAGATCTAGCGGGGAAGCTGGATTGGTGCCTGGGTCACAAGACGTGAATTTTCCCGCTAAATTTAGCGGCTAACTGAATTGGTGTATAGGTCAGGTGGCGTCAATCTCCCGCTAAATTTAGCAGGGAAACTGAGTTGACTTTTGTGCCACAAGGAGTGAATTTTCTCGCTTAATTTAGCGGGGAAACTGTCTTGACGTGTAGGTCACGAGCCGTCAATTCTCCCGAGGTGTATAAGTCACGTGACGTAACGTGACGCCACTTTTCCAGCTGAATTTTTTAGCGAAAAACGCACGGACCGAGAAACGAGATTTTCGGATTGGTGGGAAACTTTAAAAAGCATTTCACGCTTTCAAACATATTGTCTGCCTTTTTCGTGCCGTTAAAATCCCATTTCAAAAGTTCATCGAGCAACATTGGGGGTCGCCATTCCTTGGACGGGAAGCGCGTGATTGGATCCGAGTCTTTGCAGAATGTTTACACAGCGTTCGTTTCCAATACGAGCAGAGCCGAGTTCACGCCGAATGCTGACGCAGGCCTCGTGTCCAATACAAGCTAGAGTATGTGCACAAGCGATGGCGCACAGGCGTTGGCGAGGACGTTTGAAGAGGATCCATTGAACCGGGGCAACGTTTACGGAGGCTTTGGGGCTCCGGTTTTATCGGAGGAAAGTACTGATATAAAAAAAATGTTAGTCAGTTATCCTTCTTTCAGTATGTGCTTCTACCTGCGCAAAAAGAGCTAATTGAGCTTTTTTTTCTTTGTCAGATTCCTTACATAGGTGCAGCGAATATCTTGCCTGTTACCCGAGTGACGGTGGCCAACAACAAATTTGTTTCTCAAATAAAAACGTTTTTCTTTTTTCGCGCGTTGCCTTTGTAATATTTGGCATCGTGACTGGCCTTAGTAATAAATCGTCTCCTTAGATAATTGCCATGTTTAGTTCAAAGTGCGCTATGTGCAATTAATAATGGAGCTTATATTTTTTATTATATTTTGGTTTTAGTCTGCTAATAGGACATCTGCACTTCTTTAAGTAATTTTTATAGGTCGTTACCAGTGCATACATTGATTGTTTATATTTTGTCACATCTACGTAGATATGATTGTATACTCCTAAAAATAACGCCCTTTGCGCTATTAAATGTGTGGATAAGTGAATAAAATAATATAATCATCCACTGTTAAAATAGTATGAAGTAATATCTCCACTATACATAGTTCACCCCTAGGTTTGGCCACGTTATGTTTACTTCTTATTTATTTCTTTTGTTTCCTCTAGCTCGGCGACTGCAGTATAGTAGTATTTTTTTCTGTTCTTGTATAAACTTCACATTTTTTTCTACATAGTCACCCCCGTCTTGCCGTATGTAAGTCATTTTACTCGATATATAGAGTAATATCCCCGGTTTTACATCTGAATGGATCCCAAAAGGTTGAGTGATTGCATTCTTCCGTTCCTTATTAACATGCAACAAGTACTGCAGGGTGAATTTTTTTTTTTGTTCTTGTGAATGAACTAGGGTTGCGTGTTCTTCACTACGTTCCTCGTGAGAAACACTTTAGTCAAGCATACAAAATGTAAGGCCTGGTTAAAACATAAAAAGAAAACAAAAAATATTTTTCAGCGATGTGCGGAAATATTAAGCAAAACACTTTATTAACTGCATATATACGTCCTGCAATAAACCGAATGTTATCAAATCATATTATTTATATTTATTAACAGAGCATCTCGCTCAGTGTATTGATTTTAATAAGATCTTTCGGGAGGTGTTCAATATGAAATAAAATATACTGTCAATGTTCTTTTAAGAACAAATTTCGAAATTTTTTTAATACATCAGGCATAGCAAACCTGCTTTTGCCGTTGTCATAATCGAACCAGGCGCCATGCAAGTCCCAGTGCAAGTGCGTGCAGCCCGCGCCGCAGCACGTTTACTTCTTCCTTTACAACACTTCTTCCCCTCTCACGAGGAGTAGTGAAATATATAATAGTAAAAAAATTTTCTAGAAAACATGCACGCCAAAATGTTTGTTAGAACACAACAAAAAGAAATATGCAGAAATGATGCACGGCAAAATGTTCATCCACTGCTTAGGGCGAAAACCGCACCACGGGCTTCCGCGCCCGTGTACCTCGACGAACTGGGGTCTGCTGATGTGTCACCGTTGTCGAGGGTGTAGTGTCAGCAGCGTCCGGGTTGACTGCGAGGCCAGTAGTTGCATTGAGCTGGGCGGGTTGGTGCATGTCGTCCCCAGAAATCACAGTTGAATTCGTGCCCATATCCGGAGAGATTTCCGTCGTCGAGGGTGTGGTGTCAGCAGCGTTTGTGCCTACAGGGGGCTGGTCGGCACTTGGTGTGCTTGGACAAGCTGTTGATGGGAGTTCCGCGCTACCAGTAAAACTGTGGGGTCTCGGTGCTACGCGGATGTGATCGTGGTGCCTTGTCCACACTGGCCATCTGGCAGCTTCAGCGTCGATGCAAATCCCTGGTCAGACTCTACAGTAGCCGGCACCCACCTAGGGCCGGGTCGGAAATTCCGAGCAAAGACTGGTGTTCCGGGCTCAATATCCGTGACCCTCGTGTATGGTCCATTTTTGCACGTCCTACTGGAGCTGTTTTAGGTTCACTGCGGTCCGAAGATCGGGTCGCAGCAAGCCCAGCTCAGTCTTGAGCTTCCGACCCCTCAAAAGTTCAGCAGGACTACAGCCCGTCACTTCATGCGGCGTCGTCCTGTATGACAGAAGCAGTCTGGCTATTTGCGTATGAAGGTCCCCTGATCCGGCCTTTTTCAACTTCTGCTTAATCGTCTGCACTGCTCGCTCGGCCGCTCCATTGGACGCGGGATGGTACGGGGGCACCAGCACTTGTCTTATGCTTTTCTTCCATATGAATGTCTTGAATTCTTCGCTCACGAATGCCGGACCATTGTCTGATTCGACTACATCCGGCAGCCCCTGAATAGCAAACATCTTCCGCAGACAATCAACTGTCCACAGACGTCGAGCATGTGCTTACTGGATATACCTCGATCCATTTGGAATCAGCATCGACGGTCAATGAACAGCTAGGTGTTTCTCAGGGATCCAGCAAAGTCAACATGCAGTCGAGACCACGGCCTTTCCGGAAATGGCCATGGCCTCACTGGTACCGATCTTGGCGCTCGCTGATGTTCTTGACAGGTACGGCATGCCTCCACTGCTGCCGTGATGTCCTCATCCAGAGCTGGCCACCATACATGGCTCCGGGCCACTGCTTTCATCTTGGAGACTCCTGGATGACTTTCATGTAGCAACTGGAGCACATCCGCCTGTAAAGACGTGGGGACTACCACTCGGCTTCCAAGTAAAATACAATCACTCTGAACGCTCATCTCTTGAAACCGTGCTTCGTATGGCTTCCACGGCTGTCCACAGGGCGGCCTTTGACCAGTCCACAGTGCTGCTCGCAGTTGTGACAAGCACGGATCTCTGCTCGTAGCCGCTGCAACCGTTTGGGCTGACAATACTCTTGGGTAGCATCCTTGGAGCATGAACACGTCTGGGGAGCACTCGACCTGAAACTCGCTTGTAGGTAAGGGCAGCCGACTCAGTCCGTCTGCGTGAGGAATCTGTCCGCCAGGCCTGTACTTCAAGGTGTAATCATACGCCGACAAGAACAATGCCCAGCGTAAGATACGTGGCGAACATGACTCGGGAATGGGCTTGTCAGCTGCCAACAGCCCCAGTAGTGGTTTATGGTCAGTGGCCGCCTCAAACGAACGCCCCCAAAGATACTGCTTGAAACGCGTCACTCCAAACACCATAGCAAGCGCCTCCTTGCCAAGCTGGCTGTAGTTTCGCTCGGCAGCAACCAGGCTCCGCGACGCAAATGCGATAGGTCGCTCTTCTCCCGACGTCTCCCTCTGTGCAAGAACCGCACCGAGACCGTACGGAGATGCGTCCGTGACCAACACAGTTCTCTTCTTTGGGTCGAAATGGGCCAATGTTTCTGCTGATGCCAGTAGGGACTTACTCTGGGAGAAAGCCTCCTATACAGATGACGTCCAGGTCCATGGTACGTCAGGAACCAGCAGACGATTCAGCGGGTGCAGTACTGCAGAAAGTCGGGTAGTAAACTTGCGATAAAAGTTAATAAGGCCCAGGTAGCTTTGGAGGCTTTTGACGTCCTGTGGTCTCGGGGCCAAGAGGACAGCCTCGACATTCTTAGGGCTGGGATGCAGCCCTTTGCGCGTAATAATATGCCCTAAATACTCCACACGCTCCTTCATGAACTCGCACGTGACTAGCTAGCTTCAAGCGAAGGCCTGCCTCCTGAAGGCGCCCGAGGACCCGGCACACATTCTTCCAGTGATCTTCGTCACTTGCGCCGGTTACAAGAATGTCATCGAAATAGACCGCAACGTGCGGCAGATCGCCCAGGAGATTGTCCATTTCTCGCTGGAACAAGGCAGGGGCGGACACCACGCCAAACGGAAGCCTTGTAAACGTGAACAGGCCTTTCAGAGTGTTGATCGTGACCAATTCTTGTGACTGTGCATCCAGCTGGACTTGTTGATACGCGTCCTGTAAGTCGAGCTTGGTGAACTTCACCCTGTTGGTCAGTTTCGCGAACAGCTCTTCAATCCTAGGAATCGGATAGCTTTCGCTGACCGTCGCTGGATTGATGGTGATCTTGAAGTCGCCACAAAGGCGTACGTGGCCATCTTGCTTGACAACAGGAACTACGGGTGCAGCCCACTGCGACGTCTTGACGGGGCGTATGATGCCTTCGCGCTGCATACGCTGAAGTTCCTCTACTACTCTGTCTCGAAGTGCGAATGGCACTGGTCGTGCTTTAAAAATTTCGGTCTTGACCCTTCCTTCGGGATGATCTTTGCCGACACACCCTGCATTGTTCCAAGCGTTTCTGAAAAAACTTCGCTGAATTGTTCGACTAGGCTTGTGACGGAACGGACCGCATTCACCCCCTCAGGCTTCGAAATAGTAATCTTGAATGCTTCCATCCAGTCTCTGCCCAGCAGTGTCGGACATGTCCCCTTCACCACAAACAACGGCAGTGTCGACTCACGTGTTCCCACCTTGGCTGCAGCAGTAATCTTCCCCAGAACCGATGAGAGCTCTCCCGAATAGCTCTTCAGTCTCACTTCGGAGTGTTCTAACGGCGTTCCAGGAAACCGTGCATTGAACTTTTGCTCACCGATGATGGAAACGCTGGCGCCGGTGTCCAGTTCCATGACTAGTGGCACGTCGTTCACGATGGCTTTAATCTGCATGGGCCCGGGTCCCGTTGTTCGCAGCGACCACATGGCGCACTCGTCTACCTCGGGTTGTGTTTCCTGGAGGTCGTCCATTTGGTGCACAGAACGAGAGTCCATCCGATTCTTTGAGCCAGTCGGTGCCGCTCTGCAGGCCCTTGCAATGTGCCCCTGACGTCCACACTTGAAACAGGTGCTTGCCCGGTGGCGACACCGGGACGTTTGATGTTTATCTCCACACCGATCACAGCCACGATCGACTGCGATAGCCGCATTCCGTCTGGGAGGTTCCACAAAGTTGGTGGGCTCCACTGCGCCCGCTGACTCAGCCTGAGGACAGAGGGTGTGGGCGTCTTTCATTGCGGCTTCCATTGCAATGACCAGTTGCTTGGCAGACTCAAGGTTCAGGTTTGACGATTCCGATAGCCGTGTCTGCATTCCCGTGTCGTTGATACCGGACACTATCTGGTCCCTCATCATGCGGTCGCGCGTGGTGCCGAAGTTGCAGTCATCTACCAACTTGTTTAGCGCCGCTACATAGTCACTGACAGCCCCGCCTTCGTGCCGTCGCCTTGAGAAGAATTTGAAGCTTGCAACAACTTCCGATACCCTGGGCTTGAAATGGGCATTGAGAGCTGCGAAGATTTCGGTGAGTGTCGCCTCCCCTGGTTTCGTTGGCGCGAGCAGACTTCGTAACAGTGAGTATGTTGCTGTCCCGCAGCTGGTCAGAAATACTGCCGATTTCTTTTCCTCGGCAACATCGTTGGCCAGGAAGTACAGGAGAACACGCTCCTGGTATTCCGCAAACTCAGTTGCACTTGCATGAAACGCTTCCAGCTTCCCGACGGCCGGCATCTTGTCAGGTACCTCTCCTCGATATCTTCGTCGCGGCACTGCGTCAATATATTACAGTTTATCTCTCGTCGCCAGTTGTCATAATCGAACCAGACGCCATGCAAGTCCCAGTGCAAGTGCGTGCAGCCCGCGCCGCAGCACGTTTACTTCTTCCTTCACAACAGCCATGCTACCCGGCATTTTGTCTCAATTAAAGCAAACATACGAACCTGAAGATTTCTACGTGCGAAAATTAGTATTTCTTTTTTTCCAACCTATAAATTCACATATATCCCTAGTGGTCACTTGAAAAGAATCGGCAACTGATCATCAGCATTGAATGTTCGGCTGTTGCCGGAGATCTTTTTATTTTATTTCTTTATCTTGACTGCTTTTCTAGATGTATGCTTTGCTAATTTATTCATGAAAGCGTTCCTAAAATAGCTGCATTTTAAGCCAAAAATATATTTGGCATAATGAAAAAAAATAGAAGCACGGATATTCTTGAGCCTTGATGTCACACTCATATACTTGTTTATAGTTTACTTTAACAGTGTGTTTCTAAGTAACGTCTAAAAAATGTTAACGCTCAGGCCTTATGCAAACAGAGACCAGAAGAGAGAAAACAATTTCACTCCGCTCACAATAAGTTGTTTATTGTAAAATTTGCTACAGCTCACATAAACACGATATGTGATATATTTCGTTGGTTTGCTGGTGGTAGTTGTTAATTATATTAATAATTAGTCGCACGCTCGCTAAAAGACAACTTATGAGCGATCAAATTTAGGTCTAATTCGAGCTAAGTTATGAGCGATAAAAGTTAGGTTTAATTCGAGCTAAGGAATTTATGACTTAATATTATAAATACAAACAGGAATAGCAAAGATTAAACAGATGGTATACAAGAAGTTCACTTGAAATAAATAGCTTTATTGGAGCAGAACATTTTGCATATGTACAAGAATGCCTCTTGGAATGCTTTTCGTTGACTTCAGGGGAACCGATGACCATGGTTCGGTCACCCCATCTCTTCTTCCTTGTTTTTTCTTCATATTTTTGGTAAAAGACATATTGAGAGCGTATTGATGAGTTAATTCGGTCATCTTTGAATTCACAAACCAGTAAAGAAAGGGGAAGGATGAGGAGCTGTCCTCAGAGAGTGCGTCGTTTTCTGAAACGAGAAAACAAATATAACATGTAAGTTACGGCACACACAATATTTCAAAGTATCACTTTTATTTTATGTGTCTGTCAGTTTTATCGGGACTCGCAGTACATTCATCCAGCTTCATTAATATAGAAAAAGACATTCCAAGTTACTCAACATCTTTAGGAACCCCGGTTAATCTCGCACTTAACCTAGAATGAGCTCTTCCAAATTAATATATGTCGGATTCCGAACAAAAACATGCGGTAATAGAGCTTATTTTAGAGTAACCACTTGTTTGAGTTAAGTATTGTCTAAGAACTTCAGCGCATGGAAACGTTTTCACTACCCTCCACTCCTTCTTGGTCTCTCCCTGCATTCACTTCCGCCGGTTAACAAAACTCATCGATCTACAGTTTCTACCGGATAAATCACTGGTGGCTGAAAAGCACTTCCACCACCGTTCACACTGCTCTCTTTTTCTATTTCTCTGTTATTAGTCGCTTTCTTTTTTCGGACACATAAGAGCCGAAGCATCTAATCATCATGCACGTCTCATCCGCTTAGCGTTGCTAACTGTATCAGTCTGCGTATATTTCTACTAATTGCACATTTGCATTCAATATTTTTTTAACGGTTACTTGCCATACAGGTCATGCCAACGGTCTTCCCCATTACGTAGCTATGTCACCAAGTGCTCAACCAACCTTTGGTATCCGTTTAACCGTGGAACACCTCTCCGGCTCCGTAAGACTGGCCACCGGCTCCCCCGCGTTCTGGTGGAATCGGTTGCCGAAACTTCCTGTCCATAGCGGCGGTTGGCGCCGGCGTTGGAATTCAGGCCGAAGGACTCCCGGTCGCCGTAGGTCTGGGTGTTGCCGTACACGCGACGGTTGCTGCCGCCCTGGTTGTATCCGAATCCGCCTTGTCCGTACTGGTTGCCGTGGGCACCGACGCCGAAGCTTCCGCCGCGGTTGAAGCCGCTGCCGAAGGCTCCACCTCCGAACCCGGGTCCTCCGTAGCCGATGCGACCCTCAACGTCCTTCTTCTCGTCACCGGCTTCGGCGGGCTTGGCCTCTTCGGCGGGGGCGGCGAAGACCATCCCCACGAGGGCCAGGGTGGCGGCGAGAACGAACTGGAGAAAGAACGGAATTCAGTGAGATGAGCGTCAACCGTCCAACGTATTCGCGATTCCGACTGACTGCGAGGTGTCGAGAGTATAGGGTACCAAGCAAATGGTACCATGTTCCTCTCGCTCTCATAACATTACTGACAGATTCAAAAATAATGTGAGAGATGAGGTATGGAAAGAAGATGTAGATATTAAGCGCAGACTGCTGGCATGGAAACTGGTGTTTTGTTTCACCTTACGCACAAAGGATAGAAGTCCTTACCAATTAGACATATTGGTTTGAGATAAATTCAGTGACTCCCACTAGTATGTGCAAATAATAGAAAAGGTTACTTGGCATTTCAATGTTTGCGAAATTTAAGAAAGAAACATACTGAAAGCTTTTGCCGATATTGCGCTAAGGACTTTGACTTTGAGAACTGAGTCATATGCAGCAAGCATGTCAGTAGATGATTCAACGCGCATGGGATCAACAAAAGAAAAAGAAAAAAAAGGCAATCAATTTAGTAGTACGAGAAACCAAGAGCAAGAATATAATTTATACTTGAATAACTTTTATTAATGCTATAAAATAAAACATCAATTTGAGGTTGTTCTTGTTTCTTTTTTTTTTTTTATAAGACAGGGTTATGGTAAGATGACCACTCGAGGACAAAATGGAAGACGAAGATGAAGATGGAGTGCAAAGGTACTCACCATGCGGTTCATGTCTGGGCGGTAAGACGGTGAGCTGTGGAGACTCTTTGAAACCGATCTGACAACTGCAGGCTAGATGTGGCTGCCCAAACAGAATGCTCCTTTTTATAACGAGACCGGAGGGACGCAGAACCTGCGAGGGTAGGATTTCCCCAGCAGTGCGACGTCGTAGGTGCAATAACCCTCTCGACAGAATCCCGAGGGCCCGGCTCCTTTCCCAGAAAAAAGTCACACCAGGCCCCAAGAGTTCCTTCGTCTCAGACAAAGCAGACGGACGGGGCAAACTGGGAGGTGAGGAGGGTACTGGAACACGCCTGAAGAACGAAAGAAAGGGAGGGAAATTGAGAGAAGGGGAGTAAAAAAATAAAGAGAGGAAATACGAGAGGGAGAGGGTCGTGCCGGTGTGAACCGACCTTCGGGACCTCCCTATATACTTTTTTTTATTATTATTATTATTTCGGGGTGGGCAGTCCAAACGCAGGAAGTTACCCCGAGTTTCGTACAAAATAAGTAACGCTGCCACCGGCAACAACAAACAATTGCGGACGGACCAAAACCAGTTTGCACATGATGCACCTCCTCTCTCCTCCGCTGATATCTTCGTCTTGGTTTCGGCCAGGAAGGTTGAGGGGAAATGACTCGGACTTGGGTGGCGCAATATGACGTAGGGTAGACCGGCTAGCTCGCACGTGTGGCGGCCGAGCAGGCATAGAGGCCTTGACTGCCGTACACATGCGTCAGCCCCCGAGTAATTTTGTTTTTCTTGGCCCGTTTCGCTTTCCCTTGATACGCAGAGCGGACGAGCGTTTCGCTTATTTCGGGAAGAAACCGATCAAATGTAGATTTGCGAAATTCATTCGCCACTTTCGAGGCGTATACGCCGCCATCTGGGACTGGCGGTTTACACACCGTGGAAAAGTGGATTTCAGTCGTGCCTGAAATAACCTTTCGTTTCGCAGTCACGATTCTGCTTCATGAACGTACAAGGAATCACACTCGGTTGCTATTATTTTCCGGGAGGTTGACGTAGTGCGTGTCATTTCAATGTAACTTCTTTCGAGTGACTTCCTGCTGAGTGCACTGATTTTGCTTTGCGCTTTTAGCACTCAATGAAACACTAGGTAATTGTATATACATTTCGGTGAGGCAAGTCGTAATGGCAAGCAATTCTTCTTACTTTTAGAATTGACACTATGTTTCATTTTTTCTTTTTTTTTTACCGACACTATATTTATTTTTATAATGTGGAATACGAAAAAGATATCATGTTATGTTACCGTTGAAACGTGTTCCCCAATATTCCAAGTAATCGTTCTTTAAGGGGTTTGCAGCAAAACAACAAACAAAACTGACTGATCTCATGCGGCGATCAAATATCCGTACTCGCATAAGTTGCTACTACAGTGTGATGTGCTGTATCTGGCCACACTATATGTATATCGCCAGGGTGATGATGTCGGCAGCAGAAATTACACGATGATAACACGATGATAGAACAGACCGATTTATGGGGGCCGAGGCGGCACGTGGGGCCTGGCGCGAGATGGTCGTGGGCACCACTGCCCCGCCGTCGTGTTCACCTTCCTAACAGTACTCCCTCCGACGAAAACGGCCGACCTCGCCGGTGGATATGTAACAGATGAAGCACACTTACAAATCCACACACATAGAAGAACAAAGGACGGCTGGCGACATCGAGGGTGAGATGAAGATGGAGACGTTGAATTTCGGAGAGCGCGTTTGCTCATAATAGATATTTAAACCAAATATGTTCCGGAATATTTTTATTTTTCCCTCTTTCAAACTGAATTGCCACTGCGCATTCACCAATCTGCAGCCAGCGCCCCGCCCATCGGGCTGCGTCAGAGACATGTGTTTACAAATAACATGCCCACCTTCGTCAATATGTCATCCTACACATGTAGAATCATCGACACCTTAAGAAACGCAAGGCGGGACGAGTCCCCAGCATCTCATTATCCCTCCTTAGCGCCCGAAATTGCGGCATTCGCCGCCGAGAACGTCGAACAACCGATCTCGAAGCAAGAAGTGTTAATTAACATCATAGGCCACGCCCTGCGTTTCTTAAGCAGTCAGTGGTCATAATAATATTTGCACGAGACCGCTGAATTGATCCTCCTACTTCTGCTATGTTTTCCTTTGACATGTCCTGATAACTATTCTAGGGCATGCCACATTGTAGGACCACGTGGGCGGTCTACAAGCTGGCCTCTTCAACTTATGCTGTCCATCGGCCCTATGTGGCAGACGAAGACGACGACAGTATTACTTCCTAGCGCGAGCCCGACGACAAAAAGATAAACAGAACACTTTTTTTAAAACTTATGTTTAGAGTTCGTCGTACCATATCCACCGTCCTCTATAGATCGAACGCGCTCCAAACTATCTATTTTAAATCAGCCACGTAATTTAAACTTGTTTACAACGTACATCCCTTCAAAGCTTAAACCAATCTATATCTACGGACCAGTTATATTGAACGACATTTCTTGAGTTCAGACACTGATGTGTGCCTTTCCCTCAGAAATCTAGAACTGTAAACGAGGCCGCAGATGGCCATCAACCTGCTTAGTCTGATCAGTGTGAGGGATCCGATCGCTTGTTTTGCGAAGCAGCGTCGTTGCTACGAGTGGCACATGCAATTTACAGTTTTAAAGTGAAGCAGATCATCGCGATAACTCTCGCAAAGTCAGTGTATTGTGACTTCTGTGTCACATGAGTCAGACCCTCAGACACTTTTAACGGAGTTTTGTCTATAGATTTCCCTCGTGTTATGGCATGTGTAGTAAAGTGTTTAAGCGGAATATTTGTTTTTAGAACGTACACCGAATGGATTTACACACAAACGTTACTTTCACTACGCGGAAAAATATACGCGAGCGCAAATAAAGACTCTTCGCACAACCCCTTTTAAGTAAATTCCAATAGACTATTGTGCATAGAAATACCAACCATTACTCGAAGATGAATTATGATTGAAAAACATATACCTTCCTCGTTCTAAAGCAAACCCGATGTGAGCACATATTTGCGATTGTCATATCAATATATCAACATATCAAAGTAACGTTTAATTTGATCGCGAAAAATGCTTTGCTGTATCACTGCTATTAAAATAAGGCATTCATCAGTATATATATTAGTTGAAAACAACACACCACATGTAGGGTTTTATTTTTTTAAGTTTTGAAAGAAGTGTCTTAACAACGAGAACACGTACGATCAGTGAAAACACGAGGCACCCGATGCAGGAAATCAATGTGAAAGGCAAAAGTAGGCCATTCATATTTTTGTTCGCTTTTTACGCAATTTCTAAAGAAAAAATAGATCTTCAAAAGTGCTTCCTCTGATCTAGCTGCCTGTCGAGTGTCTTATCTGCCCCTCGCAACGTTTCTTGAACGGGGTGCGGTATCCTTGACGGACGTCCTGAGCCATCCTCGTCTTTCCTTCGAGAATCGGCACGACGAAACCGGTTGAATCCCGTCGTCAAGCCCATCGCGCGTGATTTCTCGAATAACGTATTGTTCGCTGTACCGTCAGCGAAGGCGCGAACACCTGTAAAATATTGATCCATCTCATTTTGCAATCATATACATCCCGAAATGTGCATTCTTTTTGCGCATCAAAATCCAAGCAATTCGCTGCTCATAAAAACACAAACTAAACAGATAATGACAATCATGACGATGGCGATAATCATGATTTTGAGGATGATGATAATGATAGCCTAGTTTTCTGAGTGTTCAAACGAACACCCGTCATTGTTCACCAAACTAGTAGACGAGGAACATTCTGTAAGCCTCATACTGGACATTGCTCTAAAGCTGGGGTCACACTGCTTAAGTCTGGGTCACACTGCTCATACATCATTCAAAAGACAGTCTGCAAACACGAGTCACCGCGATATCCGTGGTTCGAATGCCGCCTGCCAAGTTTCTCCTTGAACTCATTGACATGCGGCATTCGAAACACAGATCTCGCGGTGACTTGCCTTCGAATCTTTCCGCAGACTGTCTTTTGTATGATGTATGAGCAGTGTAACCCCGGCTTTAAACATCACACAAAAGACAGTCTGCAAACAAATTCGAACGTAAGTCTCAACGAGATACGTGCTTCGAATGCCGCATGACAATGAGTTCAAGTAGAAACTTGGCACGCGGCATTCGAACCACGAATATCGCGGTGACTGATGTCTACAGTCTGCCTTTTGTATGATGTGTAAGCAGTGGTGTGTAAGCTTAAAAGATCATGTGTTCTTCAGGACGACGTCTCACTAAGCTTTCTTTTTTATCAAAACCTTTGCAGCATTTTTTAGTTTTTCATGTGCATATTTTTTTAAGATTCTGGCTATCTACTTTGACTGCCGTCTCAAGTTGATTGAACCTTACATATGCAGAGTTATCAGCTTGTTGGTAAACGGGTTTAATTTCTATGTGCTTTATCCCCACACTGGCCTGTTTTATCTGGATTAGCGTGATCTCGACTTGCGGTCATGTGCCCTCGTTAAAAACCCCAGGCTGTCAGTGGTACTCCACTGATTAAATTTCTCATATGTAGCGGAGTCACCAGATGGTCATTGGCGCCGGCACACACCTCCAGTTGTCTTAGCACAAGCCCGACCCAATAAACTGGTGATTTTAATTTCTTGGTCAGAAACATACCATTTTTCTCTCAGTGAATATATCCTATAGACGTTTTCTGTTTTCTGTTGTTCTCAGACACGTGAGTTCCGCATCTGGTATGCGGGACAAAAAAATAATAAATCATTTCAACCTGGAATATGCGAGAAAATATAGGTGAGGCGAAATAAGAATATGTGACAATCACGCATGTTTCGTAAACACCTTCCAGCAGAGTGGAGAGATAAAAACGGTATTTTACCTCATACCAGAGGTGACGACATTCAAGATGGCTACTCCCTTGTGAAAAAAGACTGGCGCTCAGAGCTGAGTCCATGGCGTTGGTCTGTGGCCATTGAGCGCGAGCTGACGGCAAGCTTACACAACCTTTTTGCAACGTGCGTTTCCCACCATCAAGATTGTCAGCCTTGGTAGTCTATAAGTGTGAGTTCGTTCTGAACACGCGGTGTGAAAAGCGCACTTAAATATTGCGCATGGTGAATTAGTTCATCCACAAAAATTAATTAAAGAAGAAAACATTAAATGAACACATTAAAATAATAAACGAGAGTATTTTGGCACAAACGAACGAACACTACAATGGGTCTCATACTCTTTTTTGTGTGTTTTTTTTTATGATCATGTTTATACGTTACGGTCGTTGTTTTTACAGATCCGATTTCTTGGTGAAAATACTTTTCGGACTCGCTATTTATCAATGTCAGTCCGTTCATTAATTTTTCGCGTTTGTTTTTTACGGTTTTTAATACAGTTTGCGTTTTGGGGACTCGCACGTGTAATGCACATGGACTTTATAGCTAGTGCCCCTAAATAAGCACTAAATAAGCACTAAATAAGCGCAGCGCATTTAGTGGCTCTATTTACAGCTAGTGGATCAACTCAGATAATGATTTATCCCCAAATTCCATCCGTGCTGGAACCGTTCTAGTGTATCCCAGCAGTCCATCATGGGACCACTTTTGTTCCTTTAGTTTATACATAATATACCTTTCTGTATTACCGATTAAAAAATTACGTTGTTTGCTGATGATCTTAAGCTTTTTATAAGTGTGAAGTCATTCTCTGATTGCTCCCTTCTCTAGGCTGACATAAAACATGTTTCTGAATTTTGCTCCAAAAGCGCTTGTCACTTAACCCAAACAAAACTAAATGCAACGAATTATACAGAAAGCGCGAATTACTTAATTATATTTTTTTATATAATCCGGTATTGGCCCCGATTCCTCGGGTTCCTGTTACAGCGAAGCACTATAAGATTCGCAGATGGGATTTTTTCGTGGCCGTCGATAGAAAAAGCCTCGCGCGTGCCTTACAATCGTTCCCGCACGCCATATGATTTATCATGTGGTTTTTACACTTGTTTCAGTAAGACAACCACGTGATAGATTATAAGGCGCGTGCGAACGATGATAAGCACGTAGCGTTTCCCGCATGCGTTTCTCGTTAAAGATCACGGTTGCATAAGGTGCCGTGGCAACGGCAGAGTACGAAGTGTCGAGTGACGTCACTGGCCCCGCTAACAATGCGAGGCACGTAGCGCTCCCCGCTTACGTTTTTCGCTAAGGATTGGGGTTGCAGAAGTATTTTATTTATAAAAAAATGTTTTGGTATAGTGCATTTACGTTTTTTTCGTCAATAATTTGCTATAGATCAGTTTGCCGTTTACAAACACGAACTGCCGCTTGCGTCCCAAGCGACTTCCGGTCGCACCGTCTTTGCAAGCCTGTTCAGCTTCCTTATGTCACCAGTGCTAGAAAGCATACATGCTACACGGACCACAAAGTTGGAGATTTAACGAGGACCTTCTGCTGTACAATATTACATCTTGGAGGAGGCAAGTCGGTTTACAAGAATACTCGAAACATTTTAACAGATCTCAGGCTCCATCGTTCTTTTGGCGTTCACCTGGAGAACTGGTGGTTGAACGCTTCATCTACATTTCTAGCAGCAGTGTTGAGGTGGTCTTTGGTCATTCTTTTTATGAACAGGAACTTCTCTTGCACGTCAAAGACTGGAATACCACCTAGTGGCGTTTGCCATAAAAGAGGTCTATAGTGCAGCGGGCAATCGTTGCAGGTGATGCCACAGTTTCGCTGTCCAACCCCATTCACAGCTTAGATTGGAGCCATAATTTTTAATCAAGAATCCGGCGTATACTTGGATAGCTCACTGTCCTTTATTAATCACGTGTCTTTAACCATTAATGCAGCACTCAGAGTACTGGGAATGATTTTATGATTGTGTCACCAGTTGCTTACTACGATTGCTTACTACAATTGTTTAAGAAATTAGTGAGGTCAAGGTTGGAATTTGGCTCAATCATTTGGAATTCTTAAACTTTATTACAGGCTGTTGCAATCGAAACATATACAAAAACAGATGGTTAGAATTGTGTACGACCGTTATATTGGGAGAAAATATTTTTCCCATTATGAAACGTTTCCTTTTCGATTTGCGTTACTCAAGCTTGCCATGCGGAGGCAATACCGATATTTTATATTCCTTCCCAAAGTTGTACTCGAGGAAGTGAATTCACTTGATTTGTTTCGTTTTTCAAACTTTCATGTTCCGTCAAGGGTCAGCAGGAATGTACTAACTTTTCACCCATCTTGTATGTCATCTGTGTCTCTCTCCTTTATCGAGAATTTAATTGGAATTTTATAAGGCCCATCTTGAATTTTTTTTTATCTTACCAGTTTATGTTTTATGTGCGAAGGTGGATGTTCTTGGAACTATCAATCCTAAGGCGGGTTTGTGCAGCCTTTTCTCTTTCTGTTATCTATTGTTTATATTTTTATTGTAACCTGTATTTTTAATGATTGATATTGCTGTGTTTTAGTTTGCTTTAGCACCGGATTATACACTGTAAAGTTGTTTGTGCGCACATAAAATAAAGATGCATGCATGTATGTAAGTATGCATGTATGTATGTATAAAAGATCTGACACGTTAAACTCTGTAAAACAGTTACTTTCCATATCATCATCATCGTTTATTTTCCTTCAGGATCCGTAAGGGGTACGCAACCAAAAGCGTTGCTGTGATCGGCCTTCCACGATTAGCCAAACGCTCAGTATGGCGTCTTGAGTAGTGTCATTTTTGCCCTCGTCGACGGAAATAGGAGCAAAGTCGGGTCCTCATTTCTGACGTTGCTGATTTAGGAACGTGGTGACTAGGCTTCCACCGCGCTTTAAACGCACCATCTAACTTGCCACTCGCTACTAATAATCTTGGTCGTGACGTCAGAAATAGGAATCGTTAGAGGACGAAACTGCAACATCTCATCATGAATTACACAAGGAAGGCGGCCTGCATTTAAATATAAAGCTACAGTTCAACCAGATAAATATACATAACGCAGTTCAATATAGGGAGTATTCACTGACGCCATACTTGTGTTGTGGGTGTTGTTTAGTGCGCATGCTCACAATGAGCTCACAATATAAGGTTGCTAACCTGGAAATCTTGATGGCGGGGAATGTGCGTTGCGAAATAACTGTGGAAGCTCGCCATCAGCACGCGCTCAGCAGTCGCGTTCATAGCTATGGCCGCCAGTGAATATACTCCCTTTACAGTTAAACAACAGAAACATACACGATCACAGTTCAACTCTCATTTTTGCTTCAAAGCTTTTTCTGTGCTTTGGAATCATCTAGGTTCCTACTGCTGACCACTGAGATTGATGGCGGCCTGGTGTAAAACGTTGCCAAGCCGGCTTTTGTTTTTTTCCATCTTAATAACAGGTATTATAGTCATCCCCAAGACATGTACGTAACGCGTTACAAGTAACAAGTTACATCTACCTAGTTACTATTTTCTGTAACGAATAACGTATTTAGTTACTTTTTTAAAAGGAACGAGTAACGTATTAGGTTACTTTTGAGGCCAAGTAACGAGTAACGGTATCTCGTTACTTTTGAGGAGTAACGTGTACAACACCGCTTAAACGACCTTGTTTTTATTCTACCCTGAGTATACGTCTATTGCGACAAAGGCAGGTGGGCAACCCAAAAAACAAATAAACAGTATGACAGTACAGCAACGTATATCGCTGAACACGTCAGTTGATCAGTTCGATTGACGTGTCCAGCGATGAACGTTGCTATACTGAACTCTACAGCTGGGAATGTCCTTCACCCAGCAAGCACAATCAGGTTCGTTGGTTGAACTTTCTAGAACCGGGTACGGACCGAATGTAAACCCGGAGGTTGCAACACGGGAAGGCACAGAACCCATTACCCGCTGTCCTCAATGAAGGCGCAGTTCCTGAAGATTCACCAGCTCTTCCTGAAGCACAACACTGCCGTTCCTTCGAGCGCGTCGGTAGAATCACTCTTCAGCGTCGCCGGAGTTGCATTTTTACGGAAGCGGGGAAACATAACTTATGAAAACTTCGAGAGGCAGTTACTGCTTAAGTGCCACAACTACTGAAAGAAAACAAAAACCATGAAACAAAAACAGTTGTGTATTTGGTCGTCAAAGTAACATGAAGAGTAACTCGTTACTTTTGAGGTAAATACGCGTTCCTCTTGAGAATCGGTAACGAGTAACAACTTTTGTTACTTATTGAGCGAGTAACGAGTAACGGTATTTAGTTACTTTTTTGGGTAACGTGTACATGTCTGGTCACCCCTTTCTGACATCACATTCAATTGCGTTCAGGATCAATTGGCAGAGTCTGGCTCTTGGCGACAATTCCTACGAAGTCGTGAAATAAAGATTTCGATTTCGGTTCATTCCCGGAAAGTCGAGTAGCTTACCTCCATATGTTCAAGGTTGAGTCTCACGCTTACAATAAAATACATGTGCATGCTTCGGTCGTCTCTCCTTGACACCTACCTTCTGTTTTCAATCGGAGACATGGCGCGTGAGCTGAATTCTAATATGAGTTTGGTCTAGGTCATCATTTCCTCTGTGGACACGACTTGAGAAAGTACGTTTCCCACAAACCAGAAAAGAAAACCGCTCGAGTTTCATGAGCCTATATTGTGTGGTAGAGTGTCGTACCTTGTTTCGTGGGATTCCTCACTAAGAGTATAGAACGTCAAAAGTACTGCCGTTCATGGGCTTCGCGCAAGATTATTGTCTGCGCAGGGAGGCTACGAGCAGAGATGATTCTCTTTGCTCCGACGACCGGAACGCTTTTAGAGAGTTTTAGGAAACCATCTCGGAACATCCGATACAGTACGATGGATCTTCCGGCACGAACTGTACATAATGCGAGTGTTCTGTTGTAACACATGCGTAGTTCGTACGAGAGGGCCCATTGTAAGGTATCGGATGTGCAAAAACAGTCCCTAAAGCTCTCTATTGGCTTTTCGAGTTTCGACACAATTTAGTCACTGACATGTTAAGAAACGTATCGTGTGGCGAGTTCTGAGAATATTATTATCGCTCATCAGCCAATAAGGGTGATGCGTTATCCTTTAAGAACGCCGAAAAACGAATCACGAATTCAGAGGCCTGATTATAAGCCCCGACCTTTGTTTCTTAAGTTGTCAGTCACTATTTGCGCCAAGATGTTTTGGTGGCGCCCTCGTATGGTTTCCTTTCGTGACGTCACGAGCAGGATTTGCCTCGCCGTGATTGGCAGGATTTGCCTCTGCCTCGCCGTGATATAGTTGCATTTATCTCGCCATGGACTGGCGATTGGGGCAGGCATTAATATAATACAGGAAGCTGTGGTTTGGCCAATCGCGAACTTCGACCAGACCGACGCTTTTAGTCACACACGTCGTTAATACACACAGTTTTCAAAGCCTGTGAAACCACATTTGAGGAATTCACGTGCCAAGGAGACAAGGGGCGTCTGGCGCGTCCCAGAAAAGGACTGATGTTCCCTCTGGGGCAGCTGATAAATTTTTGACGCGCAAATTGAGATCTCAGTATTACGACGCCTACACCGCTTTAAGCCTCGGGAAGCTTATTGTGGCGTAGGCGCCGACGTAAAGTCCGGGATCTGACGATCCTTTTATCACAAGCACTTCGGCTGAGATTAAATATCAGAGCGTCTTCGACATACTTTGAATAATAAGCATGCATGTTTGTGCCTTGTTGCACGACAATCTGCAATAGCATGATCGAAATACACATAAGCCAACATATATTCAAACTTTTCTTTCCCTCCTCCTTTTTTTAAATATATACCGCCATAAATGTTTCAGGCGAGATGGTTTTCTTCTTGTTTTGTCGGTGGTTCTACACTCGACTGCCTTGTCAGTCTAATTTTGCGCTGGTTTTTGCCTTCCTTATTTTCTAAATTTACATATGTTTTACAATAGTTTATTATTAAAGTATGTGCATTCTTTGTACAGAAGTGAGCGGTGCTGTTAATCTGTACGACTTTCTAAGCAAGGCCTTCAGTATGCAACTATGGTGGGATTTTTTTTTTTGTGAGAAACTGACAATTTTGCTATTCGCATGAATCTCAGAGAAATGTTGGTTGCAATGTTGTAGATAGTTCGATTTTTCATCTTGCGCATGCTAAAAAAGACGCACGTTACCAAGATGATTCACCATGTTTCCCTTGCATTTATATAGTTTTAATTAGAGTCGAACCCTTACTGTTTTTTTATGTAGTGCTTAATAAGCATTATGTGGGTAAAAAAACCTAGACAGAATTGTTTTATATCACTGTATACTAACGAGAAACGAGTTTATATCTGTAAAGCATCCCTTGTAAAGCAAGTGTGACACTTTAGAAAAACTTGCTCATAAATAATGTGTATTTTTCCGATCGAAGCTCTTTTAAAGTTTCCAATACCTAGCGACTCCGTTGCTTTTTATTTTACTAAGGTTGCCCATAAAAAACAGACAAACTACTGCTATTCAAACGATCACTTTAATTGACGCGTTGTTTGTATTACAGGGGACTGTATATAACAGGAAAACTAACGTCTCCAGCTGCATAAAATAAATCTTACTTTTTGATTACATGCATTCAAGGTCACCTTCATGTGGCTCAAATAGGGTGTCATTCGTTGCTCACCGATTCTCTTTGATTCTGATTAGAAGCCCTCTTCCTCAGTTTCAACCACGAACGCGAAGCTATCCAATCATGACCACTCTGATAGTCGTAAACCTTAGGACAGGCGTTGTCTTGCTCAACGCCGATCCTTCAGCGATGATCTCATTCTCGGGCGACACAATTGATGACACCAGGAAATTTTCACAGCTCTCGCCCCTTGCCGGATGTCGTTGCCCAATCCGTCATGCCGAGTGCGCCTCTGTTGTTGCTCTTTCCCCTACCGGCGATTCAATCTAGTGCGACCTCGTAACGAACATCGTCTCTCCGCGGGGAGCCGGCCCGGCGCAAACAAACCAAAACAAAAGTAGACTCTGCGAAGGTCATTCTCTTTGAAACGCCGATTCGGTAGGTTTTCCTAAAAAAAACTGAATCACACTGGGGTAACACGCAGGCTGGGACTTCCGAAACGGAAAATATTCGTACCCGAAACCTGGCGCATCCTTTAAGTGACCCCCATAGATCCTAGCGATATAACGAAAGCCTTTGAATGGATACAATGATTTATGTCAAGATCATAACCGGGAAAAAGAAATAGGCCAACCCAGTAACTTAGTAACCTAAACGGCTTTCGTTTTTTTATTTTTTATTTAGAAGTTTAAGTGAAGACGATTTTAAGTGGAAATAGACACGTTGAATAGAACGTTTGAAGTATGCCTGCGTGCTAGTTTGTTTGTTTTAGGTGTTGATTGCAGTTGACATTTATTTTATGAACGAAACCGAAACACAAATATATTTCTTTTCAGTTCAAAAAAAGGAAGAAGCGGAACAAGGTTATTGCAACATTTTTGCATAAACAATATCTCCACTTCTCTTGATGATACCACATTTTTTAGATTATTTCAACTCCCCTCTAATTGAGCTGATTTAATATATATATATATATATATATATATATATATATATATATATATATATATATATATATATATATATATATATATATATATATATATATATATATATTTTGGTGTCACAAAAGAATTTACACGGTCTTTTTACCGCAAAAATAAACTAGGCATCTCCGAACGCTCATTCTCCAGCCAAAGGTAGCGCTAGAGGTCACAACCAGTTGCCAAAGTTTCTGCCCGATCCGATAACTTAATCAAAAGTTATAAGTGATTTTCTAAAAATTTCAATAGGAAAAGGGCGACCGACGGAGTTTTCGTATACATGGCGCTCTATGGTACCGAAAACCAAAAACGGGCAAAAATGGGCTCCATTTTCTCATAGAAATTTTCAGAAAATCACTGATAAGATTTGATTAAGTTGGCAGATCGGGCTGAAACTTTGGTATCTGGTTGTGACCTCTAGCGCTACCTTTGGTCGGAGAATGAGCGTTCGACGATGCGTAGTTTATTTTTGCGGTGAAAAAAGCCCTGTACATTTTTTTTGTAACACCCTGTATATATATATATATATATATAGACCTGTCTCAGGTCGAAACGTCGAATAAAATCCTCCTGGTTCGCTTTCTACCGTCACCCTGTATATATATATATATATATATATATATATATATATATATATATATATATAGGGTGGTTGAATGCACCTGGCTCGATTTAAAATAAACCGTAAAAATTGACGCCTGCACGTAGCCATCTAAACTTTTCGTGAAAGGTACATTTCACAGGTCGGTTTTTTCTTGTAAAATTACAAAGCGTAGTTCTCTTTTAGTAAAAAAATAGGGCCAAGAAACTTGCCAGGGTCTACGGTGGGCGGCGACCCAGACGACCAAGTCCAGTAGCGGGGTGTGTTTGGCGTTCGTATTGATAGATGGCGTCGGGAGCAGCGTCTGAAGGTGCAGCCGACCAGCGAAAGATAGCAGACGAGACGACCCGCAGACGAAATCCGTTGGCAGCAAAAGCGCCGCCGTTATGCAGACCGGTTTCTTACTTTAAGTTTTGCTTTGATTGTTCGCATTTATTTTTTAACCGAAGGTACATTCCAAAAAGATTATATTCATTTTAAGAAACCACGGTCGTCACGAGCGGTCGCGATAAGAAGGTAGCGCCATCTATCAATACGAACGTCAAACACACCCCGCTACTGGACCCCTGTCGTCTGCGTTGCTGCCCGCCGTAGACCCTGGAAAGTTTCTTGGCCTTATTTTTTACGGAAAGAGAGCTACGCTTTGTAATTTTACAAGAAAAAACCGACCTGTGGATTACACCTTTGACGAAAAGTTAAGATGGTTACGTGCAGGCGTCAATATTTAGTCCATTTTAGATCGAGCCTGGTGACTTGAGCCACCCATATATATATATCTATATAACTATATATATATATATATATATATATATATATATATATAAGAGGTGTTTCACGAAAGGTGGACAAATTCGATATTACCAAAACTGCACGTCGCACCAAAAAAGGCTTGTGTCGTTTTGGACCTCGGCCAGGTGCCTATTTAGGAAAATGATTAAAGTCCGGCATAATTAGATTGTAAATTATTCTTGCGTAATTAATTTTTTAATATTGTGTTTAAGGTCATGGTTTCAATTAGAAGATTGCTCAGCATCATCAAAAACTCTAAATCAACAAATTGCAGAACGATAGAAGGCACGCGAAGCATTTCACGGCTTTCTGAAAAACCGTACAAATTCGACGGGTTTTAAGTTTCGGTTTGTTATCGGAGCGCATCTCAGCCCTGGCGGCACCGCGCCCCGTGGAGAAATAGTGCAACCAGTGTCTGCTGCGTCGCGCGATGACAGCGCAGCAGAGGTGGGATGCACTATCTCTCCACGGGGCGCGGTGCTGCCGGGGCCGAGATGCGCTCCGATAGCAAACCGAAACTTAAAACCCGTCAGAATTTGTCGCGGTTTTTCAGAAAGCCGTGATATGCTGCGCGTACCTTCTATAGCTCTGCAGTTTGTTGATTTAGTGGTTTTCGATGACGCTGAGCAATTTTCTAATTGAAACTATGCCCTTAAACACAATATTAAAAAAGTTAATTACGCAAACATAATTAACTATCTAATTATCACGGACTTTAATAATTTTCCTAAATAAGGCCCTGATTCAGGACCAAAAAGACACAAGCCTTTTTTTGTTGCGACGCGTAGTTTTCGCGAAATCGAATTTGATCACTTTCGTGAAACACCCTGTATATTGAATTCTATGCAAAATATATAGAATCGAATGAAATGTCCCTAAAAGATATTGGATCACTTATCATCTAGCTAATTGCGAGCGTTTGTCATTTCCACCGCACCAAAAACATATTAGGATTACCTTAGTCGTTTTGTACTGCAATATGTGGCTATAAATATGTATTTATATTTTATTTGTATTTGCGGCTGCCTCTGCGCCCGCCTTGTAGTCGGTCGAGTACACGTCAAGCTGTACACAACAGCTTTTTCCTCGACCGCCACCATCAACTGAAGATGAAAATAACGTAGGATTATTAAAATTAATATTATCGACATAACAACAAACATAATTCCAGAGTTTCTTTTTTCTTTTTTCAGCAGGTGCAATTTTCGCAAATCTAAAAGAACACAAAATAGATGAAACGCCACTTTCCCAATTTATTCGCTCAAGGGCGTCAATCCGTTCTTGCCGTGGTTCAGGTATTTATTGCAGCTTCTGCGACTCCTGCTGCTGTTTGCGTGGCATTCTGTCTGCATATTCTTATAGCCTTACTCGTTCTTTTTTAATCAACAAGTGGAACAAGTTATTCGTCATATCATAATGACAACAACGAACCTGCTAACTCTGCTGCCATTTTACATCGGTCTCATTGTTTCCCACCCGCGGAAACGACTTCCTGCATGGGAACAGTGGCTTCAGTGGCGTGAAGGAACACCACACTTCAGGTCCTCGATCTATTTTGGTGATGCTTTCAAGCTGTCTTAGTCGGTTCTGAACCTATTCAGAACTTGCGCACGACACCTGAGTTTTGCCTGAAGCTCGACCGTTGTGCGACTGGCAGGGGTCGAGGTCCGTTGAAGACAGCATTTCTTACTGGAACGCCTGGAAAAGGACGTACAACTTGAGAAGCTCAAACCCGGGTTTGAACGCGCCATTCCGGTTAAAAGTACTGGCAGTGTTCGCGCGATTGTTTGCGAAGTTGGACACGGGACGCGGCGGCAGCCCAAGTCCTCCTCCAACTTTGGCGTTGTTTCCACGGTTGAAACCCAGGAACACGCTTCCTCTGTTGTTCGATGGTCCGAACGCTGCGCTGCGTTGACCGTTGAAATTTGCTGCAGGACCGCGAGTGAAGGTGCTGCTGCTTCCGACCCTTCGTTGTCCGACAGGTTCAAGAGCCAGAGCTTGTAGAAGGCCGACGACGAACACGATTGCCAGAAGCAGTACCTGTAAGGCAAACCGCAAGATAAATCAAGAAGGACTTTTTTTCATTTCTTTATGAGGATTATGATGATTTGTTTAACGAAACCTGATGCACCTTGATGCCCGGGTTCTACTAGAGTGACAAACAGAAACAATCGGCATCGAAATACCTTAAGCGCGTGCAGCATGCACGCAAAGGTGGCTTTAAAGGACACGTTACCGTAAGAATAAACACAGCTATAATGCTGGACACGACTACACATTTTTCATTCCATCATATCCGTCATCGTGCATGAACTTGTGTTTATTTTTTCGGTGACGTGTAATTCCAACAATATGCCCATCTTTCACAGGCTTGCGATTACTTGGGCTATAGTTCACGAGGACCGAGAAATAGAAAGCCTGCCAAAGGTACGGGCATGCTGCACGATCTTGAGGTTTGCTGGTGTCGGTTGTTTCTGTTCGTTGCTTTAGCGGGACTCGGAATTTAATTAAAGCGCGATGTCTTCGAGTGAACTTCGACAGCTGGAGATTTATGATATTTAGGTTAAAAAACACCTATCAAATTTAACTCTTTTTTAAGCCATTCTACGGTCATTTGCGATCAAGCGTATTGAGTCCTCTAATATTTTTTCAATGGCTATGGCTCTAAAATTAGATGTGAGGGAGCAGCAGTTTGGTCGAGTAACTCCCTATTATTGCTAGCTTTTATTTGGAAGCTAGAGTTAAAAAAACATGGTCAACTCATGTACCGTAATACCGATTCAAGACTGTTCGGTTCAGACTACTATTCGCACGCCTGTAGTATGTACACATTTCCGACCTTCACTGGGAGGGGATTGTGTTAACTTTAAAAAAAGGGCATGAAATCAGGCATTGAGTTATACTGATTCATGCCGTTATCGTGACCAGAATCTGAATGATGTAGATTGAGATGTCCTAATGCAGGCACTTATAAAAATTAAATGTTAATTGCGCCTGAAACATTGATTGTTAATAAGAAATTTTATGTAGTCATGCAATAAAAGAATTTCGGGGCCATTTTTGTAATTGTTTTAAATTATCTGGAAATATGAGTTTCGGTGTTTATGAAACTTAACTAAGTCAGTCACTCCGAGCATATCATGCTCTTTAAAACGCTTTTCTAAACACTCAAATGGAAGTCACGGTCTCTGGTGTTACGTTTCTTAGTTGCTGCCAGTCTAAGAAAACAATAAAATCTAATGAGCGACATTATAATCACTTTTTTGCTCCGCGTTCAATAACATTACGTCATCAATCAATAAGGACACCAAGAAACGGCTCCCGAAACAAGCAGCGCGAACATAACCACGTCCTACGTTTCTTCAGATGTCAGTGACTGTAGTAGCGATTCATTTCTCGGCACGATATATCATAATCTTGATTTGTTGATGCCCTAATGCAAACACAAGTCTTGTCTTAATAGACGTTGAAGATTTTACGAGATAACCTAAGGCTACGGTAAACCAAACAAACAAGTGCGCCACCTTAGGGGATTCGAAACATGTATATCTCAAAACAATCTCATTTTACGATGCGATGAACGCGCTTGTCTATTTCTCTATCCAACCTTCATCCTGCCTTCGCAAAAAAGGAACTTTATAGGATGCCTGCTTTTACTTGTCAACTTACGCGAGATTTATTTTAATTCAGTTTTAAAATTTTTTTGGCTATTCAACTCGTCGGAATTTCTGTTATGTCTAATTTCCTTACCAACGTATGTTTTGGAACGTTTTATGCAAAAGCGGACGAAAAGTCATGCAAAGCTGCGTGAGAGATGCGACGAGGGATAAGGATGCTGTCCTCGGGCTTTACTCACCAGTCTGCACGACGCCATCCCGTTGGGTTTTGCGGGGCCTGAGCTGTTCGAGAAACAAGTGCCGGTCGCCGGCAAACCTCCGACGCATTTATACGGACCCCGTTGGCCCCATGTGTCACGGCTGCCTTCAAGGTTCGGAGCAGCGGCTATCAAATCTCAACCAAGGCAACGGCTACGCGCTGTCCGCTGGAAATGATGTTCCTCGGAGGTATTGGGGGCGAATACTTAAATGTAATTTAACGAGTTATGTTAATGGTATTGCGACGACCTGCCGAATAGTCGAAGGATGAATTCTTTCTCCATGCATTACCTGTTCCTCCGGCTGAGGCTTGCCGGCCGGCGGTGAGCTTCTCCGTTCCCGAATTGTCAAGCGGATACCAAGAGGGAGGAATATTTGAGATGATGACACACTCTTTTGGGTATCCCTGTGTCTGCTTTCCAGCAGAGTAGTCGGAAAGACAATGAGCGAGATCTTTGCAAAGCTCAGAGAATCACAAAGAAAAATATGCGCTGAGAAAAAAAATACTGATGCGACATTAAGCCACTGGGCTTAATGTCTCACCAGACATTAAACCCAGTGGCTTAATGTGTTCACGTGAAACCGCGGGCTCAGCATCACTGTTTTAGGTCTAAACAAAATTTCGTACACGTCATTTTGCCTCGGGTTCTTCGGAGATCGCAGTGATATCTGCCGGAAAGTCGATACAAGGGCATTCTGAAATTGTCGTATTATATTCTTCCAAAAATTGAGCTCGGCACAGTAAGCACCGCCGAGAAAGTACATTTTAAGGAAGCCGTGCGAAAGAAACATTACGAAAAATACATTTCAGTTACTCAGGACATCCTAGCTTCATGTTCAAGGTGTCAAAATTTGATCAAATAGACAACAGGTTTTGTTTTTATTTAAGTCAGTTCGTGTCAAAACATAAATCAATTCATAATTTCATATGCCATAACTTGGAAAGATGGTTGTGAAAAACAAAAAAAAATTTAAATGAACCTGAGCTGTTATTACATATCCAATATATTTAAGAATAATTAGTAAACCCTGAAGCACACACTCAGATAACTGCGAGAAAGACAACATCTACCGCGTCGACCAAAAGAGTCACAGCCGGTTTCCTCTTTCTTTCCTTGTACAAAGTAATTCTGTCGTCGACGACAAACTAATTGGTCTGGTGCTTGAAACGCTTGCGATTCCCCGCACGTTTGAAGGCTCCCAATTTCTACAGCTAGACGATTCTAGCAAGGTCGCGTGCCAAAATATTTATTATTCTTTTCTGAACAAAGAAATGCGATAGCAGAACGCGTCAAAAGAGAGATTTGGTTGTTTACGCAGCATCATCGAAGAACGTGATAAGGGAGCAGTAAGCAATTCCGGTCAACCCCCAAAAAGTATAATGTGTCCTGCCGCCGTTACTTTGAGAATAAAGACCACCTCAAAGCCGGTGCCTATTCCTTCTACTGTTGACTAATGTAAGCACATAAATATCTTAAAGGGTAACTCCGGTATATTTTCTTGATTTTATGGTTACGA